>VZSF01002496.1:0-41535 GCA_013398295.1 Chionis minor
TGAACTCGCCTGTTTGTGCTCCCCCGGCCCCTCTCTCCTCCCACCGCCCGGGGGGCACCGTATATATCCAACCCTCCTCGCCCGCCTCGGGCATTTCGGGGGCTCCCCCATCCTGCCCCCCCCCACCCCTTTGCCCGCCCCGGGGATGGAGCGAGGAGGAAAGAGGACGCGGGGCACTCTCCTCGGGGTCCGCCTGGTCCCCCCCGTGCTGCTGCCGCTACTGCCGCTGCTGCAGCTGGCGGGGGGGGGCCCCCTGGGCCAGGGGCTGTACCCCATGCCGGCCGGCGTCCTGCAAGGTCAGTGGGGCACGGGGACGGGTGCACCTTTGCGGGAGGTTTTGGCTCCAGACGGGATGGCTGTAGGAGCTGGGACTCCTGGGTTCGCCCTCAGGAAGGGGGGGGGAAGCACAAGCAGAATGCCTGGGTCCCTGGCAAACCCCCCCAGCCCCTGGGGCATGCCCACACTGCTTGGACTGGGCAGCAAGCACTGCCTGTGGCACCTGGGGACACCAGGGTTGCAGGGAGCGGTGTGGTTCATGCCCCATGGCCGCCAGCTCTACCTCCTGCCTCAGTACCTGTGCCAGCCCCGGGGGACCCTCTGCTGGGACACAGCCAGCAGGAGGGTGGCTGTGGGTGGGTACAGGTGGGCACAGGTAGGGGCACACGTGGGGATGCACATACAGGTCACGCACCGGACTGCACACACATGGGCACATGCCGGGACATGCAGACACGGGCACAGGGACCCTGGCACGCACAAGTGTGCACCCATGGTGCGGGCACAAGTGTGCACAGGTACACGCACACCGGCACACATGGGCACACCCGCCAGCGCTCACACCCTGCGGCATGCCCGTGTTCGCACACACGTGTGCTCACAGGGTGTCCACGTACAATGGGCACACACAGACCTGGGCAAACACCCTCCCCACGGCATGTCCCCATGTGCCAAACCCCAGCAGGGTGTTGACACGTGTTCGTGCCACCCTAGGCAGTGCCAGTGGGTGACAGGCCGTGCCCAGCCTGACACCCGTCATGGAGATATTGGGGCACGGGCACCAGGTGGGATGGGGGCACCCCATGGCTGCGGTGGGGGGCAGTGGTGGGGACACTGGGGATCTGAGCACCCTGCATATGCCTGGCAGCGCTATCGAGCCGGGGGACGCTGGTGCTGGAGGCGGCGCTGAGGAGCGCGCTGCTGGCACTGGAGCGGGCGCTGGCCGAGCAGCAGCAGCAGCGGGGTGCCTGCGGGCTCTGTGCCCCCTGCCTCTTTCCCCCCTGCACCAACCTCACCCGCCGCTGCCCATGTGAGTCGTGGCCCTATGGCCCCCACTGCCCCGTCCCCAGGAGGCCATACCCAAACAGACCCCAGGGTCCCCACCCAAATGTTCCGGGTTCCCTACCCAGATGCTGTCAGGGGTCCCTATCCATGCCCAGGAGACCCTACCCAAACACAGACACATGCCTGGAGACCATTCCTAAATATTTCTTTGGGTCCCTACCAAAGCACCGCCTCATCCTCTAGAAACCCGGCCAAAATGACAATCGTAAGACTCTACCCAAACAGTACCCTCTTCCTTATAGGCTTTACCCTATAAGCTTTACTAAACAGCTCCCAGACTCCCAGACCATATCCCTAACTGCTAGAGACCCTACCAAAACACCACCCAGAGACCCTACCCATGCAGTTCCCCCTCTTCTCTAGATCCTACCCAAACATCACCTGGACCCCTGCCAAAAACATTGCCGTTCCCTTGTCTCCTTCCCAGAGATCCCCCCCCCAAAACATACCCCAGGAGATACGTTTTTGCTCCTGAGAGCACCCAGGAGACCCTACCAAAATATCCCAACATCGCAGCCCCTTCCCACCTGCCCCAAAGTGGACCCCGAGGTGGCCTGGGTGGAGGCGGGCAGGGAGGACATGGGGACGCCCACAGCCCTGCTATCCTTGCAGCGCTGGCCGTGCCCCCCACCGTGCCCCCCAGCTGCCAGGCCCTGCTGGATGCCCAGGCGCTGCCCGAGCTGCCCCAGCGCAACTGGGCACTCAGCCAGGCGTGTGCCCCCTACCAGCGCCTGTGCCCACCCGGGGGGGCACAGCACACCTGCGCCCCGCTCAGTGCCCGGCTCTGCCTCCACCGCCTCCAGGAGTGCCGTGAGTGGACACCCGCACCACCCCTGGCTCATCCCAGAGAAGGGAGACCCTGCAATAACAAATGGGACATCCCCAAGGGACACCTGGGATTGCCTGGAGGGGATACGGGGCATTAAGGGTGACAGGAGGTGCCGGGGTGGGGTGGGAAGAGCGGGGAGGGTGGCGGTATGGTAGGGTGATGGAGGATCTCTGGTGGGATGGGGAGATGTGGAGGGGCATGGAGGGATCTGGGGTGAGATGGGGAGATTTGAGGAATGGAGGCATTGGGACAGATGGAGCAGACTCGGGGGGGCAGGGCATTGAGGGGGGATGGAGAATCTGGGGTGGGAGAGGGCAGTGTGGGCAAATGGGGCGAGGGGGACGTGACAGAGAAGTCGGAGGCATCGAGGCATTGCAGGTGACAAGGACACCTGGGGTGGGACAGGGTTGCTTTTTCAGGATGATGGGGAACTGGGGGGCACTGAGGGGAGCTGGGGGGAATTGGGACGGCAGGAACATGGTGGTGATATCGGGGGGTGGGAGGGGGTGTGTGTGTAACATGCCTTGACAACTTGTCCCCACAGGGATGGCAGCTGCAGCCCCAGGCCCCGATGCAGCAGCAGAGGCGGCGATGCCAGGTGAGCCGGGACGGCCCCGTGATGCCCACGCCACCCCCCCACACACCACGCCGGCAGGCGCCCCCAGCCCCCTGGCTGCCTGCTGAGCCGGGGGGCAGAGGTTAGCGTCGGCAGCTGCCGGGCTGCGGGGTGCCCCCGGCCCGCCGCCCGCTCGCCTCCGTGAGCACGATGAGGCTTGACAGCGCGCCCGGTGCAGCCTGACCCCCCCCGGGGGTCGCCCGCCACCCCCTCTGCCCGCCACAGCCATCCCGGCACTGCTCTACCCAGTCACCCCGTGCCCACCCGGGAGAGGGGGCATCCCAACAGCCGGGCTGTGGGACCCCCCGTCTCACCCTGGCTTTGTCCCCCAGGGAGCTGCGGACGTCGCGGGGGCCCCCAAGCCAACGCCACAGCCCCCCGAGGACGTATCATGGGCGGCAGTGTGGCCCCGCAGGGGGCCTGGCCCTGGCTGGTGTCGGTGCGGCTCCACGGGGAGCTGATGTGTGGAGGGGTGCTGGTGGGGCGCTCCTGGGTCCTCACCGCAGCCCACTGCTTCACCGGGTATGGCAAGGGGCACGGCAACATAGGGATGCTGTCCCTGCAGAGGGGCGGTATAGGGTGGCACCCTTACGCCCCCCTAACTCGCTGCCTCCCATCCCACCAGGAACCGGAATGAGTTGGCGTGGACAGTGGTGGTGGGCGACCACGAGCTGGGCAAGCTGGACGCGGGCGAGCGGGCAGTGCCCGTTCGGCGCATCCTGCCTCACCCCAAGGTCGGTGGAGGTGGGCACCCCCCCAACCTCTCTATGCATGCTCCCGGTTCCCTGCCCCCCAACACCCTCCTGTCTCCTTCCAGTTTAACCCCAAGACGTTTCATGGGGATCTGGCGCTGCTGGAGCTCGCGGTGCCACTGATGGCGTCGCCCACCGTCAGCCCTGTGTGCCTGCCCAGCGGCCCTGCGGAGCCCAGCCCGGGCACCGCTTGCTACATCGTGGGCTGGGGGTCCCTCTATGAAGGTAGGTACCACCCCGACATCCAAGGGGTCTATGGAGCATCCTCCTCGGTGCCCTCTCCAGTGCCCAGTGCTGATGCACCAAGCCAGGGCAGGGGGATGCAAAAGAGATGGGGGTGCCCAGGCATGGGGGACCCCGTAACGGGTGTCTTTGCCTGGCAGAGGGGCCAGCAGCCGACGTGGTGATGGAGGCGCGGGTGCCCCTGCTCAGCCAGGAGACGTGTCGGGGCGCCCTGGGCAGGGACCTGCTCACCAGCGCCATGTTCTGTGCCGGGTACTTGTCCGGAGGCATTGACTCCTGCCAGGTAACACCCAGGGCTGGGGGGTTGCCAGACCCAAAACTTGAAAATCTCTCATGGCACATGGCGCTGGGTGGGCACTGCAGCCCGGCAGTGTGGTCGGGATCCTGCCTCCAACTGACACGTAGGGATCCCCCCCAGGGTGACTCGGGGGGGCCACTGGCATGCCAGGACCCCTCCTCCCACCGCTTCGTCCTCTACGGCATCACCTCATGGGGTGACGGCTGCGGTGAGCGGGGCAAACCAGGCGTCTACACCCGTGTCGCTGCCTTCGTGGACTGGCTCAGCCTCCAGATGGACCGTGAGTGCCACCAGCCATGCTTTGGGGGGGGGGCAAAGGTGGCCATAGCTACCTGGGATGCTGTAGGGGTACATGGCACCTCATGGCAGCCCCGGTGCCCTCACAGCCGCCCCCGGCAGCCGGGAACCGAGCTGCTTCGACCTGCTGGCGCTGGCCCAGCTGCCCCCCGAGCAGCAGCCGCCCGAGCGCACCCGCCTCTGTGCCTTCTACGCCGGGTCCTGCCGGGCCCCCCAGGGCCGGGCTGCCTGCGCCCGCCTGGCCGAGGAAACCTGCCGCGCCAGGACGAGACGATGCGGTGAGCCAGGGCGTTGTGCTGGGGCGAGGGCGCAGGGAGGGATCCCGTTTCGGGTGGTGTGGGTCTGGTGCGGTGCCGGGGCCATGGCTCTCCCGCTGCACCTGCAGAGCTGCACTCCTACGCCCAGACCTTGGTGGATCTCCTGCGCCGGGCTGGAGACTTTATCCGAAACCAGTTCGACTTCTCCTTCCTCACCCGTGCCCTGCCCCAGCTCCTAGGCAAGATCTATGGGCATCTCTTCCCTCCCCGTGTCCGCAGGGATGCCCCAGGTACGCTCCTGGCTCGGCCACCCCGTGCCCACTTAGGGTCCCATCGCTCTCCCCTGTGCCGGTGGTCAGGGCACCAGCAGCCTGCCCTGGCCCCTCCATGGGGCTCCGCTACCCCTCGTCCCTCCTTGTTCCCTTCTTGTCCCCACAGGCACGGCTGTGGCAAAGGGCCAGCCCAGCCCCACAGCAGAGGGACCCTGGAGACCCCCCAGCAGGTAAGGCATGGTGGGCCACAGGGGGGAAAAATGCCCATGGGTACGGACGTGGCATTTTGGGGACAGCCTAAAGCAGTGGGGTCCTGCTCTTCCTGCAATCAGGGCACACCCGGAGGGAGGTGGACATGGGCCCCCCAGGGTGCCCAGGGCCACCCAGGTCCCACCAGAGGTGTGTGTGGCAGGGGGTGGCACTGCCTGGGGAATGGGTGCCACTGGGTGCGTGCCTGAGCTCGCCCTGCTGTGCTTGCAGGCGGGGGGCCGGGTGGCCGCCCCCCTTCGCGGGGCTCTTCAGGACCATGGGGCCCCGGCTGCAGGACTGGGTGGAGGCGCTGAGGGCCATGGTGGGGGTCAGCCCCCCGGCACCCACCGTGGACGGGGGGCAGCTCCCCGGGGAGACACAGCTCTTCTTGCAGGTATTTGGGGAGAGACGGGCTGGGGGGAGCCCCTGACCCTCTGGTAACAGTGCCACCGGGGACCAAAGCCCAGCAGCCTCCCTGTGTCCCCTCCTGACATCCCTTGGGCCCATTGTCCTCTGTGCAGCCAAGGAGGTGGCATCTCTCACCCTGCTACCACACTGGGGGCATCTCACCCTCCCTCGCTGAAACCAGAGTTCCCAGTCCAGCCAGTGCAATGCCAGCCATCGGTTGACCCCGCAGCTTAGGATCTGACCCAACACAGCCATAAAGACATTGTGTGTGTGTCCCCGTGCCCCATCTGACACCAGCCCAGCCATGCCCTGTGCTCTGCCACTGTGCACCTCGCCATGCCCACGGGTGCCCCACGGGTGTCCTATTGCCCACCCTGTCCCTCCTTCCCTTCAGCAGGGTGAAGAGCTGGTGGAGGAGCTGGTGGGAGAAGGACGAGCCTTCCTTGCACAGCTGCAGGCAGAGCTGGACCTCAGCAACCCTCTTGGAGCCACGGTGGCACCCGGTGAGCTGGCACGGACCCCCACGCCGAGCTGTGAGCCTCGGGAGCCTGGGGGGGCTGAGGCCGATGGCCAGCGGGATGTCCATCCAGTGGCCAGCTCTGTGCCCGGGCAGTGCCTACTGGCCACGTCCCTGCCAAGGTTTTCACACCTCTCGCGGTGGCAGGGTCCGCGCCAAGAGAGAAACGCGAGCTGGTGCCCACGGAGCTGCCAGGTGTGGAGGAGGAGGAGGCAGGCGCAGGCAGAGGTAAGCACCCTGCAGCTCCCAGCCGCTGC
The DNA here is from genome assembly GCA_013398295.1 of Chionis minor. Taxonomy (NCBI): domain Eukaryota; kingdom Metazoa; phylum Chordata; class Aves; order Charadriiformes; family Chionidae; genus Chionis; species Chionis minor. Next base: position 6,337 of record VZSF01002496.1, read on the forward strand.
AGGATGCCACATGCCACGATGGGGATGGTGGCAAGCCCGGCCTCGGCTTCACACCCCAGCCCCAGGGCTGGTTGTCCCATGTTGGTGTGACAGCCGTTGGCCAAACCCCCCTCCATAGGGACTCTCTGCCCCTGCTCTCTCAATGTCCCCAGAGCATGGGTGCTCCTCCCCGGGGTGGACAGAAGCATGGTGCCCCCGTGACTTGTTCCCACCCCTCAGTGCACCCCTCATGTCCCTCCTCCATCTCTCTCCTGCCTGTCCCCGGGGTTTCAGCCTGCCCCGGCCTCAACGAGTCAGTGGTGCGGGTGGGTGCTGTGCGGGAGCTGTACGCCTGGGTGCTGCAGGTGCCTGAGCCGGACCTGGCCATGACCTTCCAGGAGGTGAGTGCCCCATCCAGCTGCTCCGAGCCCCCTGCCCGGGCAGCCAGGTGGTACCACTCCCCAGACCATCACCATCCTGCTGTGCCCCCGGCCCCGCGGGGACCCACAGTGTTGCCATCTCCCCACAGATCCTGGTGGACTTGGGCTCCAAAAACACCAAGGGGCTGTACCGGGCGCAGGTGCGGGCCACGGTGGGGGGCCGTCCCACAACCTTCACTGGCCTCGTGGGTCTGGAGAGTGACTCGCTGGCCCGCAGCATGCCTGGCCTCGTCGCTCTGGCACTCGAGGCGCTGAAAACCTAAGGGACGCCACACCAGTGTGGGGACGGGGCGCTGGGGCAGGGGTCTCTCATGTCCTTCGAACATAGCACCCTCCCCGGCTCAGGCTTGTCCACCATTTTTTCCCCCATCGTGCCTCAGTTTCCCTCTTCCCACCAGCACTGCCTGACCTCCCCAGGACAATGGGGTGCCGGGCGCCTCCTGGAGCATCTCATCCAGGGATTACAGCCCTCCTCTCCCCTGGGATCCCCACCTCAGCAAGCCCATCCCATTTTCCCTAGAGGCGCTCGGGCTGTTATTTATTTGTACAGAGAAAGGTTTATTTTTCAATAAAGAAGGGCTCTATTTTCCAGTAGCTCGCGAGTGTGAAGCGAGGGCTGTGCCACGCGGTGCCGACGAGGCGGGCACCAACAGAGGGACTTTCCATGGGGGATATGACACCGCATTGCATCCCCCCTTCCCATTCCCCTGTACCCCAAAGCAATGCCCCCAGCCTCAGTTCCTGCCCCTGGCATCAGTGCTGTGCCCAGACTGCCACAGACTCCCCAGCCCCCCCTCCCCGGGGGTCGGGCACCCCACCTGCCCACCACAGCACCAGTAGCGCTGCACCAGCGCCCACCCCTGGTGCCACCCCATTGGGGACCACAGGAATCCTCCTGTGAGCTCTGGGGTGGTGCCACCCTGTGCTTGGGCATCGGTGGGTACCAACGCCTCCCGCTCGTGGGGAGCCCACCGCCCCCGAGCAGCACTGCTGAGCAGTGGGGAAGGGACTGCTCCTCCCAGTGCCTGGCAATGCCCGTGCTGGGGTGCCCAGACGCAGCAGGGTGATGGGCTGACACCCGTGGGGCCGGCAAGGCCATCTGTGCCTGCCCATCTCCCCTTCTCCAGGCGTGGGGGTGCTGGAAAAGAAGGGTGGGAGTGGGTATCCGGTGCCGGCACCCTTCCCCCTCGGCACCTGGCACCATCCGTCTTCTGCTCCGACCGGCAGCCGGACATCCGCTCGGCCAGGCCAGGCGGGGAGGTGGCCAGGTCCTGGCACTGCAAGAGGGTACGGCAGGCACAAAATGGGGGACCTGCCGGGGCGGCTGGCCCTGCTCGGGGTGCTGGTGCTGTCGGGTGAGCGGGGCCCCGGGGTATTGGGCACGGGGTGGCCTTGCTGCTGGGGGGTTGTCGGGCCCCTTGATGGGGTTGGTGGGAGGTGATGGTGGCGGGGTCCAAGCTGGTCACAAGTGTCCCCAGGGCTGCATTTTGGGTATTGCCTGGCAGAGTCCTAGCACTGAGCATCCCCTGGACTTCTGTCCTGGCTGTGCCACCCAGAGCCGTGTCCCTGCCTGGGCTGGGTGTGTGTCTGTCTGTGCACAGTGTCACTGTGTCTGTCCCTCTGTGTGCCTGTCTGTGCGCACAGTGACACTGGATCTATGACCGTGTGTCCCCGAATATACTGGATCCCTGTGTCCATGTGTGCCTCTGTGTGTGCATCCGCCTACGTGCACAGTGGCACCACGTCTGTACCCAAAAGTCTCATGTCTGCATGTCCTGGGTCTGTGTCTGTGTGTCCCTCTGTGTCCGTGCCCACATCCTTGTCCCATGCCCATGTGTGCCCATGTGCCCACACATGTGTGTCATTCCTGCATGTCCTGTGTCCATGCCCCTGTGTGGCATGGACATGCAGTGTCCTGGCCTCCTCCATCCTTGCACCACCCTGCCCTCACCAAGCATCCCTGCGGGGTGGCACTGGACCCAGTAATCCCCCCAGCCCTTGCAGTTTGCCTGACCCCACACCCCCAGGTGGGCTCTGCATGAACCAGGAGGAGCGGCTCATTCACCATCTCTTTGAGGAGAATGACTACAACAAGGAGATGCGCCCTGTCGTCTCCAACGATGAGGTCGTGGACGTCTACCTGGCCCTCACCCTCTCCAACCTCATCTCTCTGGTGAGCCCTAGTGTGCAGTGCCCACCTTGGGGTGATCTCCAGCCATGGCTCACCCCAAAAACTGAGTGGGTGAGGGGAGCCCTGGGGCTATTGTCCCAAACTGGTGAGGGCTGGAGATCCTGGGCTGGGAGAGCATGGCTGCTGGGCATGGCCATGGCATCTCAGTGCCCTACACTGTCATTGCAGAAAGAGGTGGATGAGACGCTCACCACCAACCTATGGCTCGAGCATGTGAGTACGGGCAGGTGTTATGGCGTCAGTTGTGCCTCGAGGCATGGGCAACAGAGTGGGCCAGCATGGTGAGGGGGTGACCTGGGAATCTTCCCTCCAGGGCTGGACTGATTACCGCCTGCAGTGGAACAAGTCTGAGTTTGGGGACATCGAGGTGCTCCGCCTGCCACCGGACATGCTGTGGCTGCCTGAGATAGTCCTGGAGAACAAGTGAGCTGTGCCTCAGTTTCCTCTCCTGAATCCCCTGAGCTGTACCCGGTGGGTGCCCAGGGCTCCCCCTGCCCCTTGTTGTCCCCACCATCACCTTGGCTCTCTCCCGGTGCAGCAATGATGGACTCTTCGAGATCGCCTATTATTGCAACGTCCTCATCTACAACACGGGTTATGTCTACTGGCTGCCGCCCGCCATCTTCCGCACCACCTGTCCCATCAACGTTGACTTCTTCCCCTTCGACTGGCAGAACTGCACCCTCAAATTCAGGTGCCAGGGGGCTCACTGGGGCAGGGGTGGGCAGCAGGGCTGGCATCCTGGCCCCCTGCAGTGCCTGCTGCTGCCAGCACCTTCCCTTGCTGTTGGGGCACAGCAAGGTGGGGGTTTGCAGGTGACTTGGTGGCCTGAGTCCATCATGCGGGAGGTCAGGGTGGGCGGGTGGTGGGTAACAAGCAGCAGGCGCAGCCCCTCACCACCTGTCCCCTCGGCCACGGGCCAGCTCGCTGGCGTACAGCGCCCTGGAGATCAACATGCACTTGAAGACGGATAGCGATCCAGAGACGGGCAAGTATTACCCCGTGGAGTGGATCATCATCGACCCCGAAGGCTTCACGGGTAACACTTGTGCTCTCTGCCATGTCATGTGGCAGCAGAACACCCTGTTTGGGGGGGCTTGGGGGGACCCTGGCATTGGGGTTCCCTGCCAGGAGAAACCTGAGTACCCAGGGCTTTGGCACCCTGGCACCTATCCCACCAGGCTTGGAGCTACCCAGACCCAATACAAGAGACTGGGTGCTGGTGGGGCTGGTGAGGATGGGTATGGCGGGGGCCCGCAAGCCATGCACTGTGTCATGTGCCCTGGCAGAGAACGGGGAATGGGAAATCATCCACCGCCCGGCCCGCAAGAACATCCACCCTGAAAACCCTCCCAACAGCAGTGAGCACCAGGACATCACCTTCTACCTCATCATCAAGCGCAAGCCACTCTTCTATGTCATCAACATTGTCACACCCTGCATCCTTATCGCCTTCATGTCCATTCTTGTCTTCTACCTGCCTGCCGACAGTGAGTGAGCCCCACGGCAGCTGTGTCAGGCACTGGGGGTCACCCCATGGTGCACCTCCATGTCCCACACCTGTGCCAGGTCCTGGGACATGGGGACACCCCAATGCCCAGCATGGGGACGTGCCGGTACTGGGACAGCTCCGTGATCTCAACCAGGCACCGTGGCAGGGGCACACTTGGCACACAGGTCCCACAATACCCCATGTGGGACCCTGTGGTACCCCCCTCATTGAAAACCCTATATGGGGCATTGTATGGTGGGACATGGGAAGGCACTGGGAGGGGCAGCTGCAGCGGGTTTGTTTCCCTTGAGCTCATCTGCTCTCCAGGTGGTGAGAAGATGACCCTGGTGGTGTCGGTGCTCCTGGCCCAATCCGTCTTCCTTCTGCTCATCTCCCAGCGTCTGCCTGCCACCTCCCATGCCATACCCCTCATCGGCAAGTGAGTCCTGGGCACCACTGGGTGCAGTGGGGACATTGCAGGGTCCCCGGGGTGCCAGAGGGCAGCTCTGCCTGTGCCCAGCCCCTGTGGCGATGCCAGTCCAGGGTCCATGCCCCCATAGGTACCTGCTTTTCATCATGCTGTTGGTGACGGCTGTGGTGATGATCTGTGTTGTGGTCCTCAACTTCCACTTTCGCACCCCTAGTACCCATATCATGTCTGACTGGGTCAAAGAGGTGAGCAGGGTGCTGGGCTGGGGCGGGTGACCTGGTGGGTGTAGGGGTGGCACCATGCCCCACAGAAGACATGGAACAGCAGCGCCGTGGCATTGCATTGGGATGTCCCATCTGCACCATCCCAAGGGGTTGCATACCTGGGTTGAGGGCAGAAGGTGGGGACAAGGCGTCCTGAGGGGGTGGCTGAGGGACCTGGCACACCCCTCCCTTGCCCCAGGTCTTCCTGGAGAGCCTGCCTCGCCTGCTGGGCATGTCACAGCCATCCGAGAGCCCGGCAGGTGGCCCGTGCATCCGGCGCTGCAGCTCAGCGGGCTACATTGCCAAGGCAGAGGAGTACTTCAGTGTCAAGTCCCGCAGCGAGCTCATGTTTGAGAAGCAGTCGGAGCGGCACGGGCTGGCCAGCCGCATCACCCCTGCACGTGAGCCTCGGCCCCTCCATGGGGACAAGGGGAAGGGCAGCGGAGCGGTGGTCTCTGGGAGCGGCAGCCCTTCAGACCCATCTCACCATCTTCCTTGTCCCCAGGTTTGGCGCTGCCAGGTGCGGACACGGGTGAGGGGCCGCTCTATGAGCACATAAAACCCATCGTTGACAGTGCCAACTTCATTGTCAAACACATGCGGGAGAAAAACAGCTACAATGAGGTGGGGGCCGTGGGCACAGGGGGGGCAGAGGGAGCTCCCTGTGCCTGCTGTGCCTGCCACTGCCTGGCTCCCGGCTCCTTCCCCAGGAGAAGGACAACTGGAACCGCGTGGCCCGGACCCTGGACCGCCTCTGCCTCTTCCTCATCACCCCCATGCTGGTGGTGGGAACCCTCTGGATCTTCCTCATGGGCATCTACAACCATCCCCCACCGCTGCCCTTCACCGGAGACCCCTACGACTACCGGGAGGAGAACAAGCGCTTCATCTAGTGGGGGTAGAGGGTCCCATGTGCGAGCCCCCTGCTCACTTGCCTTGGCTTGGGAAAATAAAACTGGATACTTCCCGCTGTGGGGTGCTGAGCTTGTGGCTGCTCTCGGTGTGTGTCCCCCTGGGCACAGTGCCCAACCTGAGTGCTGTGTGTGTGCCGGGAGGGGGATGCCCACCCAGAGAATGGGTGCTGTTGGGTGTCCTGTAGCACGGTGGTCCTCAGCTTTGGCTGAAAGGGGTATTTTGCAGAGGGCATGTGGTGGTACCGGCCCTGCTACCGCCATTGGGCTGGGTACTCAGGACAGGGTTGGAGAAGAGGATAGACCCCCCCCAGCATGGCACCACCCCTGTGGCCCATTGCAATGGTCAGAGATGCCATCAGTGCCCGCATTACCCCCCGTTCCTATGACCCCCTAGTCAGACCCACGGATGTCCGCCCCCAGCACACCCCATCCCGCAGCACCCGGCTGGGGGCCGAGATGGGTGTCTCCTCCTCCAGCTCAGCAGCAGGACGCCAGGGGTCCGGTTTCAGGGGGCACAGCTGACGTCCCCCACCGGCAGTGGCCCAGGACAGCTGTCACATCCTGTCCACTGAGCCAGGAATCTCACCGCCCCCCCCCTCCCTTGGCCCCCCTACATAGAGCCTGGCAGGATTTGGACCGCCAAGGCCGACATGGCGGGACTTGACTGCCCCTTTCCGACCCTGCACCCCAGGGACAGCCACTGCCGTGGGAGGGGACAGGGCACCGCTGGGGGTGCTTGCAGGGGGGCACCTTTTTTCCATAACCCGTGAGCATCTGGGTCTCCGCTGCAGGGAGATGGATTCCTCTGTGGGGGACGTGGGGAAACTGAGGCACAGAGCTCATTTTGCCCCCAGACCCAATTCCAACCCCCCAGCACAAAAAGCCAGAGGAGATTCCCAGCAAACTGACATCACTCTGCTGGCGGGGAGGGTGGGGTGGGGGATGGTCACCCGTTCTGCCCCGTGGCTGTTGGGAACAGCTGACGGTGGCAGGGGACAGCTGTCCTGTCCCACCGGGCGTCAGGCCCAGAACATTGCCACAGGGGCGGCCGAGCGGAGCCCCAGCCCCTGCGCCATTGCCATGCGCTGCCACGGCCTCCTCCTCGCCCTCTGTGCCCTGGCAGGTAAGGGGTGTCCGCCTCGGGGGGAGGTCTGCGGGGGGGACCCGGTCAGCCTTTGCCTTTCTCCTTGGGGGTTTGTCACCCATGGGTATACAGTGCCGTGCACCATCCCACCGGGGTGTCCCCGTGCTGGCAGCCTGCTGTCCCCACATCCTGCCCTGGAGAGGTCCCTGGGGTGAGTGGGCGGGGGACGTGTGGGGGGACGCACCCCCCAGACGCACCTGCGTGCTGGGACACTGATACACACCATCAGGGATCACAGCCGTGCGTGCACACCCCCAGTAACACACGCGTGGGCATCCCTTCTCCGTGCACACCCCATGCCCCCTCCCACACCGGCAAGTCCCCGGGAAATCAGTGGCCCCACGCGCCCCCACGGCACATGCCATCCCCAGGCGTAGACTGCAGGAACCAGGAGGAGAAGCTGCTGCAGGACCTCATGACCAACTACAACCGGCAGCTGCGCCCGGCTCTGCGCGGGGACCAGGTCATTGATGTCACCCTCAAGCTCACCCTCACCAACCTCATATCGCTGGTGAGAGACACCTCCCCCAGTCCCCAGAGCGGGACGGGATTTGACCCCACATGTGGGGCAGTGGCCAGAGGCGGACAGGGAGCTAAAGCCATCTCCCCTCTTCCTTCCTTGGCAGAATGAACGGGAGGAGACCCTCACCACCAACGTCTGGATTGAGATGGTGAGACCCTTCACCTTCAGGCAGCACCGGCCCCCCAGCCATGTTTGCATCTCAGGCTGGAGGACTGACACCATAACCTGCACCCCCTTTTGCGGGTGCCCCGAATTGAGCCCGTTTTGGGGGCAGCATGGGATGAACAGCTCACAAGCTCACCTGCCTCAGGGACCACTGTGACCCCCCCCCTTCTTTGCTCCCCGTCCCCCAGCAATGGTCTGATTATCGCCTGCGGTGGGACCCTGAGGAATACGACAACATCCAGCTGCTGCGGGTGCCCTCCACTATGGTCTGGCTACCCGACATTGTCCTGGAGAACAAGTAGGTGACGGGGCAATGGGGGCATATCGCTGCACAGGGGGTGGCAGCTGCCCCCTTGTCCCGGTTTGGGGCTGAGCCCACCCTTTCCCTCCCAGCATCGATGGGATGTTCGAAATCACCCTCTACACCAACGTGCTGGTGTCCCCTGATGGCAGCATCTACTGGCTGCCTCCTGCCATCTACCGCAGCGCCTGCTCCATCCACGTCACCTATTTCCCCTTTGACTGGCAGAACTGCACCATGGTCTTCCAGTGAGCACCGTGCATGGGCACCATGGTTGGGGCCATCCAGCAGGTCCTGCTGGGACACAAGGGACTGACACGGGATGTCCACCTTTGCCCCAGGGCAGCAAGACCCAGGGCAGACAAGTGCCACCTCCTTGTCCCCTGGCACCCCATTGGTGGTAGGAGGCACCTTGGCCAAGCCAAGCACCCCAAAGCAGGGCTGGAGGTGGCCACTGTGATCCGGTGCACGCCACCTTGTACCATCCCCTCTCTCTCCCCAGGTCCCAGACCTACAGCGCCAATGAAATCAACCTCCTGCTGACAGTGGAGGAAGGCCAGACTGTGGAGTGGATCTCCATCGACCCTGAGGCTTTCACAGGTAACACCATGGCTGTCCCAGTTGCACAAGAGCATCCTGCCACGAGGGGCACCCAACAGGCCTGGTGCTACGCCGGTTGCTGCCAAAAGGAGGGCTGTGGGGGCTATTAGCAGCTCCCGCCATTACATTTGCACTTAAGTTATTAGTGGAAGCAGGAATGTGGGAGAGATTTGTTTTTCTAACCCCCCCAGCTCGGGGCTCTCGCTGCCTGGCAGCCGCTCCTGGAGAGCACCGCTCCTGGGAGCTTGATTGATGCTGGGAACGTAGCTGTCACGGCCAAACGATGACGTTTTCCATCACATTTTAATTGCATATTGAAGGAACAAAATGCTTTTCGGGCAGCGAGATTTATTTTTTCATTACCGGCCCGAGCTGCGATCTTGATTGGGAAAAATCTATCGCTCCCGCAGACGGCGGGGGAAAACAGCACGCCGTCACCCAGCGTCACGCTCGGCTTCCCCCCGCGGTGCCCTGGGGACAGGGAGATGGAGGGACCCCAGCCCCCCATGTAATTCCCTGGGAGCCCCCAAAGGGCTCAAGATGCCTCGTAGGTGCACAGCTGCCCCTTCCAACAGCTTTTAGGGGTATTTTTTTCCCAGACACCCCGGCACACTCTGTGGTGCTTACCTCCCTCCCCAGCAGTTCTTGCACCTTTCCCTGCTCCATGCCCAGCCTGGGTGCCCCATGGGGTCCACACCAAGCTCCAGCCCTCTCCTTCCTCCCTGACCCGGGCTGAGGGGCTGGAGGCCCCGGTGTCCCCGGTGGGGCAGTGGGACTCACGTGGAACCACCGCACGGCAGAGAATGGTGAATGGGCCATCAAGCACCGCCCTGCTCGGAAGATCATCAATTCGGAGCACTTCACCCCGGATGACATCCAGTACCAGCAGGTCATCTTCTACCTCATCATCCAGCGCAAGCCACTCTTCTACATCATCAACATCATCGTGCCCTGCGTCCTCATCTCTGCCATGGCCGTGCTGGTCTACTTTCTACCTGCCAAAGGTACGCACTGGTGCCATGCCCACAGGGGACACAGGCAGGTGTAAGGGGGGTTAGCGACAGGCAAGGAAGGGCTTATTGTCCCCTCTGTGCTTGGGGACCATCAGTGTCACCTCCCAGCCACTCCTGTGATATTTGAGGTGGGGGAGTGTGTGTGAATTTCCAGGTACCTCAGGGTTAAAGCCTCATGGCAGGACTTGGCAAGTTTGGGGTGGGGTTTTGCCAAAGGAGGGCAATGCCCACACCACTGCCCCATGCCAACCTCTGCCTTCCTCCCTCCTTGGCAGCCGGTGGGCAGAAATGCACTGTCTCCATCAATGTCCTCTTGGCCCAGACTGTCTTCCTCTTCCTCATTGCCCAGAAGGTGCCTGAGACCTCCCAGGCTGTGCCTCTTATCGGGAAGTAAGTGATGCATGGGGACGGGGATGCCAGCCCTGCTGCCACACCGTGCCAGCAAGGTCTCGGTGCCACTCAGCAGCCAGTGCCCAGAGACAGGACCCTGGCCCAGAAATAACCCCTAGCCCAGGCGGGGCTGGCACAGGGCTATCACGTGCCCATGTCCCACTGCTGGTCCTCAGTTTCCAACCTAGGAGGGCACCAAGAGGGACCTCAAATGCCCATTACTTGTGGCCCAGCAGCCCCATGCTCCCTCCCCAGGTACCTGACCTTCCTCATGGTGGTGACAGTGGTGATCGTGGTGAACGCCGTCATCGTCCTCAATGTCTCACTGAGAACGCCCAACACTCACTCCATGTCCCAGAGAGTGCGCCAGGTACCTGCTGTCTTCCCCTACCCCTTACACATGAGGAGTGGGGTGGGTATTTGGGGACTGAGGCCATGTCCCTCACACCTGAGTGCAACTCCTCGCACAAAGAGGGACCCTGAGGTGTCCCCAAGGGACTGCACTCTGCTACCAAACCCCTCCAAGCTGCTTTGAACACTGGGGAGCAGCAGATGCCACTACGCTCAGTATCCCCATGGCACAAAGATACCCCATGGGGATGCTCCAGGCAGTGCAAGGGGACCTGATCATACTCACTGAGTGCCCTGGGCAGTGTCTGGGGGGTCAGGTCCCCATGGGTGACGCTGTGCCCAGGTGTGTCTGCACCTCCTGCCCCGCTACCTGGGCATGCACATGCCAGAGGAGATGTCAGGGCCACCACGAGCTGCCCGGAGACGCAGCTCCCTGGGGCTGATGGTGAAAGCTGATGAGTACATGCTCTGGAAAGCCCGGACCGAGCTGCTCTTCGAGAAGCAGAAGGAGAGGGATGGGCTGATGAAAACTGTGCTGGAGAAGATTGGTGAGTGCTCCTTGGGGGTTGGCATCTCCTTGCGAGACTGGATGATGCACCAGGTGGCTGGGTGCTCACCAGTGTCCTCTGTGCTGTCTCTGCTGCCCATAGGACGTGGCATGGAGAGTGGCAATGCCCAGGACTTCTGCCAGAGCCTGGAGGAGGCAGGGCCCGAGATCCGTGCCTGCGTGGACGCCTGCAACTACATTGCCAATGCCACGCGGGAGCAGAATGACTTCACCAGTGTGAGTTAGGGCCAAGGCGGTGTGGGACCCGGATTGGGGGCAGTGGGGGCAGCCCTCACCCCCTCCTTGTGCCACCGGCAGGAGAGCGAAGAGTGGATCCTGGTGGGACGGGTGATCGACCGCGTCTGCTTCTTCATCATGGGCTCCCTCTTCGTGTGCGGCACTGTTGGCATCTTCCTCATGGCTCACTTCAATCAGGCACCCGCCCTGCCCTTTCCTGGGGATCCCAAGCAGTACCTGCCGCAGTGATTCCTGCAGGCACCCACCAGCCCTCCTGCCACCGGAGCCAGGGGCTGGGCACCCCCAAACCAGCCTGCCCAGCTGAGAACCCTGCAGGCTCCTGGAGCCAAGCACAGCGCTGAAGAACTGGGGATGGTGGTGACAGGGAAGCGGGGAGCACAGGGTAGCTGTGCTTGTGCTGAACATGGAATTAAAGCCGGCAGCAATCTCATGAGCCTCTGGCGGCATCATTCCTGCATGGCCACTGATGGGGTGACCTCTCGGACTGGCTGGATGTGCCACCCATGCAGGCTGGCCACAGGCCTTTATGCCACACAGTCCTGTCCCAGCACCCCACAAGGGCGCTGAGAGACGAGACAAGGGGGAACCAGAGCAGAGTCAGGCGGCTGACGGGATGTGCACCAGCACTGGCACCAAGAGCCACGTTACCCCGCTGCAAATTCACAGCTTCAAACCCAGGGTAAATAGGGTCCCTGGCATCCCTCGCCATGCCAATGGTGACAACAGGGCAGGAATCATGGATACAGCCCCCCATCCTGGGACAGCAATGGAGCCAGGATGGGATTAGGGGCAGGTAATTCCTCCCTCCATTTACACCCCAGCCACGGCTCTTGGGGGCAGCTGAATTGCTGTCCCTGCTCCCGAGCAAGCAGCTTGTGGTGGGCAGACCCTGAGTTGCCAAGCAGCCAAACCCCCTCAGGGATGGGTGCCCCGTGGGACCCACCCCGCTATGAGCCTCGTTACATGACCCCCTCTCCGTCCAGCCCTCCTTGCTCCACAGGATCATCTCCGTCAAATGCAGCCCCTTCCCCCCACCCCAGCAATGCTGCGTCCTCCCAGTGCCCCTCACTGACCTCTGGGGCCCCTGCGGCTTTGTCCCTGCTGGCAGGGGACATGCGGGAGGTCAGCCCGGGAACAGTGTTGGGCCGCGTCTGCTCCTCTGTGGTCCAGCTCACGCCACCTGCGCCCGGCTCCAGGACGTGCTGTGTCTCCATCAGCCTCATTTTCCCAGCACCAGCTGCCTCTGCTGCTGCTGGGAGAAAACCAGCTGCTTATTGCCTGCAACTGGCTCCTGGCGTTGCCTGCTGGAGGTGAGGGCACTGTGGGCATGGATGGAGGAGGGAGGCAAACACCCAGCAGCTGAGACATCACCTCTTGGATGCCCACAGCCTGGTCATGGCCTGGAGCCACCCCCCGGCTGTGCCAGCCTGCCCATGCACTCTGCAAGGTGGCTTTTCCTGCCCCATTCCCAGGAGGCACGTGATGCCCACATCACGGAGATCAGGTGGATCTGACACTCCAGGCTGGCACCTGGACGCAGGCAGGGATGGTGCCCACCAACGCAGGCAGGGGTGCCCAGAGGAGCTCACCAAGCACCCAGTGTCCTGGCTGGGTCCTGCCTCCTGTCCTCCTGCCTGGGTCACCTCCCATGGGGACAGTCCTATGGCCACAACCTGGGTGAGGTGACCAGGTATTGGGGCACGCTGCTCCTCACAGCCACAGCCTTCTTGCTGGGGAGTGACAGCACCGCACAGCACTCCTGTCTCCCCACAGCCACCCCACGGTGACGTCCTCTCCCCAGACCCACAGTGGCTGAAGGGACAGGCTGCCCTGGCCCAGTGTCTCTAGGGGCTCCCGTAGGCCACCCAAACCACAGCACGAGGCATGTCCCCAACCCCTGGGCTCTCCCCCACCCAAGAAGGTGCAGAATTAACGAGCTCCGGTCTGTCTTTGCCTGGCCGTTTCCCATTGATTCCTGGCTCCTCCTCACCCTGCTGCCAGTCTCCAGGGCAAGGGGGCTCTGAACATGGCCAGGGACTGTCACCCACTTTTCCCCGCTCCGCAGACCTGCTGCTGCTTCCAGGTGAGCTCAGTCCCTGGCGCGTCCATACAGCACAACCAGAAAGGGACAAGCTCTTCCAGCCTGCCAGGAGCATGCGACTGAGATCACATTCTCCACCATCCCCAAGCAGTGGTTTTCCCTGCCCTCGGGAGGTGCCTGGGGTGTTTATCACCACAACAAACAAACAGGGGGGAGAACACCTTGCAGGTCACCCTGCTGGCACTGGCAGGGTGCTGGGGTGGGAGCAGTGAGAGGGGAAAAGACCCTCCCCAGTCCAGCAGCAGCCCCATGTGCCCACACCCCACAAGAAGCACTAAGAAGGGGCAACAACCCCCTCCAATTATCTCCCAACTGCTCCACTCCAAAACCGGGGAATCCTTTCTGTCTGTGGGCTGGGAAGCAGATTTCCTCCTTAGCTCCACCTTGGAAACACCCACTGGACCCCCATCACTGCTCCCTGAGCCCCCCAGCCAAGCCCAGTCCAGCCATCAGCCCCCTTGGCCAGCCGTAGCCAGAGACACCCAGGGCCCAGGAGCTCACCACAGCACAGCATCCCCCAGGGAAAGAAAATCCCTGGGGCTGGACTCCAGGGCTCAAAGCCCTACAGGTTTCCGCAGTTCTCTGAACAAGTTTAAGGATGGGCAAAGCCTTCAGGATGAGGAGAGCAGGGAAAGTCATGACTCACGGCACATTTAGGGCTCCCACTGCTCCAGGCTGGCTTCCTGAATGAAGAGGATCTGAAACCTTTTTCTGGAGCGTGACAGAGGCTCCCTCCCCTCCCGAGGAGCCCGTGGCTATCTTCTCACCACTCCCATTAGTGGGACACAGCAGACCACAACCCAAAAGCCCTGCTCAAAACCCAGCCTGGCTCCATCCCTCACCGAGCCAAAGCGGGCACCAAACCTGCTGCTTGGCACTGATCGAGCACTGCTTTTCTCCTGGCCTCAGGAAAAGTTGTAGCCTTAAAGAGGACAAACTCCGCGCCCCAGCCAGCTCGCTCCCTTCAAGGCTGAGCAAGAGGAACCAGCGCCGAGTTCCTCCAAATCTCAACCACGGCGACAGTGGGGAAGAGAGGAACGGCCCCGTAGGGAAGGGCTCTTCCACAGCTCGCTCGCAAAGCATATTTAAGGGCGAACACAGCAGGACTGCAGCATTTTCTGATTTAATAGTAAGCCTGCGCTCATCAGCACCAGCTTAGACGCGGGGCATCAGAGGCGAGAAGTGGGCGAGTACATGAAATAGCAGAGGTGGACGCGATGCACAGCTGGGCACAACAACAGGACTAAAGCCCTAAGTGATGTCATCTGCAAGAAGCTAAATGCGCTGTGGATAAAAGGAGCCTGCAGCTAGTATTTCAGCCTTGCCTTGCGAGGCTATTTTTGCTTAGATTGCCAAAATGTAATTACAACTAAATCCCCCCTAACAAATACCAGAGAGCAGCAGGGGAGGGTTGTATTAAAAAGGAATTTTAAGTAGTCGCCATAGTAGTACCTGATTGCAGTGGGGAAAAACAAACCGCAACTGGAAAAGAGCATTTAGTTGAGAGCTGGTGACAAATAAGTGGCAAGAGCAGGAATAGGACAGTGGGGTCTCGAGAACCACAGAGAGGGATGCCACCACAGCCGGGGGAACTGCCCTGCCCCCTGCCCAGCCAAGTGCCATCAGGCACAAACTGCCTGACCATGGGGAGCAGTTAGTCTTCGCCATCAGCATGCTGAATGTTTCTAGAGACAGCCTAGGACTGACACCCTCACTGTGGAAAACCAACCCTTCAGAAAACTGAATATTTTAGATTGTTTTCTCTGCTGGTCCTGGCTGCTCTCAGTCTAGACTTCAATAATAACACGAGGAATTTGCAATTGGAGTCATGAGGCTGAAGGTCTCCCAGTCCCCAAGGCCAGTAATTGTCCCAGACATGGGCCGCTAGTTCTGCAGTTGCAACCAAATTGGCCCAAGCAGCCCCTTCTCCTGGGGGAGGGTGCAGAGCACGTAGGGCAGGAGATGTGACCCATCTCTGGCCACAGCCTCCCCTCCTGGGCTTGACGCAAAGGGTCTGTTAAAAATGAAAGGCAATTGTGCGATTCCCCAAGGAAAAGGGGAAAAGGCTGGAGCTGTTAATGAGTACAATTAGCGTTGTAGTCAAGCAGAATCAGAGAAAATAATTAGCTCCTATTGTTTCCGTGGCATCCAAATTGCAGCCATGCTGGCTTTCCAGGCGACAACTCATCAGTCTAGGTTCACCCCGGAGGATGGGAGACAGGGGGTCACTTGCAGGTCCCCGTCTTGTCACAGCTTTCATGCAGCCTTAAGCGGCAGCTTGGGCCATCGCCCTCTTCTGCTACATCCACTGAAGGTCCCATTTCCCAGATGGCCAGAGACTTGCAAGCCTCCGAGCACCCCTGAGGCACGCACAGCTCCGCATTCAGCCTTTACTTGGATCCAACACAGGGCAGCACTGCTGGCTCTCCACCGAGACAGCCAGAGTCAAGGCAACTAAGTGACACCAAACACCTCTTTGTCCTAGTTTAAGGGAAGCTTACATCCCTCTCCCCAAAAAAACAGGGCTGGGTGCAAGGCACTGCTAACCAGGGAGTACGATGAAGGGGCAAAGACAAAGCAAACATCTCGGTTTTTAAGCAAAATGCCACATCTCCAACTCCTCTGCCCATGTAACTCCACAAATATGGTGAAGTTTGGCCACCACTGGCACTCGGTGTGCTTTGCTGCTTCGTGTGGGTGGGCAGCTCAGGGGAACAGGCTTTACGGAGCCGGCAGAAGCTGGCCTGGGGCCTTGGCACAGCCTAGAGAAATACCATCCCACCAATTTTTAGACAGAACCAAAAAAGGAGAGACTGAAAGAAACAAAGAGACCAAATAATTTATTGGCAGAGCTGAAAGGGGCATTTGAAAACCACAGGGCTGACTCTCAACTGGGGAGCTCCTCCCAGCTGCAGAGAGACTTATAATACTGGTATCCCTCAGCAAAAGGCTCTGATGTTGAGGCAGAATCCCAGAGATCCTGCATTCCATGTAGAGAAAGAGAGGAAAGTGCTGCAAGATACGGCCCCAAGGCCATGCTGCTAATTGAAAGATTGGCCTCCCGCCCCACTACTAAAAAAAAGTTTGTGTATGACAAAAAATCAGCTTCTATTATCACCGCTGCTGGAGGGCTTCAGATGGATCCTTCCTTCAAGGAGGAGTGCAAGAGAGTGGCCCATGAGTCCCTTCAGAGGTCGGAGGGCACCGGTGGAGACCTCTCAGTGCTTTCAACATGGAGAGAGGAGCTTAGTGCCAACTCTTGTTCTCACAATGTAATTTTTGTGTTTCGAAAGCTTGAATTATCCCTGGAAAAGAGGGAGGAAAGAGGTTAAAGGTGTGCATTTCTTCAGATCANATCCCAGTATGTCACTCAAATCAATGCTCGTTAAACCTCCTAAACAGATCTGCTTTCTAACTAGAGACTTCTCACATAAGTCAACATGCTGGTCCAGAACACTGGGAACACAGAAAGAAGTGTGATTTCCTGTGAGCAAAGCGTATGATAGACTCTGGAAACCACCCTGATAGATTCTGGTGGTTAAACAACTTGCAAGATCTCTTCCTTCCCAACCATTTGTCCTCAGGGATTCTGCTTGGAGCACAAATACACCGTTAGTCCAACCTCCTCCTGCCTCTGTCCCTTGTATTTAGGCTCCTTTTGTCATGCTGTCAACAAGTTTAGCTCTCTGGTCTCTCCTACCTTAAAAGGATATCTAATCTGAAAAGGATGTTTCCCTCAAGTTTAAAGAGAAGAGTTTCTTCAGCAGCTTTTACTCACGTGAGTACAGCCACATGTGTCACAGGGGCTACTGAAGGAGTGAAAGAAAGGACTGCTGGTCCACAGCCTTCATTTGTATAATCTTGCAGCACATGGCAGCAATTGAGATGGGGCAGGTTACAGAAATGTGGTCATGCTTACTGCTAGCCTGTGAGCAGCAGCAATGGGCAAAGCATATTTACACATTAATAGAAAGGTGACGTGGGTTTTTTTAAAACTCAAATGGAAATAAATGAGATTACAATTCTTTTGAGAGGATAGGTTTGGCAGCTCTTCCCGTAACAGGGACAGGGCAGTAAGTTGCCCAAACCAAACACCTAGGGATGCCCTAGCACATACCACAACAAATTGGCAGAGCTGTGTTGAAGAGCAGAGGCAGCAGCTTCAGAAGCAAAGTGCTCTGCAGGACTGTAAAATCCTGCCTAAATCCTTCAGCTAGCATTGTGTGCTGCTAAGAGCTGCACAGTAGCTGTAACATCACAGCACAGTGCATAATGGAATGCCTCCAGGAGGCAGGCCGGAGAGCCGGAGGAAATAAAAAACACTCTCTAGGGAGTTAAACAAGTTACTCTGCCATGACATGAGAGCAAAGACCATGCTGGAGGCCATCTGCAGAAGACTGGGGTTCACCTTTGCACTTGCCAGCAAAGCAGGCTGTGCCACCATTCGGGAACATGATTCAGGATTCATTAACTGGATTCCAGTTAATTTGCAACAATGGTGTGGGCTTTCCATCCCATACTTTCACCCGTGCCATCTACCTCAGGAGGACAGCACACTTTGCTTAGCTCTTTGTCGGACAGGCTTCTACTTTTCCACTCCCTTTGCCTTTATCAGGGTGTGCCAGGCCCTCTGCTCGTCACTACTCTCCCTGCTCAGCATAGGTAACCCAATACATTTTAGAGCTAAATCAATTCTGTCACTGTTTTCCTATACACTTGGCACATTTCCTGCCTTCTGAGGTTGGAAGTAAGCTTTCATGAAGTGAGCTGGTTTCCTCTTCTGGAAGGTCACTTGAATGTCATCTAACAATAACAACACTACTATGTGCCTGTGTAACATTCTGTAACCATTGATCCTCACAAAAAGCCACATCTGCGAGGAAAGATAGATATTACTTTCACCCATGACTTCAGAGCAAGCTGTAAGAATATTGCTTGCCCAAAGCTGTGGAGGGAGGTTTTGGGATCCCCAGTGGCCCCTCGGAGCTCAGCCATGTTGGAGCAGCTATATACCGTGGGGTGGGAACTGGGCAATGTAATGTTTTCTTCCAGTGGTTCCTCTGCCCTGGCGCTCAGCAATGCAGCAATCCCACTTGGCTACAACCAAACCCAGCTCCCATCGCCAGGCCCGCTAGCCCTTTTTAAGGAAAGGGCCTGCCATCAGGGAAGTGGGCACTGGAGGGGAAAAGCAATCCGAGCTGCGAGGCTCAAAACAGCCCTGAGCTCACCTTGGCTGTTTACTCTGCACATGGTCGGTTGCCACTACCAGAAGTAGCAGGTGGTTTCATCTCATTAGCCACAGCGTTATTATTTCTAAATACAGTAGCTACTGTGTGTCCTTCCTGAACAAGCTTTTATTGACAGACTAATTTATTCTGCTCCAACCCACTGTCAAGAGCAAAGGCACGTATGCCAAGCTCCAGGCGCCTCTCTCAGCGTCCATCACATGGATGTGCTTAGCATTCATTTACCACTCCATATCTGCTTACAGCCAACCCTAGGCAGCAGACCCGAGCTGAAGACATACCTCTCAGCCTCCTGGGACCAGCTCTGGGATACAAGTGCCTTGCACAGAGGAAGGACATATTAGCAAAATAGCACGCAGCATCACAACAGAAAATGCTGCGTGAATGGAGACCATGGTGAATGCTGGTGTCTTCAGTCAAAAAAAATTTAAAAAAAAAAATCATTTTGACCTTTGGGAAAGAGCCAGTAGCAGAATGGCCCCACCACCAGGCCCATAAGGCAAGAGAACATGCCAGGCCACAGGAAGAGGGTTGGAAGCTGAGAGGTACGCCATGAAGTCACGTAGGAAGAAAGATGAGGCCCTACCCTGGGTGTGACAGAGGGAGGGGGAGCGTTCGATCAGCGGCCACTGCTGTTCACCAGGCCATGAAACTCCTCCCAGGCCCTGGCAAGCCAGAGGGAAAAAAAAAAATGAAACAAAAAACAAAAAAAACAGCACTTCAGATCAAAGGCTTCTTAACTTTTAACGAGAGCAGAAACATTCAATGGCGTTTGAAAGGCACTCGTCTTCAGAGAGCAAGGCAATATTCTGTGATAGCCCTAGTGGATAGAAGCATCCTTAAAACCCAGCCAAACATCTGACAGCACGAAGCAGCTTTAACGTTCTGCACAGACATGAAGCGTTCCCACTGGCTGCTGGTGATATAGTCACATTAATACCCAGAGACAGGTATGACCTTCCCAGTCACAAATGGAATATCCATTTCCTATTGCTAATAAAATAGTCGATGCTACGTCTTTCTGGAGGATTATCACGTTCCTTGGCTGGTTAAACTCAGCCAGTTACTGGCCTCATGCTTCACCAGATACCTGCATATGTAGTAATTCCCCCAAAAGGGGCTCCTTCTAATGCCACACGGCTTAGTTATTATGAAATTCTTCGATTAGGCGGCAGAATCCAATTGTTATTAGAAAGTCTTATTTCCTATTGTAAACCTGCATTGTTAATGACGACCCAGTAAAAACATTACAGCTATTTGAAATGAAAATGTTTTCAGATAACTCAGAGGGACAGGCCTAACGCTGCATTCCCCGGTGGAGAATGTTACTGATGGACGAAGCTAGCAGACTGAAAAATTGCTGTCTGTTTTACAAAGGCAGCATACTGAAAGCCCTCTCAGGGAAAAGATGCTGAGGTTAATGTGAGCATGACTATTATCTTCTGGGATCAGAGACATTAAAGAACCTCATAGCTCTCCATGGCCAGCAAAACAGTGCTGGTGCCTACAGCACATGCCAAGCCACTTACTGAACCCAGAGAGTCCCATGGAGCTGGAAGGACCTTAAAGGGAACCCAGGCCAGTCATAAACCCTGCAGATTTTGTTGCTGGCACTTAGCAGCTACCTCACATCTTGTTTTCTGCATTCCCTCATCAGGCCACTGCAACACAACAGAAGAGTCCAGAAATGGAAATCCTGTATTAGTCAGCACCTGTGCCAAAAACAGACCACCAGCCCAGCTCTCACCTGAGCCTCACAGAGTCAAGCTCCCGATTAGCATTTGCAAAAGCAGTTCAGGTGTCATATGCTCATTCCCAGCAAAGTCATAGCCCAAATAAACACAGCGCCTGTCACATGCACTCTGCAAGACTGTACACCACATACAGGCAGACTTGCTGGGAACCCAATAAAGAGGGCACAAGCAGGAAGCTTGTCACTGTGGTGTGCAGCTTGAAATTTGTGACACTGCCTTCCCACACCACAAGACAGCAAATTCCTCTTTTGAAAGTGCTGAAGGTGAAATCCTAAAGATCACTGACTTCAGCATCACCAGTACAAGCCCGGTGAGTGACAAAACACTCCAGTTCTTCCCAGTTCAAAACTGCTTTGACAGAACTTCCAAGAAGCAACTACATCTCCATAGCTCTCCAAGGCACAGGGTCCTGTAAACTACCAAGGTGATCAGCTGGTCTAAGGGAGTCCTTATCTACGGCTGGCTAGGTTTTCTCCTCCATCTCCCTCCAAGGCAGCTCAAAATCCTCCCAATCTTGACTAGGATGCACAAGTAACAGTCATCCATGGGAGTCCCAAAGCTACATGGTGTTTCTAACTGACCCTCAGACGTGAGTCCTTGAAGCCAAGGAAACACGAGGGAGAAAGAAACAACAGGACAGCTGCAGTGCGTTAGCACACCAGCCTTCCCTCAACACTCAGCTGGGCAAGTGCAGAGCAAAAAACAAGCGTGAATTGGTCTGCAGAGAGAGGAAAATTGCCTGTGTCACCAGACACTGTGAGTACAACTGCCTCACTCCAGAATAAAGTTAGGAGGAAGAGAAACTCTTGATCTGAAGCCCTCTTAGCTGCTGAATGAACACAGCTTGCAAAGCTATGCACATCTCCAGCCTTATTGTATCTTCCCTCCAACCTCCCATGCCTTGTATTTCTACCATATTGCCATCACCCATAATCACATCTCTCTTTGCTCTCCCACAGTTCTCCTCAAACTCAGAACTTCTGGTCTCTGCAGAAGGGACACAAGGGCAGATTATTTGTCAACATAATCAATAATTTATTACCCCTTTCAAACCAAGGAGTTCCCTGTTCCAACATCCCAATAACATCACGCACATAGTCCTTCAGCTGCCAAGTCCTTCTCACTGACAGAGAAAAAGCTCTTCCAGCCAAGAATTTTTAAGCCAAGACCCTCATACATATTATAGTACTAATTACTCCAACTATCTGCTGACTTGACTGAAAAAATCCACCAGGATGTGTCTGCCCTAATGTACCTAAACTATGCTAGCGGAGCAAACTGCTCTCCGTTTCATACTGAACGAGGCTGCCAGTTAATTTCGTCTGGCAGAATCTTTATGACCTGTGACGTGCCAAAGGCACAGTGCCAGAGAGTCTAAGTGGTTATTTTTATGTATAGACATTTTTAGTACCTTAGTGCTATACTGTCTGCGCAGCGATCAGATACTCAGTGAATTGATCCCCAACACTTAGGTTATTCCCATTGAACAGATGGGAAATGGAAACATTAGCAGGCTAAATAAAGCCAGCCAGAGCTGTTCTCCCACACTCATTCCTGACCCACAACTGTTGAAACTTCCCACCTTCTCTCCCACTGCCCAGGGTCAGGACCCAGGGAGGGCTCCCTTTATTCCCCATCAAGTAAGTCGGGGGAAAAAATGCAAAAAGGAGCTACTATTGGAGACCCCAGCAAAAAGAGGAAGAGCAGCCAAAGCAGCTTCAAGGGACTTTCCAAATCACTATTGTGCAAGCAGCACCAGCTGCTTTCTCCAGCCTCCCTCAGTCTTTAAGTCCTAGCAGTTCCCCTTCACTATTTCCCTGTGCAGCCCTACCTCCTCACCATCTCCTTCCCCAGCTAAAAAAAGGACACGGAGAGCTCATACTGCAACAGTCACCAAGTCTGTCCCTTCCGTCAGACTGTGTGCAAGCCTCCCAGCACACTGACCACTCACTACACTCTGCAGGTATGGTGTCCAGAGCGGCACAGCCTCTCCCTAGGTACTCCCCATGCTCTATCAGAGCGTTTGGGATTTGTTCAAAGCCAGTTAAGAACTTTGTGACAGGCCTGGAAACGAATAGCTTTAAAAAAAATCTAGGCTATTCTTCTAGCCTGAAATAATTCTTTTACATATCTTGCAGTATCTGTAGCAGAGGTGAATGTGGAAGCCATCATGACTTCGAAACGTACACATCTGAACTGATCTCCTTGAACATGAACATGAAATGAATAGGTTGTAGTCACTTCTTTGGTAAGAGACAGGCCACCAAGTTAAGGAAGCCTTTTACAAAGTCAAGGACATTTCCGAATAAAGCATACTACAGTGACGGAGAACAAATAAGCAAATCCATCCAAAGCCCTGGTCTACGGAAGTGCTCTCAGACTTGCAGCACCTGGCAATATTACTGGACTTGGAGAATGGAGTGATAAATGAATTAAGCCAGTATTGCAGAGACTGAGGGGAAGAGGACAGCTATCAGATCTGGAAACTCAGCGCTCTCCTGTAGTTTTTATTCCTGCTCTCAGGCTTGAAGGAATGAGGGTGAAACAACGCTGCTCTCTAGAGCTGGCAAGACCCAAGGCAACCTGCCTTCCGCTGACAGGCATCAGACAGTGTGTATAGGTCCCATGTGCAAACCATCTAACTTTGGACAACAAAGTTAGATGCCCACACCATTTAAGAGACAGTCAGAGACAACAATGACACAACTAGGACAACAGCACTGAGGAGTTCTCCTGTGGACTTGGAAATTAGCAAGCAAGTGGAAACCAGTGCTATAAAAATGCAACAGAGTTCCAGAACTAGCTGAACTCTGATGTAACAACAAGGAAGCCTTCTCATAAGCACCCCACCACCAGCTGACGGTCTCACAAACACTGATCTTCTTGCCCAACATCTGCCACTTCCATGGGAAATTCCTCTTCCTCATTCCTCACTTTTTTTGTCATTCCTCACTTGTTTGTCCCGAGAACCTTGCCTCTGCAGTCTTCTTACAGTGTATATCCTTATTCCCTCCATAGGATATCTGCTTGTTTCCTAGCTAAAATACCATCTGACGCCATTTTCTCCAACTGCCTGCAGTGAAACGAACCCAGTGCCAGCCCTATTAAGATCAACTATTCTTCTCATTTACTCGAGCCATCCCATTAGTTATCTGTGGTGACTTTGAAAGGAAAGGATAGTTTTATACCCTGCTCAGCTCTCACTGCAGCAGGCACTTACAAATAACTGAAGCTTTGTTTTCAGAAAAAGCAGCCTTGCTCTAGAGCTGACAGGACGATCCATAAAGTCACACAGCAACCAAAATATTTCCAGACCAGCCTGATCAGTGTCAGCCTGCTGTACGGCCACAGGTCTGGTCTCTCCTAGCATATGAAGCAACGTTGTTGAATTTGCCTGGAATTACTGGATGGTTCTAGAGGTGAGAGCAGGAGATGTCACTGATCACACAGTTATCAGTGCGAAAAAGAAAGACCGATAACCCCAGACAGGGCAAAGGTGTATGCAAGACAGCCAAGCACTTCACACTGCAATGCTCAAAAATCAAACTTTACAGTGATCGCTTCCCCTCCACACCTCTCCCAATTGCAATTCACTCACTACAGATACCTGAATATTTCCAGTGGCTTCACTGAGACATGATCAGGCTGTGGCCAGCAACATTCTGCTCTCAAGAAAAGCACAGTGCAGCTTCTAAGGCAGCAAAAGGAAGAGTTGTTTGTTGGTGGTTTTTTTTTTCTTAATTCCAAACCATAGGGAGCGCTGCTGTCCATAAACCACTGTCACTGCTGGACCATGTCACGTCCAAGGTTAACAACACTGATGAGCAGAACCTATTAGGTGGTTCACTACATCTGAGTGCACCCCTCTCAGTCCACCTTCAGGGGAACAAAGAGAAGCGATTTTTCTCCAGCTACTGAAACAAGGTAGCCCACAAAATGTCACATACGTTCTTTTCAGGTGCTCAGCACTGTAACGTCTAAGGTACTATAAATCCCCTGGAATTAAGCAGAGTCCAAGAGATTGCTCTAGCTCTTCTAGCAAGATTGGAAATTAATACAGACTAGGCTGACCCTTCCACTCGCTGGGATTTAGGCAGCTTGTCAATATCGCAAGCAAGAGAAAGGACAAACACAGGAAAATTGCAATGAAAGATTTGCTTATCTAGCTAAATGCACAAGCCCCACCACCGACAGCAGAAAGGACAGAATGCAGAAGAGCTCCTTGGAATTGCTGTGATGCAACAGATACTTTTCAAATGCAGCTTGGCAGCACCGCCGCTTTCTGAAACAAAGGGGGCTGCAGCCTCACTGACAACTAATGAAAAATGGTGTCTAAAAATGAGTTAATATGAAATGCATCATCACAAAAGGAATATATAAAACCTGATTCAAGAGGCTCAGGTTCCACAGTGAGGAGCATGCTAGCAATTTCTACAGAAGCGTTCATTTACAGTGTGTCAAAAGCTAATCCAGGTCAATTCACTACCTAGAAGTCAAGGTTTTGAGAAACGCCTGTTCTTTTCTTGCTAAGCGTGCTCCCTTCCCTGAAGCACAATCAATGCCAATCAAACCCTGCACATGAGCAGAGCTCTGGTGGAGAGATGCAGCCCATACAAATGAAAAATGCTATGAGCCCCCCTAGAAAGGCAGCCCTGACAAAGCCTACAGCACAGCTCTTCCATTAGAGCCTTTCATAAAACACAGCCAGAGTGTGAATATAGAGTGCTGGCTAGAAAGCCCTCCTGAGTCATAAATCACATGGTACATGCACAGCGTAAGTGGAGTTTATTCATGACGGACGGTATTTCAACAGCGATTGATAAATGGGTGAGGAAAAGGAGCCAGACTTTATGGAGGATAGAACTAGTTACACAAGAGATTCTTCATTAGTGAAAGAACCTTAATGATATGAAGCACAGCCAAGCAGAGTCAGACTGAAGAGCTGTCCTGCTCTTCTCTGTCAATGAAGCTGGCACCATCGCCTCTCTGCAACTGCTGCCGCTTGCTGCCTGCTGGTACCAGGCAAGAAAGGCACAAGACGGTCCACGCATCACTTACACAGAAGCTCCACTGACAAGCAGTTCTGCTCTGAATTTACACCAGTGCCATTAGAAGGAGATGTTGGACAGCACTGCAATCAGACTGCTGCAGCTCAAGTGAGGCAATGGAAAAAAAGAGCTCTCGTGATCCCCTGCATGGCAGAAGGTTAATTGCTTCTACCTACCTCACTAGGACACCATCACATGAACTCCTGACTATCCCTCCTACCCACAGAAGAATAAGTGGGAGACAAGCCAGTCCGCCCCTATTTAAGAATTGCTCCCAGCTGTAATCTGAGCTACTAAACTTGATTCCTCAAACACCTGTTATTCTTGGACAACCTCATTTTGCACTGTAGGTCAGCAGCACAAAATGAAACTTTGATGCTATGCAGGAAGAGAGGGCAGCAAGCATGGCACGTCACACTGCTGTAGGGAAATAAGACCACGATATTGTATGCACCATCACTCAAGCACTGCCACCTACCAGAGCAAGAACAGTCACAAACATTACTATTTCAGCATTCTCTGTCCTAGGAAGAGCTGGCGGTGATAGCTTACACGGGAAAGGCCACATCATTTCCATTCTGAAGTTGCTACACGAACCACCAGCGCAGCTTCAGACAGTTGGCTCAGGACACAACTTTCCCTGCCTAGACTCAGAGATGTCAAACACCTTCCTCCTCCCACCACAAAGCCACATCACCACAGTCCGCGGTCTGCTACTGCTGAAGAGTAACATATCCTGTTATGTGTCCACATGAGCACTTTGCTATCTCATAACACGGACAGAGAGCCAATAATGCCCTCTCCTGGCAAAAAGTGCATGAGAAACGTTACTGGCAAAATCATGAATATGAGATTTCAACAACAGAAGTGGGAACTTTCAGAAACCAAAGCTGCCTGGAAAAGATTCGGATTAATAATAACAATTTCTCCTTCCCTTCTCTTTCCCACGCACACAGGAGGGAGGGCTGCACGGAACACTGCCTACAGGCAGTTTAAACAAGACCTCTGTATTATTGCTAGTGACCCACACTCAAAATTGGCCACAACTGGAAGCTAGCTGTCTGCAAAAAACAGCATTGATCTCACCAAACTATTTGACAGCACACTGATGACAGCGTGATTACGTGGAAAGGACAAGCTAGCATAATGAAAGTAAGTCGTGAAAGGTACCTGCACCCTGATTATGGGCTAGATTAGAAAGGTCACTTCTCTATCAATGTCTTATTAATTTGTTTCACATCTTTTTCTGGATACACCTTTTCAAGTGTTAATTTAACCAATATGACCTAATCAGTGTATTGGTTTAAAATAGGCTTAAGAAAAAAAGAAAAAAAAAATTACATTATTCACCTCTAACTAATACCTACATATGCAATTTTTCGTCACTTTGTGGGAAATAAAAGTCACCCTCAATGGCCTGGTATGGTAAGCTATAATAGGTTTATTTAAAAATACAGCTGTCCTCTCTGTGTACTGTGATCTTCTAGTCTTGTTAAAAAGC
Organism: Chionis minor; assembly: GCA_013398295.1. Taxonomy (NCBI): domain Eukaryota; kingdom Metazoa; phylum Chordata; class Aves; order Charadriiformes; family Chionidae; genus Chionis; species Chionis minor. The sequence continues at coordinate 32,988 of VZSF01002496.1, forward strand.
CTCTGTCACCAGGGCCTGGAAGACTTAATATACGACGTTTATTATGATTAGAAATCATTTGTACAGCACTGTAAATTCACACAGCACTTTCCCAAGACCATTTATAAGTCTAATGGCATTATAAATCCCCGTTAGCTTCCGCACTTTATTCCCCAGAATCTCTCTTTATTCAGATGATCCTGTCCCCCCCCCCACTGCAATCTTGTCTTTGAATACATCAAGGCACAGTCCCACAGTGGGCTGCCCATCTCCCAAGCGACAGGCTGGGTGAATTGCTAACAAAGCCCTGGACTATACACTTCACAAAAAATAAGGTTTCGCTATAAGAACCAAACGTCCCTAACAACAGCACGATAATGACACAGATATTTGGTTTTCAAAGTGTGCTGGCAACAATTGCGGCTGTTTGTGTTACTGTTTGCAGTGAACAGCCCCAACGCACACAAGCACTTCTCTCAATTCTTGCGATCTGCATTAAATTGCTCAAGCACGCATGCAACCAGCAGCAGGCCCTCCCCCTGCCTCCACACGTACTTGATGCTATCGGTGTGTGTTTTATATTCCATGATGGTGTTGGGAGGTAGGTTGAGCACTCTTCGTAACGTATCCCGTATCCGGGCTGTTGTGGCCTGGTCGCTAGCTGTCTTGTTCCATATCGAGATAATATCCTCCTACGGAACAGCACGTGAAGGGTAAGCAGATGGTACTTTTTGTAGCCCTGCCAAATGGAAGTACATGCCGGTTCTCAGAACCGCTTACCTGGAATCGGACAGAGACGACTGCCCCACAGATTTCTTCCCCCACCATAAACTGTTCTCCCAACATTGCCAGAATGAGATTCTCCCAGCATCGTGACGCTAAGCCCTTCCGCAGACGGATAATCCATTTACCACCATTTTTGTTGGCATCATCCTAGGAAAAGGGGCAAGAAATTGATTTGTTTTCTTCTAGCTATTTTTCTGCTTCCCCCAAGATAGCAGAGCCACAGACAGGAGCAGATATTGATTGGGTGGGGCAAGGGACAGAATAGAGGTATTTTCAAGCAAAAGCATTTCACTTCTCCCACACACAAGCAGAGACAGAAGTATGCCGCTTACTTTGAATACAAAGTATTTGAAACAATGACTCTCGGCATTCCAGACAAAGCTCTATGCACTGAAGACCTGAGCTCTAGTGTTTTGATCCCACTAGCAAAGACTAACACCAGCCTACGAATCTGCACACAGAACTAGAGGAAAGGACCCTAAAACTATTCCTAAACCCAAGATTGATTCTCCCTTTGTCTAATCCCCTGTATACGTACTTCTGCTTGTAAAACAGAAGTTCCTCATCACAGAACATGGAAAGCAGGGAAGAAATTTACAAAATGATACTTAAAAGCAAGAGAAAAATTGAATAACACTTTCCTCCCAGATTTCCAGGAACGGGCTCAGAAGTTGTGTTAACACAGAAAGGACCAGTACTTTCTCTGGGAACCACTGACATTATCACACATCGTACAGCTGGATGTTTGTTCCAGACTGCGGTGACCCAGGGAAATAACCAAAAATGAGGCAAGAGAGTACAGAAAAAAGATTTATGTTAAGCACCCAGTCCGTCACCTCAATGTTGTGATTCCATATGTTGCACCGGAAAAAAAGAGCTGAAAACTGCTAGAGACTCCCCTGCTTCACAGAATGCACACCTATGTCAAACAGCAGCTCCTCCTCTGTGCAGAACACTGGGGCACTCGTACAACACTGTAGCTGGGAAATCTTACAAGATGAGAGGGGAACAAATTCCATCCAAAGCCAAAGAGAGAGAGGTAGGAACAAGTCAAAAGAGGTGGCAGTTAGGAAGGGAAATGGAAGACAGGTCTAGGACAGAAACAGAGAAGAGCAAAGGGTAACTCAGATGGGACAGCACAACACAAGACACCCCTGGCCAAATCACCAGCAATCCCCTCTGCCAAGCTGGGACACACCGTAAAGATGCTAGGCAAGGCAGCCCAACCCTTCTTAACGAAACAAAGTTAACTTTATTTTAGCCTTAAAGCTTCTTTAGGACTCAGATAAAATGAAACATTTGTGTCCTCTCAGAGACAGCAAGTAGTTAATGAAGCAATCCTCAGCAAACACAGAAGTGCCAGCATAACAGCAGTGTTCACCTGACTCCCAGTTTTCACGTATGTCCTAAAGCCTGTACTGAAAGGGGAAGGTGTCAGCTCTGGACAAACCTCAAAACATGACTGCAGCCACATGCAAGGTGAAGAATTGAAATCAACAGAAGTTCTAGGAATGTGGCATACTCCCATGAGATGCAAACCACGTTCTGATTTAGCGTTCTTGTTTTCCAACTTGTGAACATCACACTATAAGAGTAAAGCTGTCTAGGATTCAGCCTTTAAGCAGCAAGTTTGGTTTAACTCCTCAAACTGTCCACAATAACTAATGGGGGCCAGAAGAGAAAATGGTATTGCTCAAAATATTTCAAAGGTGGTTTAAGCAGTTCCAAGGATAGAAAGAGAACAGTAATTGGGAGGCAGATGCTGTATTGTGTGTTTTATGGTTATGGTTAGTTTTCTTTCAGGTTAAACAAGCTTCGGTTCAGCCAAGCATTTGATTTCCCTTTACCAGAATAATAACAATCCGCAGCCCAGTAAATCACCAGGGAACATTATGCTTAGTGCTTCTGACTTTACCCTAAAAAAGCACAGATGGATCCAGAAAAAGATCAGAGCTACATACATGCATATATGTGCCTACAAGAACGACAGTAAGTAAGGATTAGTTCGGAAGAAAAAAGAGCATAAACAAAGCCCTACAAAGCACGCAGCAAAAAGAAGACCAGCAGCAAGATCCCAGGTCCTCTTCTATAAACACAAGAAGGGAGTGGGACCAGAAGTAAAAAAAACATCTCTCTCCACCCTATCTTAAAATGGCTACAGGGAAATGATTTATAGAAATTCTGGTATCATTAACTTGCGGACTCCCTGGTTGACACATTATCAGAGCAGCTAGCTCACTAGGAGTCCGAAGAGGGTTAAACGTTTTATATAAATTGTATTTGCAGTAACTGGCTATAAAACACCTTGCTTAAAATAATTGCCAACTAGGGTCACATATAAATTTCTCGGGAGCAAGCAGCATAATTAGGTACTTCAGAGCAACACATAAAATCCTCATATTGCGAATGGTATTGGTCATTGCTGGAAGCAGGCCAGGAACTGGAAGAATGATTTGCTGGGCAAAGATTTTTTTAATTTTTTTTTTTTAATTATTTTTAACATATTTGGATAAGAATGAACAGAAGCAAACTAGATGCCCAGGAACAAAAAAAAAGTAAATGAAGGGCTAAGTCTTCTTTCCACCTCCAGCTCTATGTACAGCTGTATGCTTTTAATCATATGCACCTCTTCCTTCTTTGTCTGAAAAAGGAGGGTTGGTTTCTTACAAGCTTTGTTGAATGGCATTTACAGAGGTCCAGCCCTTCTAGAGAAAAACCCCATACCCCATATTGGTGTCACTGGACAAAACAATAACAAGGGGCAAGAGTCTATATTAGGAGGGACAGAGCTTACTTGGGGTCCCCCTTTCGTTGGGCTACAGGCAACATTGCCCAGAGATCATCTGGACCCACAGGCAAAGGCAGTCCTACAACCTTTGGAGGAGTGCAGCTATCAACTCTCTGAATCTTCCCTCTCCTCTGTGAGCATGTCACAGGACAGCTAGGTTACATGGGACAGAGTTCTGAGGACAAGTTTACAGGAAACCCAGAAGAAAGGACTGCACGCAAGAGAAGCCTGGAGTGCCATGAATGACAAGAGTCCCTTCACTATAGAAGGTTCCCTCCAGAATACTTTGGGAAGACATCAAGGCAGAAACGAGAGCTCCAACTCACCTCCCACATGGGTTTGATCCCCTCTTTGAAAAGATGGAAGTCACTATGGCCTGTCAGGTCCCCAGGACGTACCATGTGACTGTAAAACCGCCAGAACTGCTCCACCTGCAATGACACAAATCACATAACGAGGCTGCTCAAAGTGTTTACAGCCAAGATTCCTAAAGAAACAGGCCTCCCTTTTTATTATCAGCTGGCCAGAGCTACCTTCCCCGCTTCTCTTCTACTTTCTTGTCACAAGGGTGTTAATTAGAATACCCAGAAGGCAGCAGTAGGATCTGAGCTTGGGTGTCTGTTTCTGACTGGCTCCATTACTAGATGACCACTTGAAATATTCAACAGGTGCCTCCAAAGTCACTCGGTGTTTGTCTGAAGAAATCTGTGCTAAGATAGCTGCTGCTCTGGAGAAGAGTTTCAAACATATCTTGCAAATCCTACTGCCTGGACTTTCAATTAGTGGATATGCATCAAGTGCATCAGCTACAGTCAAGCCTCTCTACACTATACACATTAGCCCTGCATTAACCACTGCTCTCTGTGATCGTGGAGACTGCAGGAGCCTCCAATTAAGATATTTTTGGTATTTAATTTTACTGTATCCAGGTTTTAAGACAAATAACACATTCTGGTGCTGACTTAAGATATTAAGGCACAATTCAGAGCTTTTATTTAAATACCTCTTATTTCCTTTTACCATCTGCCACGATACACTTCAACCACTTCACTTCCACCAGTTTCCATCCTAGCACCCCTGCGTCCACTTCAGACAATCTGGCTGGCAGGCAAGGGAATTATCTTTTCTAATTCTTAAAAATAACATATTTATGCTTTGAAATTCTCTGGATGAGAAAGGAGTTTAGAGAGACTGGATCTTTAAAACAAAACAAGGCACTGGAAGACGTTATACTAATTACTACATTACTACTCTACTCAGTAAGACAAGAGCTGTTAAGGAGACCAGTAGTGAAGCCGGAGGGGTTAGACACCATCCCAAGTTATCAGAGACCTTAATGACTTGGTCAGCACTTGGAAATCTGCTCCAATGTCTGACCTCTGCCATCCAAGCAGGAATTTGCTTTCATAGCAAAAAAAATTATGAACCAAGACTGAGGTAGGGTCAGAAGCAATCTATTTTTGTCAGACAAAACCAAATGCAGTGTGGAAGTTACATTCTCACACCAAGTGAATATGCCCTCTAGTGGTTAGCATTTAAGAGCTTCGTACTGAAAAGCAAAGAATAAATCTAAACCCAGATTTAGGCTCAGACAATTCTTTCTGAAGCTTGTTCTTCCTCCTCTTTAAACAGAATTTGGAACCAAACACATTATCAAATCTGCTGACCAGCCTCCCTCCATTCTAACTGGACTCTAGCAGTTCCAACCTACATTAGCAACCGCAAATTCCTTACAGAAAAGAACAGACGACGGAATGCATGAAGGAGCTAAAAATCAATGTTAAGTCTACACTGATTTAACAGAGACTGAAAAGTTATTGCCAGATCATCATGCAGCAGCCACATTTTTGACTCAGTGAACTAAAAGTACTTGTTCACACAGGGGAATAGGAGCGGTAACTACCCATGATCCAACAGGCTTTGAGCTATTCTTCCTACTCTTACCCTGTGTGGATGCAGTAACACAACCCAGCTGCCTGGACAGGCATATTTTTGCAACCTCCAGAAGGGATTAAGGGGTATTTTTACAAATTCTCATATTAGAGAAGATAAGAGATTTACTGGTGGGCCAAATTAATATTTACAAGGGAGCCTGGAAAATCTGGACAAAATATTAGATTAAAAGAAAGAAAAAAAAAAAGAAGAAAGCAGCCAACAGACTGCCCAGCCTTAAGAATGGTATTGTATGTAGTGCCTGTACAACAGAGACATATTTTGCTTATGTATCTTGGGATCTTAATGACAGTTTTACACTGCCAGTACCATGCAACAAACCAACACTGCCTTTCCAGGACACACTCAATTTATTCCAGGAATAAACAAGTTCGCCTTTTAACGGACTTCACTGCAACACCAAACTGCACCTCAGTCATCACTTCCAGACAGGCAACAGGCCACCAGCTGCTTGTATATACAGCACACCACACGCTTGCTCCAAACACAGTCTTTGTGGAGGAAGTAGAGGTGGGGGGGAATGTGCGTGTGGGACTGTACAGTCTCTGCTTTACAGCTACATTACATCCAGAAAAGCTCTTCTTTTCTTCTCTTGCTTACCTGTCAAGTTTTGCTCCACCTAGCAGATTCAAGCAACATGGGAGTTCTTATCATCTTCTATTATTACTCCAGCTACTACCACTACTGCAGGCATGGATATCGAGCACAGGGCAGAGGAGAACTGCTTGAGACATGTCACCTGCTGCAGGTAATTCAAGAACTCGTATGTAAGTTACAGCACATCACTCACTCTCCTCTGTTCCTGAGAACACAAGCACAGCCTGCGTGTCCATACATCTAGCACGGAGGGAGCAAGCCGGTCATGATGTCCATGCCATGCCCAAGTGACACAAGGACAACAGGGATATACTCACGGAGGCAAAGGTGCCAATCTGCTTGATGTTCTGTTCATAACTCTGTGAGCTTGTAGGCCTCCCAGGTGTTCGTCTGGAATACCAGAAGGTGTAATTATACTGCAAGGGGTGCTCAGCGGGCCCTGGGACAACAGCCTGCAGAACAGAAAAGCATGCTTACCATTTACACACTCCTTTAAAGGGGGAATGGGAAAAATTCACAGCATCAGAAGTCCATATGTTCCTGCCCTCATGGACTACAAAACAAACAACCGATCCTCATTTTTACAGAAAAATACAATTGCTGTTAATTATCTGAAACGGACCATTAGGCTAACACCAGCTGACTACTTCAAAGCATATTGGAAAATTGCAGTGCAAGGACAGCTAAGGAAAGAATAACTTAAGCTCAGGTGAGCAACAGAAGAAAAACCAACCCTCGTAACTACTGGAGGCACTGTTAATACATTTTCCTTTAGTCCTCAACTGTTTCTACCTCAAAGGAAAAAAGACAGACAAGCTAAAAAGGGCAATGCAAGAGTTTTAACTTTTTCAAATTAAGAAAAAAAAGACATTCTCCTCCTCTGTCCTCTCTCCATTTACACTAAACCAGGATTCAAAAGCAATTATAACTCTCTGGTGACACCAACTGCCTTGAGCAACCAACACCCTAACGCTCTGGGAGGATTAGTCTGTCTCAGAACTCGTTGTGTCAGCTTTGGCAGAACCCATGGCTAGCAGTGGGCAGTGATAATTTTTCAATTTTCAAAACATCCATTTCTAATTAAGAAGACTTCTACTGATCATAAAAGAGGCTAACAAGAACTCATTACCCAAGAGTCAAAACTGACAGGAAAAAATTCCCAAAAAGCCTTCATCGTGTATAAGTTGATACTGTTACAGCAGTAATTAGGGCTTAAATGTCTGCTCTCCTCTTGTCTATGGTAAGTCTATGGTAAGTTTAAAAGGATTGCATTACTTGAGACAGAACAGCTTTCCTAAGCGCAAGATAAAAAAACCAGGATAGATACACATCATCTTAACCAGGCTGCACTATACTCATGGAGACCTTGTCTTCAGATTTATTTCAACAGTAGTACAAACACAGCCTGGTAAACCAAGTGCAAGCCACTACTGTCTTGTCAATCAGTCCTTCCCTTACACACTCTTCCCCCCAAAAAAACATCTGGGGCAAAATAAAGCTTTATTTCTCATTTCTACTCAAAAGCCTAGCAAAGCACTAGCTGTGTTTGTGAAGGGAGCATTCACCCCTCAGATTATACACCTCCAAAACCTACATTAAATTACTCAAATGCTAATGTAGCCCCACAGACTTTATTACAATAATAACAGTGTATTAAGCAACCACAGCCCACCAAGACATATTTTCCTTATCCCCAAACTGAGGACGTCCCAACATCACGCCCCAGCGATGGAATGCAGGTGCCAGCATTGTACCTTCCTCTTGGTAGTACTCTGTGGTTTCTCTCGATCGTTCTTTTCCTTCTCACTGTCTTTCTGTGTGTTATTCTCCTCATTCTGGTCATGGTCTCCACTATCATCATCTTTCAATCTGATAAAGTAGAAGAACAAAGAGAGTGAGTCTTACATGGCACAGCTGAGGAGCTTCATACCAAGCCACAGCAGTCTTCTCAGCTCCTCCGTGGTACGAGGGCCATCAGTGTTTGGAAATCTACATTTGACCACCCACACAGTAAAATCTATTACTACTTTGCATGCCCAGAGCCCGTCACAGGCATCTTAGCCACGTGCTTTTAAGCAGACGCGAGTGACAAAATACCTTTTTAGAACAAACTCTTTGCACTAGACACTGATCTGCCACAGAAAACCCCAGCTACTTGTTCGGTCCCTAACTACTACGGAGGCGAACATGGAAACCCTTCACTGTAACTCGCCGGCCCTCTGCCACACAGCTCCCCGCGCCCCCAAGCCGAGCAGACGCAGCCCCTCAGGGGAGCACACGCCCTACCAGCGCCCGGCCCCCCGCCCGGCCCCCCGCCCGTCCCGTTCCCTGCGAAGGGCCGGAGAAGACGAGCCAGAAGCGGGGTGAAAAGGCGGCCCGCGACCCCCCGGCCGGCGGAGCACGGCGAGGGAAGCCCCGCCACGAGCAGAGGCTTGTGCCGCCGGG
>VZSF01002496.1:41566-199786 GCA_013398295.1 Chionis minor
GCCCGCCCCCCCGGGCCCGCGGCCCCCCGGGGCCAGGCGGCCCCAGCCGAGCAGGGCCGGGCCAGGCCGGGAGGGGAGGAAGGGGACCGTGCGCGGCCCCGTGACTCATCGCCTCTCGCCCCACCGGCGCCGAGGCGGCAGCGGCGGCGGCGGGGAGGCGCCGGCAGGGAGCGGGGGCCGCACAGCTCCCCCGCAGCAGCGGGGCTGTCGGGGAGGCCCGCGCCGCCGACTCACGCGTCGAATTTGTTGTTCATCGTCGCTCGCTGCCGCCACCTCCGTCCACCTCAGCGACTTCCGCTCCGCCGAGTCCTCTCTCCACAGCCTTCCGCCTCTTCCGGCAGCGCGGCGAGAGCCGCCCCGCGCTTCCCCCCGGCGCCATAAGCACGGGGCACGATGGAAGGAGCTGAGGGGAAGGGAAAAGGTACGCTTCCGGCCGCCATCTTGAGTGAGGACTCTGGCGGGACCCCGACTGCGGGGTGGCCGCCATCTTGAGTGCGGCGGGCGGGCAGAGCCACCATGTTGGGTGTGGCATGAGGCGGGAACGGCGGTGAGGTGAGGCGGGGCGTCGAGCTGTCACCTCACACGGCGTGACACGTAGAGACACAGCCAGCGGGTTTGAGTAACTTACCATTTTATTAATACTGTTCATTTGCCTCCAGTAGAAACAGTTTTAGGCGTCAATCAGTTGTTTTTTAAGGGCTCTGCCCAACTCGCCTCCTGTGGTGACAGACAAGCCCCTACCAAGCCATCAGCCCCTATCCCATCCTTTTCCCTTCAGCGTACAGCAAGGGATGGTGCTGGACTTGTACAGGTGGGGCTGGGGGATGATCCCCATACAGGCCACTCCATCCTGTGAACAGATCTGTCGAGATCTACAACTCCTAGCTATGGCTGCTGACACTTCCTCTAGCACGCCCTACCCGAGGCATGGACAGGGCGCGGGGAAGGGAAGAGGAGAGGAAAAAATGCCATACCAGTGAAAAGCCTGCAGTGCCTGGAGTGTTAGTGGAGGATAATGGACAGTTTATAGAGGGTGGGGGAGATAGTCCCTCATCCAGCACCTCCTCACACTTTACGAATCTGTTCCCGGGTTACCACATGAGCCCAGAAACTTCTCATAGTATTTTGCAAACCTCTGACCAATAATTTCTGCTATCCAGCAGAATTAGTAAATGGATTTCTGACTGATGTAATTTCTGTTTCTCCACCAATTTTCGATGTGGGGAGAGTTAGAGAAAAATCCATAGTCTGTAGGTCAGGAAGATGAAAAAAGGGTATTTGACACATGTAAGGTACTACACGTCCTCTGTTACTATAGTGTCTGAGTTTATTTATCCTTGCAAAGCACAGTAATGTGATGCATCACATCATTCTTGTTTTACTATTTGGAAGCAAAGGCAATGGGTATCTCAGCAACATCTCTGAAATCATAGAAGTATGGCAGAACATGGAATAGGTGCCTCCCAAGTCCTAGGCTAAATATCCTTACCACTCCCATCCTGTTGTTTTGTGGGCTTAAAACTGTGTTCGTAATCTTAGAAGACATAGAAAATTATTTAGAAATAAATTCTAGCAGAAATAGTTTAAAAACTCATAAAGAATTTCCTAGTTGATTGCAGTTACATGTAAATGGGATCTTTGTGCTCTGAAGACCAGCAGTTTATGAAAATATTTCCGAAAAAAATGTGTTCTACAAATTCCTATGGAGACCTTTTCATAGATAAACTTAATGTGCTGCTTCCTTTGCTGGCCTCTTAGTCTCTGCTGATGTCAACATTAGTATAAGAGCTCTAATATCTTCCAGGAGCCAGTTCTTAATTAGCAAACAGGTTTGCATCCCCTGCGTTCTAAAGGAGCTTTAATCAGCCCTTGTTTTCCCACAGGACAATCTACTTTACTACCACAAATACATTTCATTTCATTGAGAATTTCAGACAACAGCTAGTCTTAACTTCTCTTCCTCAAGAAAGTGAAGTTGCAGCAGGTCTCCAAAATCACCACCTTTTTTTTTTTTTTTTTCTTCTGTTTAGACCTTATTACAGAAGTGAAAAAAGACACTTAGGCAGTTGATCGAGTGTTAACAAAGTCTTGGTAGGTGAAACAGTCACTGTAGGATGGCTGTATGCAATACTGAGGATTGATCTTACCTGCAGAAAACAGCATAAAGGCTTCTCTGTTCACAAAGTTTCCATCCTTGTCCAGGAAATGACCAGGCTTAAACTGTCAAGAACTTTCCCACTGCTGTTGATCATACAGGATGGAAAATATGTTGGGGAAAATTAAGGTGTCCTACTGAAAGACAAAACAAATATACAAGGATCTTTTTCACAGAGTCAAAAACTAATGACTTAAATTGCCAAGATATCAATTGCTCTCTTGAAATTGCCCAACGCAAGTGCCAACTAATTATAATGGGGTGAGAAGCAGGGTCACGCTCTGCTAGCTCCTACAGAATAGCTTATTTAGAAATTATTAGGCACTCCCAAAGATTGATTTTAGAGCACCAGAGGATGCAGTAATTACAGTAATCAGAAGCTTTGCAAAAAACCACAAACCAAACCGTACACCTCTGAACTGAAAGCTTCACACTGATCAAGACCCCTGACTTTGATCTTGATTTTCTCAAAGACATCTTTCCTCAAAGCCACATCTGTCTTATTCATTGGGAAGACCACCTATGTGATGTTGGATAGCATTTAACGTATTCTGCTGCTACAGTAAATTGCATATGCAGACACTGTTTTCCTAGAATTCATTCCTAGAATGAATTTCCTAGAATTTATGTGGTTTTTATATTTAGCTTGTACCAGTTTAAAAGAAGCTGGTAAATTATACTGGTACCTTTATACTGATCTAACTCTTGAAATCCTTTATAGAAAAATGGTAAAAATAACATCTGTGCAAAAGGAGAGGGAAACTGAGTACAGGTTTATTCATATTACAGGATGTAGATAATGTCAAGCATCTTATTCACAGTGAAGTTTTTCAAACTCACCTTTGGGTAGTTTTGCAGGCTGGGACAAAATACAAACACAACACGTGGTGTTTAAATCAGTGAGAGGGATCTATTGCCTGGCTTTGCTTTGTCTAAGGATTGTCTCCAAAGCTTAGTGGCATTGATATTCCTTAGTGATAGGGAAGCCTGGTAGTGCGGTATCCTGGATGCATATAAACCCTATTGGACTTGTGCAATCTCATGTAGAACTGCATTTGCATATGGCAGGATCCTTCAGTCCTTATACTCAGTTCCACAGGATGGACAAATAACAGCATCCAACTTTTTTTGGCCTTGTTCTGCAGAATAAAAGGACTAATAATGAGACTAAAAAATAATATTCAAGAAGGCTGTTAATGTGTAGACTCTATGCAGAAAGTCAAAATTCCCAAGACACATCACACTGCAGGATTCAGGCAGCTGAGTCAACTGCATTTTGCCTATTACCCTGCCATGAGCAAGGACAGCGACAGGTGTAAGTGCAGATGCACACATTTCTCACCTCGTACTTCCAGGTATACCGTAACAGAGAGCCCGGCAGAAAGTGCTAGTGGTGGTGTATGAGTCCACTGTGAAGAGATCTGTGATTGCTCACACCACGCTGGTCTCTCTGAATGTAGAGAGGGCCTGGAGATATGAAACAGACAATGAGATTTAAGACTATTTTAAAAACACAGCAAATTTCCAGCAACAGAGCTTTTTTTCATCACAGAGTCTGTATGGAGTTGATGAATCTGGTAAGACAGCAGCCACATAGCTGTTAAAAAAATAATCTTGCTGACGGAGGAAGACAGTGTACAGTAAGTTTGCTTTCAGTCTAGGGTGGAACATTACTCTCTGTGGTGGCTGCCACGGTCACAAAGTGCTTTTGAGGTTGAATTCAAACAGAGAAATAGCTCAACAGTCTCTCAGAAGGATAAGGAGGAGAAGGAAGTAGGACCGCAGCTCGAAATAACTACAAGTGTTTTAAAAATGTTGCAGCCTCACAAGAGACAATTACTTGTTGCCTTTAATATCTGAGCTAGGTATGCATCAGTAAAGTTCTGTGGCTCTGTAGGCACCCAGCTCTTCTGGTCATTCCTGATCTTTTCCTTAACAAGTGTTCACAGATCCTGCAAGTGTATTAGTGCCACCAGCAGCCTCATTAACATAGTGCTTCAGTGTCTCAACAGTAATGGGAAAGTGTTGTAGAGCTGCGCCTGGAAATACAAGCAAAAGGAACACTGCGACACCTTGGCTTTCCAGTGCATTTAAAGCCTGAATGTTCACAGCTGAACCATGCCTAACCATTGCCGTGATCCAGATGTATTACTTGTCTGACTGTAGGAAATGAATGACCACTTAATTTAAAAAAAAAAAAAAAATTTCTTGATGATAATCAGTGAAGGCTGACCATTACCATACAGTTAACTTTCCAGATTGCCTGTTGTCCACTAGTAACTTTCAGATTTTGGAGATTTAAATACCATTGAGTAGAGTTTTTCTTATGTTTTCTAAGTGAAGTCTTTCCCAAATGACCTGTTCCCTCCTAAATCTTAAGTCAACGCTTGGCTGTAGTTCTCAAAGCCACAGCCATGTTAGCTTGTCCTGTTTTTTTCTGGCTGGTTCTTGCAAGCCAATCTAAAAGACAGGAAATCAGAGCTATTACAAAACCTTTCAAGGCACAAGCTGAGAGGAAAAACCTGATTCTGGCCCCAGGGCAAACTTGATGCTGAATAATATCAAACTAAAGTCAGATCAGTCTCTCTGAAGCGAGCTATTACAGGAGATTCGTTGGGCCTGTAGACAAAGCAAGCCAGAAATGGTTGCAGAGGGGTCATTATTGAGAAAGAAGGGGACAGAAGTGAATGTTCATTTTAGCAGAATTTAGTGTTTATGCAACAGCTTTTCTTCCTCTCTGTGTATGGGCAAAAAGTGACCACAGCTCAGTGAGGAGCACTGTTGGGTTTTGATACAGTTGCAGGGAATCGGTCAGTCCTTGCTCACTGGAGGCCAGAAGGTGCTGTGGAACTCTGCCATGGCCTGGGAGCCTCTGAGCATCCTCCGGCACATGGAAGCCTCTGCAGAGAAGTGATGTCCAAAAAGCACATCAGCAATTACGTTGTTGATGGAAGAAGGGAGTGGGACAGAAGGGTCCACACCTACAGAGAAAGCTGCATCATTATAGGCTATGACCCTTTGTTACACTGAGCTCCGATCCAGCCTGGTCTTGGTTTGCATGGGATTACACAAACGGATGAGCCTGCAGGAATCAAGATACCGGAGTCTATAACTGGGAGGTTGTTCTTCAGGCACCTTTATAATGAGTGAAATATTCCATCCTATAGAAAAGTGCATAATAAGCACAAATCTGTCACTTTCTGCCATAAAGGGTTAGCATGAAAGCAATGAATCAGGCTTGATGTTCCAGCCAAGTGCAAAATGAATTGTGAAAGCATCGGCTGTGTAGATGTCCCATTGAACCTACTGTAGAAATTGCAACTTCCAGTAAAAAAAGGATTAGAAATAAGGAGAATGAGCCCATATCATGGCCACATACAGATCTATATTTCACCTCTTTCTCTGGCAAAGAACTCAATCAGGCACCAAGCTTCCTCTTGGATCCAGACTTCCAATCTTTTTGTCCGTAGTCCTGGATTCTTCAGTCTCATCATCCTGAACCATCTCTGCTGCTTCCAGATGTGCCTATTGGCAAAGGTGATGCCTGCAAAAAAATGGATAAGGACTGGGGAGAAGTATGGAACTGGCATCTTCATAAGCAGGACTGGTGAAATAATAGTGGTTCCAAGATTTACCACTGTAAGTTTGGCAGTATTTATATGGGGAATCAGAGGTGTTTATGCTGTTTTTTCATGTCGACTTGATCCTTTTTGTGGGAAATAAGTTCCATGCCTGTCTTTCCTTTTCTGCTCCTTTACCTAGAAACCATGCACTCAACACACACTGGGTCCTGCTGGCTGACATTTTTACAGTTTTACACCTTTTACCACGAAGACTTCTTGCGATAGCTTGGTAACATGCTCAGTAACTAAGAATTGCCCAGGCTGTGCAAGTATATAAATGGGAAACATATTAGTTTTGTGTGCTGAATGTATATTTGGGGCCCAGCATTTGAGAAGGACATGCAGCAGCGGTTCTACAGCATTCATCTTGCTGCCAAGAGCGGCTCCTCTTGAAAAGAGGCATGAGGACTAGATGCAGTCATTGTACCAAACCCCATTCTCTGAACAGCTTGTTCTGCTAAAAATATTTCAGTACACACAACAACAGAAAGTACCATAGGGGCCTCCCACAAAATCCCTAAAAAAGGATGTCATGGGGGTCTCTCAAAATTATTCTGCATCCGCAATCAAAGTGTCCTTCACTGCTTGAAATCCATGTAGCAAAAACACTGGTGTTTTTTCCTAGCCAGAGCATGTATGTATTTTCATACATCCTGGCCACCTAGAGAGGCAATAAGAAAGAAGATGACATAAAAATATGAGACATTTACAGAGAGGCCTTCCACAGCTTAGTGATACTCTTAGGCCAGAGCTCAAAGACCATTTCTATTATGTAAGGGCTATTTTGCAGATGTTGGCATTGCCCAAGAAAGGGGTGGGAGAAATTTCATCCTGCTGTCAGGCAATAAAAGAGGTTGGAATCATGTTGTGCTATTAAAGTCTTAAAAGGCTTTCACTGTTATTAATGCATTGTATTATTATTTATGGCTGTTATTATCTGCAGTTTATATAGCCATCCATGCAACAGCCATGTCATGTTACCCAGAAATACTTCAATGGTATTTATTCCATTTACATTGTCCCACCAGAGGTGATTGATGGATGCTGCAAAATCATAAATATTGCTTTTATTATCTTTGCATGTTTGTTTTCCCTTCATACAGCTTTTTCAGTGTATCAGTACTTATATAAGGAACAACCTTCATTGTTAAAGCAGAAATTATAGTTGTAATTAACACGTGCAACCATTAGATGGTAATATTTGCTCATCCTTGTAGTGAGCATTGTGCTTTCGAACTCTGGCAGAGTGAGGCGGTTAAGCCAAACTTTTCAAACATAGCCATTGATCTGGAGCATCTCATTTGAGATGTGTTAAATATCATGGGATGCCTGGGGAAGTACTTAGCTCCTGCAGATTCTACTCATCGCCAACAGCGTTTGGATTCTCAGCAGTTCTGCAAGTTAAGTCTCTGGCACCTGTAAATTAGAGACCAGTTTTAAACCCTGGGTAGATGAGAGAGACCTAATTGCATAGAGGGAAGGAAGACAAGATAGTGTTACCTTGCTCAAAGATTTAGGCTTTCAAATGGGAACAAAATCAGTTAGCCTGTGACTGTATGGGATAGGGAGTAAGGATGTATGATCATATGTTTCAGGGATTTTAAAGTATGAAGCAGAGGGATGAATAAAGATCACGCCTGCACATGCTTTTGGTGTTACATATATTTGTATGTATTTGTATTTGTACATATATTTGTATGTACAAATATATATATATTTGTATATGTAACACCAAACCATATGTAACTATATATATTTATGTAACTATATATACGATATGTGACCTTTTCTGAACAGTTGCAGCACTTTGGTAATATATGATGGACACTTGAAAGATGAAAAGACATGTCTCTGCTTTAGGGATTTTCAGAGAAATGGTGAAAACGTGCCATTTGTAGAGCTGTTAAGAGTTTGACTGAGCACAGTTTCCATGTGTGTCCTAGCTTCTGCAGTTTGCTCTTAGGAATCCACTGATAATGTATTGCTGAACTCACGTAGGTTGCTCAGGAGCATCATGCATTTCTCTGGAGGTGGGTGCAGGCCTCCCTCCTCCCTTGCAATTTTTGGAAGCAAAGAGGTAGTCAGGGATTATGAAATATGCTGACCATACTAAAAATGCATGCAAATATGATCAGGGACATGGTTTCTGCCACTTGCTGTGAGCAATGGCTGTTTTCTGTAGGGGAGAGTAATTTGAAGAATGTTTTTCACAGCAGTTGGAGTCCAGTCTTTTGCCTTAATAGCCCAAGTAAGGTGGAGGGAGAAGAATAGACGAGTGTTTGAACCTCTGAATCGGATTCCATCTAGTACCCAAAGGAATTGCACAGCCAGTGGTTTCTTCTGTACACATAGGAAAATAGGGAGCCTTGATGACGCCTCTCATCTCACACACCTCCCAGGGTTGGTGACTCTCCTTTTTACCAACATTGCTGCATTTCCCAGGACAGCCAGAGATGGGGTCATGGCATGAATCCTGAACATGAATCCTTCCTAGCTCATCCTCCAGCAGCACATGGAGAAAGGGAAGGGTCCTGTGGGTCTTGTTTGGCATATGCAGTGTGTAGACCACATTAAGGAACCTAAGTAACATTAGTAATGTCTTCCTTCTGTGCCCCTACATTGTCCAAGAAACACAAAAAAAAAAAAAAAAAAAAGGCCAAACTGCCAGTGTGTTGATACTCTACGGTACCAAATAGTACATGCAATGTCACCTAGCTGCAATTCTGTGCAGCTGCTTACTTAAGTAGTCAAATGGATAAAGACTTCTATCCACTTGTCTGTTTTGCAGTGCACATCAGCTCTGATGATTACTGACAGTTGTGACATCCTACCGAAATAAGCAGAAATCAGAGGAAGAGGAACTATTATCTCAGTGCAACTTTCAAAATCTTAACACCCCAGGTAACAAAGCTCTTCTTTATTCTTTCCCCTAAAAGCAGTATCATTCATTCCTACACCCAACAGCAAGGACTGGCCTGGAGCAGTAACACCTCCAGTGTGCTGCAGTCTCACACGCTTTGCTGCCCCTGCTTTGGCCAGGCCAGGCTTCTGTCTACTGAAGCCTTCCAGGGCCTTTTTGTGCCAAGACATAACCAGACAATGGCAGTATAGCCAAAACAAGGGCTACAGGATTCAGTCCTCAAGCAAATAAGCTTTGCTTTCTGCCTGTCTTTGATGAGTTTTGCTTATTCATTCTGTTTCCTTTCCTCTCTCCTTGTAGCGTGTACTGTAGTAACAGAATTCCTCAGGCATTGTTTTTGACTGGGTGACTGTTCAGTGATTGCATGGTTTTCAGCTGTTGCTACAGGCCCTTTTCATTCACCATTAATCCTCTCTGAAGTCCAAGAGGGAGGCACGGGGCTTGGAGTTCTGCCTAGAAAGGTCACAGTTCAGACTAAAGCTAAGAGGGAGCAGAAAGATGCTTTTACCTTCTAGCCAAGGACACATTAGGAGTCTACACCTGAACTATTCATAAAACTTTAAAAAGCGTCAGTAGCTTCAAGAGTTTTTCATGCTGAATTTGGAATTCCAGTGTCCACAGCTTGCCCAGTTAAGAGGAGAGGTGTCGGTCCCAGAGGCAGCTTCCTTTGGGCCCTCTGGATGTTAAGGAACATTGGAGAAATCCAGACACAGTGAAAGACAAGAACACACTCAAAAATATAACTTTTAGAAAACATTGTCCTCACATCCCTCCTCACTCAGCTGTGACTTGCTAGCCCCAGAGCCATCAGCCCCCAGGTCCACACTCCCACAGGCATTAGCTCTAACGGAGAGCACATGGGCAGCACAGGCAAATTAACTATGGCTAGTCCCAAGTGAATGCAGTCGGGCTGCAATGGAGTGTGTCCCTTGAACTGTGCACAGAGTGGGCAGAAAGAATGGATCAGGTGAACTGAGGTGGGGAACTTCTCAGCTATCACAGTGAGAACAAGGCTGGTACCCTGGTCTGGACATTAGCTTAGCCTTTAAAGACCTGGTTCAATTTCCTGCTGTGCTACAGATCTCCTCTGTGATTCTGAGCAAGCTGCTTCGTGTAGTTTCACCTTATAGCCAGTCTGTAATCTACAGCAAGATGCCTTGAAAACAAAAAATCCCATGCCCTCATTTTCCCTTGTTGGATCTAGCAACCACAGAGCTATAAAGTGACTGGATTAATTTGGCTGATCTGGTGGAAAGCCTTTCATTTTTAGTTGCAGTAATAGTTTTCTGCTGGCTCAGCAGTCTGAATGTACTCACCTGCTGTCCGCTGTCTCACCAAGCAGAGTGAGAACACGGACAAGGACAAAAGAGGCAGGACCACCCCTTTTGGCAGAGTCACCGACCACTTTAGCTGCAGCACAAATCTTTATCTGTATCCTCTCAGAGTTCCTCCTGCTTGAGCTCCTCGGGCTGTTGCTGTCACAAATACATTCCCAGTTAACCACTTCAGTGACAGTAAACAGAGAACTACTCTGTACAGAAATTATATTGCACTCTCTGATGATTGTTTCCTTCTAATGCCCTAAAACATTCTCAGCTAATGCCCTAATAAGATTTTATAGGTAGTAAATGTATGGATGGCTCAGGGATGGAGAAGTATAATAATGGGAGGAAGACTGAAACATCTAATAAATTTGATATTCTTCAGAAACATTGTGAAAGACAATGAAGCATTGCAAAACACTACAAGAGACCATACAAAAGAGCCCAGGAGCTGCCAGCACTGTTATCTCCCCCAAATCAAACCTTTCTCTGAGAGATTTGTTTAGTTTTGTCCATCTTCAGCATCAGGAATTTGAAGGACTTTCAGGGTGTCTGCCACTGCTTGGAAGAGGCTGCACTTGGGGAGGACAACGATGGCCTGTAAGGGAAAAATGGTTTTGATCCCGTGTTGCAGCTGGATGTTAAGGATGGGAGTTTCCCCTCTCTCGTTGAATGTGCAGCTGGCAGCACTGCATCTCATCCAGACCACCCAGGGAGAGGCCTAGGCCACTGGTTGCGCTCAGCAGCATGGTTGCAGGGACATCGCACTCTCTGCTGTCATCTTACAGACTTTTTACATGCCCAGCTCCCTCTGCTTTCATTCTGGCTCTCACAGAAAGGACAAAAGAGGGAATGCTTCTTGCCATGGTGCAAGGCAGCAAGATGAAGCTAATGGGCCTGGGTGAGTCCGTGACGCTCAGTAAATCAAAGATATGCTTGTTGGTTCACAGAGAGTATGATATTCCAGTTGTATGGCGATTTTACAAGTTTTTACCTTTACACTTTGTGCTGACCTTGGTGTGTTCTCCAAGAAAGCACAATCCAAGTGTTTTTGCATGTGACCTCATTAGTCTCCCCTCTTCTCTGGGATAAGTCAAAATATGGAGCAGTGCCCAGTGCAAAGTGGTCATTGCGGTTTCTGTTCCTGCCAAAAAGAGGTCACAAAGAACCCAGACCAGGTTGTCTTCATCAAATTGCAGAGTTGGGATTGCCTTTAATCTTCAGGCGAGAGAGGAGTGAGTTTAGAGTACAGCAGACATTACAACATGTGCAGTCATTAACTCCAGATGACTTCAGCAAACAATGGTTTGCAGAATCTCTGATTTTCCAAAGCAAATAAATGTGAAGAGCAGTAGGAAATAGCAACAATATCTCATAAGTCTCTGTTTCTTCATGTCTGAACAAAGTATTCTGTCTCATAGGCGGTGTTAAGAAGTACTTTGAATGATAACAAAAGATCAATCTAGAAGTTTTTCAATGGCAGATGTTCCTTTCCAAGATCTGCTGATCTGCGGAATTCCGTGGGATTTTCTTATGCCAGTGAAAGCTTTAGGACAAGTTTATAGAGTCCACTCCTCCACCACTGTCTTTCCATGTCATCCTGCAGGGACAGAGCCCTGTGGTATCCCTGGAAACTGCACCGGTTGTGTGTTCCTTCATTACTAAAGAATGTGCAAAATACCCATATTCCTGACAAGTGAAAACCTTCTTGTGAAGATCTGGGAGCTGGTTCAGGAGCCAGGGCAAAATACCATAAACCAGTAGCAAACACATAGCAGCCTTGCCTTTATTCTTTCTACTTAGATTCCAAGCAGCTCTTTCAACATATTTAAGTATCCAAAGAAATTTTGGCAGTAAGATCTGCTATTTAATTTTACAAAGAGATGTATTTTGGCACCATGAGGCTGGTTCAGTTTCAGGAGTCCGATTAGCAGCATCTAAAATTGATGGCTAGAGCACCAATACGAGACATCTGAAACACCTAACCTGAATGACTACAAAAAAAGAACCCTTTATTTGTCAAGAACAGAGAAGGCAAAATCTCAAGACATAGTTTCTTCTCATCACAAACGAGCTTTTTAGATACTTTTGCCACAGTGCCATAGTCTCAGCTAGGATCTAACCGCTGCTGCAGCTGTCTTGCAGCCTTTTCTGCTTTTCATGTTTTGTCTTGTGGATCATGCTGGGATTCTTTGTATTTTTTAAATTTCTTTGTATTGATCATTATTCCATTTGTACTGTCTTTCTCTTGTAGGACTCCTCTGTCTCATCCTTTGTACATCTGCAGGATATGATCTTCAAGCAGTTGTTTAACTGGTTCTCCTGGAAACAGCTGCTTAGAACCAACCAGGAGGTTGGGAGATGGTACCCAAATTAAACATTATTCACTATTCCTCTGAATCATGTTCTCTACAACATACTTATAGAGAAGTAATTGCTGTGAGCCCAGCAAGAAGACTCATCAATGTTTTCCAGGTTATGCCGCATAAGGCTGTACCAGTGTCTCTTCTGAGGGTGATAACAGAAAAAAGCAGTGCACAGCCAGTGAAGGTATACAAGAGAAGTGGTAGTCCCAGCAGCTTTAGTAGTAAGAAGATAGGTAATTCTGTGTAATATCATGTCCTGTCTGAGACTCTAATCACAAGGAAACAGAAATGAAGAGCTTTCTAAAGCAGAGAAGAATATGTGTCCTTTTAACTGCCTTTTTTGTAACTGTACACTGTTATTGCAATCAATATTTTCAAGAAAGCTTATTCCCTCATTCTTATATCTTATATAGTGACGTGGTCAACTCTGCAAGCTCTGCTACACAGCAATAAACTACACACAGCAAACCCCTCTGAAGGAATTTTGAGTGCTAATGTGTGACCGCAGAGTTTGTTCCCAGGTTCCCAGCACCGATCTGTTGTAACTGAACAACACTGGAACTGGGGAGACTTCTCAAGTCTTATCTGGCACTTGATGATTAAACTTCTGAAAATTCCTTGCAATTTAGTGAGGCCTCTGGGACTTCCAAACTTAGTCTGCTGGCATCACACATTATACTTATGCCTGGTATGGATTTGTCTCTTCAGGGGCACCTCTTGAATCACCTAAGAGTGCATCAGTGGCCAAAGAAGCTCAGAATTAAAAGAAGAATGGTGAGTTCTGATAACTGCAAAGTTAGAAACAATTATAAAAAACATGAAGTAGGAAAATACATATGAACTAGATCCCTTCTGCAGGTGGACACCGGGTCTCCACTAGTTCATCCGTTCACTGCCTTAGCTATAAGTCAGCAGTGGCAGATCCTGTCTTGTGGCAGACCACATTCTGAGTCTCCATGGCTCTGAAGACAATACCTGACAAGAGTCTGAACCTCACTATGGCAATAGATCTCTATTCTCCTTCCTTCTGCATATGTTTAAGGGCATTTGTCCCTATTGCAGCTTGGATTAGTGGCAAGCATTGGCAACAGCGCAAAGAAATCATCCCCTCAGCTTGTTTGCGTGTGTTTTTCTTGGACATATACATCCCCTGTGGCAAGTTGATTTCTTTCCCTGGGAATCATCTTCCTGATTAGAAAATCATTCAATACTGGTTTATCTGATTTCTCCTCTCACAGAATGATACAGCTTTCCCTGTAACAGTCTTCATGGCTTTTTGCAAACTAGCAACATTTGCATTAGAGAAAATATGATATCTGTAACACTCCTGATTAATTCTGACTCAAGGGGCGGCTCTGTGTCCTTGAAGACAAAGCACATACCTTGTTGAACGCCAAAATTGCCAGTCGTTTTCCCCTTCTCTAGCAGTTTGAGGATCCAGGTCACTCCATGACATTCTTAAGTCACCTGTCTCCTTTTACCTCATTCTGGAGAGAATTTCTTATTCATGAGGTCACACTGGAGAATGATAGGTCTTAAGGAATAATGGGCTGGAGAAGACAGAGTCCTTAACTGAAATATACTAGTGACTGTATTGGTTACCACCGAATATGGAAAAATTAAGGTAGGTAGGTAGGTCAGTGTAATTTAGGCTGGTATAATTTAAGGAGAGAGGCTTAAATAAATCCATATTTATTGTGTGGGGCACCATGGATTTATTTGCGAGTTCGGTACTGCTAAATACCCTAACGCTTTACCTCTGTAACTTTATTTGAACTTGGAAATCTCTCCATTAGGCTGCAACAGTAAATTAAAGGTTTTCAAATTGACTTAATTGTTCCCTGGAGGTGAAAATACTGCTTTCTTAACTGGCTTTTGGCTGAGTCACAAACACTCCATTTTCATTCCCTCTCAGACTCAGAAGGCTCCCCTAAATCCATGCTTTTTTCCATGGACTCTGGCAGTGACGTATGTTTTCGCAAGAGTAAGCTACAGATACAGCATTACTCCACACATAACACACTTTATTTACATGGCATCTTTTGATTATTTTATCATTTATCTGCCAGCTACTTTAAATATACAAGTTGTGCAACTTCCTCCAGATGTTGCATTGGCTGTGGTGCTATCTGAAACCAACACAGCCTGAAGCCTGTTTGCAGTGGTGGGGAGTGGAGCTGGGTCAGGAGGGCTGGTCTTCTTTGCTCATCACAGCTCAGACACTACTAGACTAGGACTGGAGCTGCTAAATGCTCCCTTATCTCCTTGCTGCTCCCTGTTTGTCCTCAATGCTGGCCAGGGCAATAGCTGAACTTCTTTTACACCAGCAGTAAGAGAGAGGCTTTTCTTCTTCCCACCACTTCTCTACGCTCCTTGTAATTTTTCTTTTCTGGAACCTCCAGCAGGGCAGAGGCTGCTGGGCTGAAACTTTTTTAGTACATGACACTTTTCCACCAGCTATTTCTCACCAGTGCGCTGTAGCCTCTCAGCTCCTACTGAGACTTGCCTCTTCCCCAGAGGGGGGAATTATAAAAGCTATTTTGAATGGAAATTTCATTCGATGTACATGGAGAGAGAACATTTGAAGTCTTTTTCATTTGGGCTGAAAAATAGGGTTCTCAGCTGCTGTGTTTTTTAAATTTGATTGCTTTATTTCCTGTGCATGTCTCTGGAGCAAGGAGAAATCTATAGTTAAACCCACAATTTTAAATTACTTTATATAAGATACGTTTCCACGTATTTGTGCATATAAAGCCATTGATTTGTTCTAGCTAATATGAGCTGCTTCTGAGCAGCAGAGCACTGTGGAACCACCTTAACAGATCATTCATACAGATTTGTAGTGGCTTCTCAGAGTGTGCTGGAGAATGACCCAGATAATTTAGGGCTGTTTTTCCTGTGTTTTATTGTACCCACATTTGTCTGGGTTTTTTATTTATTTATTATTATTTTATTTTTTATTATTTTCTACCTTGTGTCTTCATTTTTATGTTCAACCAGATCCATAAACCCATTTTTCCTCTAAGAGTTCCACAAGGAGTTTAGAATCATTTAAAAATGTCACATTGCCAAGCTTGTTCTACTCTTCAACTCTTCTAAATCATCAGTGAGGATATTAAATCACGTCAAACGTAATGCTAGATCTCTTTGTACCATCCTTGCAAATATACCTTACCTCATTCAGCAAGTATGCAGCCATGCCTGAGATTTTTACTGAGACTGCCTGAAATGAATATTTTCATACACGTAAAGAACATTATGAAATAGCCAACACAAAGTCAGCCATAGCACCAAACACAGTGAAGTAGGTGTATCTAGATGCCAGGAGGATATTTGTAGCAGAGAGCGCTCTGAAAGCACCTGCTGCTGAGAGTACCAGCACCAACGCAGGTTTCAGGCACATGCGTTATGTCTTTGCACACCAAAGGAATCACAGGGTGGAGGCTGCTCTGTGCAGGATACCGTAGGCGCATCTCAAAGGTAGACAAGATTACCAGTGCTCAGGAGTGCAGGTTCAAACTCAGTTTGACAGAGACTAGAAGTAAAAGACTTATGAAAAATATAAATCAATCTTAAAATCATCCTGAGACTTGCAGTCAATGCGTCAAGCTTCTTCAAGTCTGAAGCGATCTTATGGAAGGCCAGAAATTGGCCTTCTAAGAGCAGTGGATTGGCAGACTGGAGAGAAGTTGGACAGCAGATCTGTCAAGGCTGCTCGTTGGGCCTGAAAAAATAACATCACTGCAGCTGGTGACAGTGGGGCAGAGCACTGGACCCAGGGCTGACTGGAGGGAACTGAGGTAGCAGCCGGTGCTGTGGAGGCTGGGAATTGCCATTGCCTTAGATGGCCAAACAGACAGAAAGTAAAGGGAGCTTTCACGAGCATGCAATATAAGGATACAGCCAGGTTCCCATGAATATAATGTCCTTCTAGACAAGTACTTGTAACTCTGTCCTTCCCCAGGGATGTTTCAGGACTAGAAAAAGAGGTCTGTCAGCTTTGGTGTTTAGCCACAGGAGGACATGTGATTAGAAGCAGCCCACATCTGCTATCACCACAGTTAGCCAGCCCAAATTAGGCTTCTTATGGGCTCTTCTAACAGGTGCCAAACATCAGTGAGAAGGTACTTGCTCGCCACCAGTCACAGCCATTTCTCTCTCTTTTCCCCTGGTATAGCCTCGTTTTCTTCCTTTCCTCCCTCACTCCAAGCACTACCTTTTGCTCACCTGCCATCTACCCCAAATTCCAATCCACCTTCTTTACAAGCCATACTGCTCTCTTCCTCCAACATATCTTTCTCTGGTAAGAGCTGTCAGGCTCAGCCCCTGAATATCTGTCCCCAGGATTCAGGAATCCATTTTTCCCCCCCAGTACTTTCAGTTCCAGGTCAGACACCTTTTTTCCCATCCTCTATTCACAGCCTTTTATAAAGTTCAGCTACTGCCAGTCAAGCCCAAGCTCGCCATCAGGTTTCACTAGCAGCAGGAGTGTTTTGCTCTGCAGCTGTTTCTAGCTTGGCAGCTACACCACAGCCCTCACCTCAGCATTGTCCACATTCTGCCTGGGCACTGCCCTCCTGCACGCTCTAAGAAATGAATGCATTGCAAGGAGCACTCAAAGCTCTGGAGCCAGGCAGTTGTCTCTCTCTCCCACTGCTCACATTCCAGCTGATCAGCACTATGTAACACAAGCTCCTGCTCAGGTTTTGGTAAAACACCTCTGTGAGAACCAGGTACTGACATCTCCCTTCTCTGGCCAAACATAGTAGCACTAACAATTAAGCAGCATTAATACTGGCCACTTAAATTGGAGCTCTGTTATACCCCTGCTGTGCAGTAGAAGTGGGTTAATAGATGGGATTAGAAGTTAAGGCTGCCCTGTTAGAAGGATAAATGAAGATTAGAATTGGGTCTGTTAATAATTACACTGATAATTGAGTTACGTGAACCTTACCTCTTACAAAGTTTACTCATCTGCCTTCACTAGTCAGGCAACTGAATCCTGCGTTCTGTCTCGTAATTACTCCGCAATCACTCAGAAACTTTGTATGCTATGCAGTCAGGAATGTGAGTGATGCTTTTGGGTACTGGCACTCCTAAACAAAGCTGTACTCCACATCCTCACTGGTGTTTGTTGGCCTGAACAAGCTTCCTGCATCTGGATAGTTGCCTAGGCATTGGCTCTGTCCAATACCCTCTGAATTCCTACAGATTCAAACTCATCCCTTACTGTTCCTTTATAAATCATGACTGTTTGAACTCATTTAAGCTAAAAAAAAAAAAAAAGCAAGAACAACTGCTGGCTTTCTAAGATTTGGTCTCAGAGAAGACACCTTCTTGGTAGAGCTGATTAGACCGGACCTCCTGTTCTGAATTACTGTTAAAAGGCAAAAAGGCATCATAGTATAATTCACCTCAACAAATGAGAACAATTTCTAACAGGGTGATTTCAATGTAGAGAGACATCCCAAAGGGCTAGAGAACAAGGATGAAATGAAACTTACCTATGCATGCTGGAAAAAGGGTAAAGAGCTTTTCTTTTCTTAGGTACAAATCTAATCTAGGAAAATGATTTACTGGATTCAAATCAGAGTACCCATACCTCCCACCATTTGATTTACACACAAAGCTGCCTTAGCCATAATGTTTTGAGTGAAATGGCAAAGTTGTTCTTCAGACCTCATGTTTGCCATCTCTTGTCCTCCAGTTGCAATGTGGAATGGCTTATCTGATCTTCCTGGCCTCTATCATTAGCTGTAACAAATGTCCAGAAGTAAACCCAATATTCCTTATACAGTCCTACTCTCAAAAGGATGCCCTTGCTTTATTCTGCAGTGTGTTTCTGCATATGCTAGACCTCTCT
The DNA here is from genome assembly GCA_013398295.1 of Chionis minor. Lineage (NCBI taxonomy): Eukaryota > Metazoa > Chordata > Aves > Charadriiformes > Chionidae > Chionis > Chionis minor. The sequence goes on from VZSF01002496.1 coordinate 59,816, forward strand.
TTCTTCTACTGAATGCTTGAGTTCCAGGTGATTTTTGCAGGCATGTTAACTGCATTTTTCACATGTTGAACCTCATCCATCTCCAAATGTCCATAAAACTGTTCTTTCATTACACTGAAGTTTGTTGTTCCTTTCAATTTAATTCAGCTGCAAACATTATTAATGTAGCATTTCACAATGGTAAATATAATGGAAGTATTGAAGATAAAAAAGAATTGGGCAGATAATGGCATTTACAGCATAAGGATTTTATGGGGAGGGATTTCCTCATCTTAGGTCACCCACAATTCCCAGATCAAGTCTGCCCCAACAGCATGGACTTGAATGCACATTTCACATCTGATGTTACGTGGCTCCTTAACAATGCATTAAAGGAAGTGTGTGTAGCCCCAATTCAATTAGCATATTATCTCTCTTTTTTTTAAAACCAGAAGTTTCCTTCTAGTACTGAAGAAAACCTGATTTACTGTTCAGAATACATTTTTCTCACCTGAAGACATCTGGCAAATGAATAAATTTAGCTTTGAAAAAAGCCATCACCAAGACTTTTAATCAAAGGCAAATGAATAACAATAAGTGCATTTTGGCTTATACTCCAGGATTACAAGTTGCTTGGATGAGCATCTTTTTCTGGTCTCCCGAGTTATGTCTCATCAGGCACTTGATCAGGGCACTGTCTGGAAGTAAGAGCAAATTGTTCAAGTGGAAAACATAGTAAGATTGTGACAATAACTGTTCAGATTGAACACTTTAATTCTGAGTAAATGGCATAAAACTTAGGCACAGACATAGTGTGTCAGATGAAAGTTCAGCTAGTCTCATGTCTGTTTCTGACAGCACATGGTAGCAGATGCAGGAAAGTCTGTAAGAACAGGACAAACCAAAACCACTGTATCAGTACTAAACAACCCAAAAGTATCCGATGTATCCAATTGCTTTCTGAACAGAAATAAATATTTAGTACAAGCCCTGTGATAAGGCATAGCGTACCAACAAGGCATGTGCAGTGCAATCCCCTCTGGTTCTTTTGAGCTGTTTCCCTTTTTGTTGCATTTGACACTTGCCAGCCCTTCCACTGGAAGAGACAGTGAACATTTCCTTTTCTCTTGCCTCCTGTTTGTTCAGGGTTTTCTAGATCTCCTCAAAAGTGCAGAAATAGTTTCCCCAAATATGCTATGCTCGTGCAACAGACACTATTTTTTCAAAATGTAATCCCATAAATGTCACATTCCCGCACTACACGCTGTTGATTCACTGTTTCATACACTAGAGCATCAACAGGGACAATGTAACCCAAGCGTTTAACACAAACCAGTTTCCCAAACACCTTGTTTGAACAGAAGGGAAAACACATCAACTCTTGCTTTTAATCTTTGGATAGATGCAAAAATCTACCAAAGTTTTGCACAAGGCTCTCTTTGTCTCTAGTTTCTGCATTTTCCTTCTGCCAGGATAAGTAGTTTCCCTGGAGTCTGGCACATAGCCTGCCATATGGTTGTGGCACTGATATTGCTACCCAGGAGAGCCCTGCCATGAAACAGAAAGAAAAGCACAAGAAATTAGCAGAGGATCCTGGTATCAGACAACTTGGTAATATTTTCCTTAACTGTAACCTTAGCAGAGCTGAGCACCATATAATGTTAGGCAGCTCTCTCCTCTCATATCCATCAACATTAAATATTTTAGGCTTTCTGGATTCACACGCTCCTGCTATCCTGCAAATGTGAAACAATGCAGCCACCTCTGCAGGTCTGTGATGTGAACTCACTTTCCCCTGAAGGAATCGTAATACTTTAAAAAGTAATACACCCAGTTGTGCATCTTTCCCTGGAATAAACACCTGCAACCTGGTTTCAAACCCTTCCAAACCATATTATTAAGAATGACAGTTCTACCACAACTCATGAGGCTGTGGTTGACACTGGTTATAAAAAAAATAAAAATAAATTAAAAAATCCAACGGGGTGGAGGGTTAGTCACTCCACTTAAAAGGAATATTGCATCACTCCAGTCATCAGCACCAGGGCGTACACCTTTTAATCTGGCAGCTCTTTGATGGCGTAACGCAGACATGTGCCTAGGGACTGTAACCAGTGGGCAGCTAAGTGATAACAAGCTGATGCCAAGAGAGAAAGCAGCACTTGGAGGGGCAGGAGGGGAATAGGAAGGGCAGTCGGGCAGGGGACTAGGGAAGTCAGTTGAGCCAACCAGAGGTGACTCTGCTGTCATCCCTCACCAGCACCCATCCTGGGATCACTTCAGCTCGTTCCCCATAACCTGCAAATTTCTCCACTACCAGAGGTCAGCCAGTCCAGGAGCTGGGGGTCTGCAACCCTAGACAAGTACTGGGAGAATGCTCTCTGGGAGGGGAAACAGAGTTGCTCTCCATCCCAGAAGTACTCCCAAGCTTCCCAAGGGAGTGGAGGAAGAGCAAAGTTGATTTTATCAGATTTCCTAAGTTTCTGTTTGCCTTCCACCATCAGCTCTCTTCAAATCGTTATGGGAATACATCAGTGTAAATTGGCCCTGTAGTTTTCCAGACCTATGTCACTAGCCCAGAAAAGAGGGTCTGGCTGCTTGACCCATGCGGGCTAATCCATACAGGAGGCTACACACACCACATTGGCTCCACTGCTCAGGAGCAGCAAAACTGTTGTGTAAGACTGTCTGAAAACTCAGCCTCCTGAAGGGAGAGCTTTTAGTAGACTCTTCAAAATCAAATGCACATCTTTGTACTGCCTGATAGAGGTCTGGTGGTCAGAATCCCTGAGTGGCTGAAATGGGCAGTAAATTACCAGTTCTCTCAAAATTGTGCCACTCCTGAGCCCTGCCTAGTCACAGGGAAGCTATCTATCAACAGTACTGAGTACAGCTGCAGTATCAATGGACATCATGTTCCAGCCCTTGAGCGCAACCAGCTTTACACACATCTTGTCATTAAGCTTCTTCAGTGAGTGGCAAGATGACAAGAGGAGTGAGCAAAGGCAGCAAGAGACGCCATTTCTAGCAGGGTTAGTGGAGAGGAGCAGGTGTGGGAGGGTAGGGTGGAGGACAAGTGCAGATAAAGCTGGAAAGGAGGCTGAGCAGAAGTGTGTAGGCCCTGGAACAGCATTTGATATGCTGTGTGGAGTAACAGGCTGGATTATTTATGACAACTATTGCCTTTGTAAAACCCCTTTATGTCCTGATTTCCCTTCTAGCCCAACAAGCCTGCAGAAACTGGGTTGTGCCAGAGCTGACCACTGCCAAAGCTACAAGGCATGCCAGGATCTGGTCCAGCTCAGCCTGATTTTCCATAGTTCTCACTTCTTTTTAGTAACATTCTCCTCCATTTTAAATTCAGAAAGTTCAGATGTACTGCAATGATTTAATTGCAAATATTCCAACATAAAAGCACTTTTGGTCCTCATACAAATTCAACCCTAAGTTTATGGCAGTGTTTACAGACAGCTCTACTCAATTCCAACATTTGAATCCTTTCCAAAAGTGATTTGCATTCAAGAATCCTACAGCACTGTGCTTTAACAAAGCTACAGCTGAACTTGGCTGTCACCACCAGCTGTGTGCTTAAACTGTCTCAGTCTTGAGTTGAATCGGGTCCAGTGACCAGCTACATAAAGTAACAGATATTTTAGAATTCCTGCATCAAGTTGTTCTTACACTGAGGTACCTCCAGTGCACCCTCCATAGTTACTGTGTTCTTTTTGTGGTCTGGAGCTTCGAAGAACAAATAAATCAGATCTTCCAAGCTCCCTCCTGAAAAATCACTGGTCATTGCTTCCCGCTCAGCACTGATTCCTCTACTAATACTTGTGCAGGAAAGAGTTAGAGGAGACAGAAGCTTGATATGATGAAAGGATGTAAGCAGTGGGAAACCAAAAGGGAAGGTAAATCCTGAAATAGAGTTTATATGGATAAAGGGTAGATGCGAGTAGGACCTGAAAATGGGGAAGGAGGATTGGAAAGAGATTGAAAGGAGAGCAGGAAGTATGGTATGGGTTGTAACGAAGGAAGAAAAGGGTCCAGAGAAAATGGGGGACATCTGAGTGTTCAGATTGCCCCTAGAGGATGTCTTCCAAAGTCTCTACATTCCTCTGCTGCAAATTTAGCAGTGAAACCCACTGGCAAAGTGAATATCTCATCCCATATTTATGCCTCATCCAAGCAGGATTGATAATGGGCATGATTCTACATCATAGAAAGCTATTTAAAAAACAAAACAAAACAAAACAAAACAAACAAACCACCTGGCAATACATTATAACAATAGTCAGGCTCCCAAGTCACACATTCACGTTGCTAGTAAACACCAAATTTAAGTTTCTTTCTTCAACTTTATATTGACTCTCTTTATCTTATACATAGGAGATACTTATATCAAATTCAGACATGAATGCACTCACATTCTAATGTGTTTCCTGGGGTTTGGGATGTTATTTTTTAGTGGTTTTGGCTTTTGTGTTTGGTTGGGGGTTTTTTCCCAACCTGTCAACAAATTAAAGTGTCTAAATTCGGGACATTAAAACCAAAATAGCACTTTAAAAGTGTGTTTTCCAGAGTCAAATTACTTGAGGTCATCAAACCACTCACAGAAATGACATCTACTCGGCTCTTGCTGAGATCCTTTGTTGAATTTTACTGAGGTTTGCTTAGGAGTGAAAATCATGATGGTCCTGCTTGGCAAGGACAAGGAAACACAGCATCTTGGCTTCACCTGGGAACCAGTGTCTTGCTTCAAGTGCACTTCAAGAGGAGAAAATGGTTCCTTGTGAGAATATCTGGGACCTTCACAAGGACCAGATCAAAAGTACTGGTAATCTGGATCTTGGCTTGCATCGGCTTTCTGAATAGCCCTGGAATAGACTAATACCAATATCCTGGCTAGTAGAAGAAGTTTTATACATTTGAGAGGAAATTCACTGAAGTAATGGTGGCTGTGTCATGCTGGTAAGTGATGTGCTGCAGCCTAGCGAGGAATGGCACAAACCCTGTAGGGGTGGGGCTGCAGCGTACCCCCCCAAACGGGCTCTGTGTTGATCTTCGTCACCCCCTCAGGCAGCCGGAAGCTGAATGCCCGCAGCAGGTTGGCAAAGAAAATGAAGAGCTCAGTCCTTGCTAGATGCTCCCCCAAACACACACGGTGCCCTGCAGAGGGAAGAGGGGAAGGACAGCGAGTTACTAGGAATTTTTTAGTTTCATAATCCCTTTGTTCATTCTTGTTGTAAGTAGAGGGGTTTTTTTGTTCAAGGCCAGGATCATGAAAGCCACAAAACTAAAGTTACGTGAATTTTTTCTCAGAAAGATCCCATCCAATGTTGTAAGTTAGGAAACACCAAATTAAAATCTCAATGAAAATCCTCAAGGTACCACTATCATTTCTTTCTTGACCTTGCTTACCATGGCAGAAAATTATTTTTCTTTTACAGGAGATGTTTAGCTTCAAGGTCACACAAAAAGAATCTGCCAGCTGTTTACACATACTTTCTTAGTTAGTTAAAGACAGCAGATCAAAACTACTTAGCAATGGCATTTGCAATTGAACAAAGGCTTGGTCAATTTACAGGCAAAGCAAGAGGCCTAATGTTATTTTCCAAGGATTCCTCATTGGAACCAATGGCATGAGCAGGACAGGTGAATAATACATTCACGTTTCCAGAATAGCAGACAAATAAAAGGAAAGAAAAACCAAAGGAACTTTACTGTTCAGTGTGATCTCTAACTGTACATTGTTACCTTATTTCCTTCTTTTGCAACTGGATTTTCAGTTCTGTAAGCGAGAACTTAATCCTTTGTTTACCAGGATGTGTTCTACTTTTCTTTCAGCTTGTTCCTTTAAAAGGGATTGCAAGTAACTCCAATACATACAAGACCCCTTACTTCTCAGGAGAAATAAAATAAAGACAGAACTCATGGAAGACTGCAGCATGCAATAAGCCTAGGATGGTCATGAGTTCGGGTGGGATTCCCACTACAGTGTCCTAAGAACAGTTTGGGATCTGACAGCACAGAAGCATCTCCCTTGGCAGATACAAGCCAGTACTCTTTAAAAGCAGCAAACAGCAGAGACAGTAGATGTTTTTTGAAGAAATACCATAGCCTCACACTTTTGTGTTCTTCATCTGATCTGTTGGATTGGTTCAAATAGTCAGTGTATTTACCTGCTGAGAATGGTAAGAAGGCTTCCCGAGGTATAAAATTTCCTTCTTTATCCAGAAAATGGCCAGGGTTGAACTGTCGAGGTGTCTCCCATTGCTCAGGGTCATACAGAACAGATGCTATATTTGGCATAATGATGGTACCCTGCAAGGAAGAAACTGTTGATTCAGTTCCAACTACTAGCCCTCTCACCCATCAGTTTCTGCACAGTGGATAAAACTGCTGCTTGTTGCCATTTCTTTGTAATGAGCAGATATGCTGTGGTTAGAAGACCATTTTTGTAGAAAATTTGAGTCATTTTGTAGAAAATTTTCTGAGTTGGATATTATCAGTTTTCAGCCCTGCAGCTGTCAGTGGGTGTTAACAGCATTAGTGATATTGGTACAACTGCATTGTGACCACTTTCACTACTAATCTTAATAATACTTCTAGTAGGACTCCCGTGTTAATATTCAGGTCCCAGCATTGGAAACCTCTTTTGGGGCTTAAAAGAGAGAAATGCATCCAGAAATAGTTGCAATATTTCATTGACAACCACTTCACAGCCCTTTTAGCAGTAGTACTTCAGGCTTTTTTTTTACTGGTTATTCCCAGCAGACCAGTTTGTGTGCCTTAGCTACCTGGCTGTCAGAAGCAGACAAAACAGAGTGAAACCTTCACTATAAAATGAGTTAGGTGGGACCAGTCTCAGATGCCAGTAATGGTGCTGGCCTCTCCCATCTCTCTTGCAATAAAAGCAACCAATTCCTGTTTCTTGCTAATGTTTTACAGTGAGAACTGGCACCCAGCGTAGCTTATGTCATTCTAAAAAATGCCTTACTGGCTGTGATCACGTGTTTTAGGCAGGAATTGAGAGTAACTCCCTCACTGTCAGCTGTAGCTGACAGTCTCTCTGCTGCTAGAGATTCAAGCAGGTCCCTTAGCTCCTGGAGTCAGCGGAGCTATGAGCCATCCTCTCAAAAGTCTTCCTCCATCCCAGGAATGCTGGCAGTGCTGAGTTGGGCAGGGACGGCTTAACTAGCACTTTGGCAAAGCAATTTCTCCTCTCAGGCCATCCCCAGCCAAGCAGAGCTGGTCTCTGCAGTTGTGCTGGTGATCAGCAGGGCAGCAGCTCGAGGCTTCCGTGGCAGGGGTCTTATCAGCTGTCTGAGCACCAACATGCTGAGAGACTTATTTCAGACCTGGAGCCACAAATAGGCACCCTTCCACAGGCACCACATTCCTGGGTTACAGGGAGAATAGTTTATACGTGGAAATGGGGTTACAAAACTGGAATAAAAGCTAAGTATCTCTCTGCTGAAGAAAGAACAGAGGCTGAAAATGTGTCTGTACCTTTTTGACGGGGAATCCTAGCAATATTGTGTCCCTAACACACACTCTGGGCATGCCGACACTGACAATGTTACTGAAGCGTTGGATCTCATGAACCACAGCATTTGTATAGGGCAGTTTTCTCCGATCTTCATAACCAATTAACTGGGAAGGACCCAAAACAGCATCCAGCTCCTTCTGCACTTTCTCTGTGGAGAAATATTCACCATTTCAGGTGGGAAAAATGCATAAAATATAGTAACAGGTCTCTTTTCTTAGAGGAACAGGAAAATGTTTTATTTCAACGTAGTATATTAAGTCTATAACCTATGATTTAATATGATTTAATGCCTGAGTTTAATATACAAAAATAAAAATAAAGAGAAAAAACCCCCAACAATGTAGCGCAGAATCATAAGCAAGGACTATACCATACTTACTCCAGCTCTGACATTTATGTTACAGAATGCTTGGTGGGTGTAGGGTGGGTCACTTAGCTCCAGGTTTTGAAGTTATTTAGGGATTGCTTAGTTTATCTCAAAATCTAAATCTCATTTGCAAAACTGACATAAATGCCTTGGATATTAACTCCCATTGCAAGGGATGAGTTGAGCAGAGTTGGTCCAATTATGACAACATACCATATGAACAAACAACACCTGAATCAGCCTAAAACCTTGGGTGCAAGTATGCACTCAATGACACAGCCTTTTCAGCCTCCTACTGAGGCTGTGGGAATACAGGTATCTCCCTTTCTTTCAGTGCTAAAGTACAGGAGATGGAAGAGCCACCACCCCCAGGAGTACCTGAGCCCTCCTTAAACCCTGGCCATATCCTTTCTCCTCCTGACAGATGTGGATGAGGAAACTCCATCTGGATCTACAGAGGCGTTCATGGAGTTCATGTTAATTAGATAAGCAACCCCTTTTGCAATATTAACTTAGACAGGGACAATTTGTATGTATTGCCAGCAGTTCTTGCCTGCAAACACCACCTCTATATGTCAGGCAGCCACAATCCTCCCCTTAATCTTCTGTTTCTACAGTCTTTCCATCTCTTGCAGAAGTTCCACATTCATGTTTTGTTTTCTCCTAAGGTTTGTGTGCTGCTTTGTGAACAAACTGTAACAAACATTACTGGCATTTAAAAACTACAGAATATGCTCTACTGAAACCTTGATGCCACCCCTGAGCAACCCACATTCCATTGATGCTCTCTGCCTAGCCTTCTGCATGAAGCACGCAGTAAAGACAGGAAGGAGTCACTGCATTCTTCAAGGAAGTGTATGGATTTGCACTGTGCAAATTCTCTTGCATCTCTCTACCTGTTTCCTGTCAAGAAAAATACAGGAAGAGGCAGCCATCTCTAACCAGCACCATGGCCCTTCCTTAGGGCAATCTGCAGCTCTTCATAACTTGCCAAGATCTGTCCAGCTGGTCTGTCCAGTAAGCGATCCAGTGGGTTGTTAGGAGTATTGGTGTGCTCAGCAAGGAGTGTTGTGCCAGGAGAGGAAGAGAGTGTAGGCTGACTGTGTGGAAAGCACAGCAAAGCTGTGTTAGCACTCCTCATACCTGAATGATGTCTGGTGCAGACGGGACTCGGAGCTCTGATCTCTGTCCCTCCTGCCATCAGTCAGCCTGCAAACTGTCCACGCAGAGCACCTCACTGACTTGTCACTGCAAAGAGCTAACTTTTGCCTCACTGCAAGTGCCTTCAGCCAGCTGGTTTGGTCAGGACATAGGATGGGCCTCTGATTTTTTCCTCTGCTGCCATTCTTTGTGTTTTCAGAGGGTAAGAGCCAGGCACAAGTAGTGGCTTTTGTGCCTGCAACTTATTATATTCATCCATCATTAACATTTGTGGTACCCACAGCAATTCACAGCAGGAATGCCTCTCACCTTGGATGTCTGGATGCACTACCATATAGAGCAGTCCCCAGTACAACGTTGTGCTTGAGGTCTCTGATCCACCGAGGAAAAGATCATTTATAACATATACCAAATTGTCTTCATCATACTTGGCCTTGACCCCATCTTTAGACTGTAGATAATGATAAAAAGTTGAAGCTAAAACATAAAAGTTAGGTCATCCTGTATGCCTCCTGTGCAAGAGCCCTTATTTCCACAGCTGGCATATGCACAAAGAATATTCAAAATCACAGTTTTTGATGAGTACTAAGAGATAAATATTTTCCCAAGCGGACATGGTAAGTCTGCATTGCTCTTTTGTATGAGGTGGAATATTCTTTCATTTAAAAATGGCAGTTTTATGCCTGTTGACTTAATCACAAAGCACACTACAAGTTTTGCAGTTAGCCTACAGTGTACTTCTAAATAAATGCTCCACAATGTGTATCTCATTAGGCCTTGGTCTCTCCAGTATGCTAGCAAATAGTGCTAAAAAATACCAAAGGAAAACCTATCTGAATAAAAGGATCTCAACAGAACATCTTGACAGTAATTTCTCCTATCAGTTCAGGATAGATGTGAACTGGTGGGAGAGAGGTACCCAAATATTTTCTTCTTGTAAAAAGGGAGTAAAATATAAAAACAATTACAGAAAATACATTAGGTAAAAATATTTTAAAATAAAGAGATTGCAATAACTTGCACCCCTGACACCAGAGAAAGCTGCATCTTTGTCTCTAAAATTATTTTAGTAAATCTTGTCATACTCACTCCGCTATAATGTACAAAAGGACATACCAGCTCCTTCCAGAGCCCGTAAGCCAACACTGTGAGAACACAGCAGCCTTACTAGCTGAAAGCTTATGACCAGAGGTAGAAGCTACGTAAACTTCATCTACCCTAGGAAAGAGATGTTTCTCTTAGGTCCCAAAAGTATCCCAAAAGGACTAAGTTTGAAACAGAAACTCTGGTGCTCCTAGCAGAGCCTCTCTGGCTCACGAGTTGCTTCCTGCTATGGAAAAAAATAGCAGGGGCAGGAAAGAAGATAAACAACTTATTATGGCATTGTTTGTGAAATTGTTTCCTAGGCTTTCCAATTTGAATATAGGTGCCAAGCCAACCATGTCCCAGACTGTGGGGACATTAGAGGTATCACAGGCTTTGGACCTCCAAACGCATCCCATTTAGGACTTACTGATGACAGCATCCATCTGCCAAGAAAGCTGGCAGATGTGATGCATAAAATACCTATTCCAAGGCTGGTCAAACAGTAAAGTAGGCTGGGATTGCTGAGGTGCAACTGCTGAAAGGGACTGGGCTGGAGGTGGAAGGACTACTCTCTTTTCGGTCCTGCAGGAATGATACCAAGGGATTTCAGGATAGCCTGGGAATCCTTTTAAGAGCGGAGAATCTCCTCAGACCAGGGCCTAAAGAGAGTTTCCAGTAAAGGGAAGAATCCACAAACGGTTCTCTGTCATGGGAAGAATCACACAGTTGCGTAGCACAAGGACAGCCAGTGTTAGGACACATGCTGAAACCCAAAGAAGCACGTTAGCTATTTCAGGGTAATTATCTATGCATGCATAGATAATCCTGTTGTAAATGTGAGGTACCCTGCTGTAGAAGATGAGGTGGTCTACCAAAGTTACATAACCTACATACAGAAACTGTCTCGTAGGTACTACAGGATTGAAGTATACACATGGATATTTATGGAAAGCAGATGATAGCTCATGAGTTCACATGCTAGCATACTTTGTGGTAATTCGTTCATGTAACCAAAACATAAAACTGGATGCCTTTCTGCGATACACAAGTTGGTAAGTCCCAAGCTACTATATTCACATTTATAAGCCTATGAAATGTAAGAAACTATGATAGAAGGGGTCAGACTGGATGATTTAATGGTCTATTTGGCCTTATACTGCATAAATGTGTGATGAGGCAGTACAAACACTTACTTTCTCCATCTCAGCCAGGTAAAAGTCAATGAAATCCTGTGGTTCATCTGGTATCCCTCTCTCAACGTGTCTTCTGATCTCCTTCCTTGCAAAATTGCTCAGAACATCATAGCAAGACAACGCCTTCTTATGAGGGCCAGGGAGACGGCACAGCAGCCAGGGTAAGATTTCATACAGCTGTGGGAGTAACATACAAGAGGCAGTGTGAATTATCTGTCAGTAACAAAGCTGCTTTTAGAAACACCAAAAGCTTGAATTGGCTTGTCTGGAAATGTTGATAGTGGAATAAACAAATCAGTATTCCTCTGAGTAGATTTTTGCCATCATATAAGAAAACTTTACTATTAATTTTGACACACTTCTGGGGATCAAGGCAGTACTGACTACACTCTTGCTCATGCCAGTAAGTTTACTTGACTAATGCAGATCACTAGAAGACATTACTCCTGCACAGCTGTAGACCCTGGCTCCCACACGCTCAAAATGTAAAGACATCTTTTCTGGAGACTGTCTGGCTCCTAAGATTAACAAGTCTGCAGCCTCAAGTAATTGGTACGATTTGTGGAGCTCACAGAAGGGAAGCGTAGACTGGGTATCACTCTAAGAGCTAGTTTAATTTTCCCCGTAGAGTCCTCATGACTTCTACAGGACCAATAATTGTTCTGATGGTTAGAAATATTACATCTTCAGTCTGCTGAGTGTATTTATACACAAATTTGTCAAAGTATTGTCCTCTAGCTTGGATAGCTCTCTCTTTGCAGCATATACCATTCTACCCTGCCAAGGAAACAGCATTTCTGTCTCCTCTTTGTTCTTTCAGACCTAACAAGTGAAGTCTCTCTGATTTTAAGTGATAGTTTGTAGGTCATCCCATTAACACTTCTCTACATTTCTTTCCAGACTCACAACATAAGATGTCCAAGACCCTAGAATAGGTCCCACAGATTATTACACACCAGAACCTATTTTAACACTTCTCTGAATCTAAAGGGAAAATAGTGCTGTTAACATTTTAATATCCTGTTTGCCTTTTTCATCCTGTTATTTGCTAGTTTACACCCACCCCTTTCCTCTTAATCTTTGCACTGAAATGTTTGAAGCACATATCAGATATTAATCTCATTAATTCCTAATATGTTGCCTAATTTAATTTTGTACTATTACAATTTGTTCCATTGTTATAACTCAAATCTACAGTGCTTACGAACTCTTGCAGCAGGATATCCTGAACCTCATCTGTATTGTTAAGGTCTCCTGGCTTTGATCATCCACAAATTTCATCTATTTTTCTACTTTTTACTATGGGGAATTTGTATAGTGTTACCCTCAGATGATAGATTTCTGGTAAAGGTATACTAACACATCGGCATTTTAGTCTGCCTTTTCATATAAACCTCAAATGTCAATGGAATTTACTATGCCATCCACAGTCCCCATTACACTGAGCTTGTCCCTCTTTAAAGGTGTAAACCACAAAGCCTAATTCACGGGGAAAACTTCAAGTGCACTTCAAGACATTTCAAGTGCAAAGTTGGCCTTTATGGTATGTTGTGGGAAGTACCTACCAAAAAATCTCTGACAGAATTTGAATTGTGAGACTGTCCGAGAATCTATGTATTGTTTTTGTAATGTGTACATTGCGAGCTGTGAAGTAATGGAAAGAATAATAATGAATGTTTTATTATTTGTGAGGGAGAAAAAAAAAAAGAAAATTGTTAGCATATAATTTGCAGAGTAGTAAAAAGCAGAGAAGCAGACCAGTGAATTCAGTGATACCCATCTTTGGAGGAGAGAAGTAAATCAACGTAGGAGGAGCAGCACTGCAGAGTTCAAAATTATTACAAACTCCAGTCTCAAATAAAGTTTAAAGATTTCTGTTAACAATCTCAAAAATGCTGAAAGACTTAAAAAGCCAGGAGTCAACAGAGAGATATCCCCTAAACTTGTAAAGAAACAAGAAAATTCTTTAAAATGGCCTCAAAACCAACCAGGCAGTAATAAGGTCCCCAAGGACACCTCTTAGCTCCCAATTGCATTTGCCAGTTGCTCTGTATTTAGTGAAGACTCATTTTCTACTTATTTAAGAAAAAAAAACCCGTATTATTTACTCACCCGATGAACAAAGCTGCCTGCAAATCTGAATACATTCTCTGTGGCACTGATCAGTTCATGGAAGGTTTTGTCCTCATCAGAGAAGTGATATCCAAAAACCAGAGCACAAATTACATTTGAAATAGAATGGAAAAGAGGGAAAGAAGGATCCACAGGTCTTCCTGCAAACACAGTAACTGATATTCACTCTCGATGTTTTCTTCAGGTGTTTCTTATACAGATAGGACAAGATATTATTAGAGATTACATAAAATGTTCTCTTTATCATCTTTATTCATGCTGGGGCATGAAAAGGGATAGACGTGTCATTAATATGTATTTATGAAAATAAAACAGTCTTAGAGCAAAGGACACTGTTAAACTTTTGCCTTATAGCTCTAAAACAATCTCGTAGCCCTTCCTGTGAAATAACTTTGTACAACTAAGATCCATTAGAGGATATAATATCAAATCTGCTGTCCTTAGCTGTGTGGAAGAAGACAAGTCAGAATGTGGGAAGGAAGAAATGTCACTGGAGATGAACTAAGAGAAGACAGTGACAGACCTGTTCAAAAATGTAAAAAACTAATTAGGAGGAAAGAATGAAGGAACTTGGGAAGGTTTAAGAAGCAGAATAGATGGATAGAAAATGCAAAGTATACATAATAAAATTATTACAGTCTCAGCTGTGAACAGTAGTTCATCAAATCTCTGTCTGATGATTTTTTTTGAAATTATGAGACAGACATCCATCAAAAATTATTTGGATAGAGATGATCCTGGCTTGGACTCTAGGATGAACCTGATAATCCACCGAAGTTCCCTCCCACCTCCTACTTTCTTTAATTCTCTTGCCAATAGTTACCTAGCCAGACAGACACTAAATATCCAGTTTACCTCATGGCACCTAATGTCATTGAAATTTAGAGATTTAGAGAAATGACTAAACTCTGTAATACTCTTACCTGTTGTAGACAGTCTGACAATGGCTTGGCTGTGCAGTTCAGTGACATCATATCATTGTACAATCATATCATAGACAAACAATAAGCCCATGAAGGTGGAATTTCAGAAGGTCCCAACTTCATTAGGTTTATGAACAACTTTTTAAGAAAGAAATTCCCACTTGTGCAGCTCTATCTGCTCTTTGGGCTTTGGTAAGTTTGAATACACCACTCTGGACCTACCCTGACCTTAGGAAGGGGTAAGTTTGCATACTAAAGATATGGATCCAGGACTGAAAAGTGTCTGATTTCTTAGCAGATAGATACCTTTTAGGTTCACAAAGAACTCCACCAGGTGAGCGGCCTCCTCTTGCACTCGATACTCCAGGCCTTTTTTCCCCATTCCCAGACTGCGTAGAGTCATTATACCAAAGCGTCTCTGCTGCTTCCAAGAGCGACCACTTGCCAGTATAATACCTGAGGGTATTCCCTGGCATATTAATATTTGCCATAGACATGAACAATTAATTTAAAAATATATTATAAAATACATGGAATAAATCATGGAATACACTGTGATACAAGCATCTTTATGTAAAATTATCAGTAACCAGAAATCATAGCCAAACATACACAAACTATAACTAGACCACATGTTCTTAATATTGATTGTAGTTAATCTTTGAAAAGAGCAATCTAAGGATTTGCTGACTGCTCTATTTCTTGATGCCTCTTAAGATGCCTTTTTAGAAGATCTGCTTTAGCCATATTCAAGAGATCGTGCTCAAGACAGGAATAACTGGATGAATTTCTACAGAGTGGTGTACAGGATTAGGGTATGTTTATGGAGATCAGTTAATGTGGTGCTTGTAGGTTGATGTGATGAAGGTGAAGGATAAATGACATTTGGGTCCATTTCTCCTCTGGATGGGAAACCACTCCACTGATTGTTAAATGGCACTAGTATTTACCTAAAGACCCTGGAACTGCTCCTGTGATGGTGATGCTTTACCTAGCTTTAAACAATCTGTGGTTGCTTTGGTACAGCAAATGCAGGGGAGGAAGTAGAAGAGACCGCAAACTGCTGAAATACACTAAGGAGAAGTGGGCTTTCATGTGTCAGAGGCGCTCTCACAATCAAAGGTTATTCATCAAACATTTAAGAGTGACTGCAAACACAGCAACGAGACTTCTGAAGGAGGGTGTTGTAGGTCTCTTGCTCATGATGGAAGGTGTTTGGCAACCATAATATATACGGTTACCAAACATGTAAACAAGCTTTGCATTCATGTAATGTACAGCAAAATCACGTGTAGCAAATTGGATTATTCTGTGGGGAGGGAAGATTGCTGAGTTCTGAGCTGGGATGACATACATCTTGAACACAGCAAAAAGGTCGCCTAGAAACAACCTGATCTGCAGTGCTTCCCTGGCTTGGGAAAGCTCAGGACAAAAGGCATCACAGCAAATAGTAAGTTATTCTCAAGAGCTAATGGAGGACTTGGACAGTGTCTGATGGAAGAGCATTCTGAACAGGAGGGTAGAGGATCAATGAGGCAGAGTAGTTTGCCAGCATTCCTGTGCACTATTTATGGCAGGAAAATCTCACCTTTTCCTTTGGCCATTGCTCTGAAGAAAGGTGATACCATCCGCCCAGAAACATCCTCAGGGTGCGTAGTCATGCCATCCTTTACTGCCTGATATCCATTCAGTATGATCACTGGGGCCCACCCGAACCACAGAGTGTATATGTTACCATGAGTTTTTGCCAGCTGTAAGGAGAAAAGGTGCCAGAAAAGAACAGGTGAAACCCCATACATCTCAAACAGACACTGCACCTGCTATTCACTGGCTCAATGACCAGTTTTGTGCTGAGAACATCATTCTCATGCATATAATTATAGCTAGAAGCAGAAAGAGACTGTTGTTTTTCTGAGAATGAGGCTTTCTGCAACCAGTTTTATTTACCCAGGGGAAGTGATTTTCTTTTCAAAGCACAGACTGCAGCAACACTGCAGCAAAAGAAAGAAAACTTTGTATTTTGCGTTGCATCACATCCAACCCCAACATTTGTACACTGTTAATTGAACAGCCACACTCTGCACCTCTCTGGGGCTCTATGCTTCCAGCTAGCCCTTCCTCTGCAAAAGGAAACCAACGGATTAAACCTGCTCCATCTGTGTGCTCCAGGAGACGAGGTGGAGCCAGAAATTACTCAACAGCCATGAAGCGCCAGTGGGCTGCAGCCGAGTTCAGGGTTTCCTCACAGTACTGAGGAGAGCAGTGACTGTTGGAGGCAGCAGACATATCCAAGCAGGGTCAGGTGTATGACAGAGGAAATTCACTCATTTATGAAAAAATCTTTGTCCAAGAATGGGACCCTGCTGCTCCAGCACACCCACGATGATACCAAAGAGGTGGCAGAACACCAGAATTACATCCAGTTGATCACACTAGTCACTCGCTTCTCCTTGTATTTCTTTAGATATTGGCTTTCCTCTCCCTGTTGCAGCATCACTGCCTGTTTGAGTCTGCACTGCACGCTGTGATTTGCATCTGTGATGTGCACTGTCTCAAGCATAGATCTGAATTAGAGGTCATCTGCAAACCATTTGAATAATTACTGCCAGGGTACAGGGAGGGACTGAGACCACCTAGGAAAGAGCAGCTGTCTCTAAAAACAAGTGGCAAGCTAATAGTTTTAAGGAGGTGGTGGAAGATGGGGAGCGTATCCCCCTTTCCTATTACAAGCATACATACACATGCAGCATATTACCCACTTTGTGTTCAGATTAGATGATGCCAGAATTTTTAAAAGTAACACATATGGACTTATCAGCAATGGAGAAGCATCTTTTCAATTATTGGTATTCTCTGACTTTAATAACAAGTCAGAAGCCCTGTCCCCAAGTTTATCTGATTCTTAAGGACCCTAAGTTTCTCATGAAGATGATATACTCCACATAAGAAGGTGACCCGAATGTAGGAATCAAGTTCATCTTTAGATGTCCATACCTTGTCTGTAACTTTCGAGGACTTGAAAACTTCACTTTGCTATTAACATATCAGTTTTGTTTAAGCTGTGACTAAAATTAACCATTAAGAGCATCTTAAAAGAAATACCTCCATCAGAAGATCCCGATGAAACTGAAAGTTCAGGTGCACCAAGTTTCCAACCAATGGGAGAGGAGTTGGTCCAGGAGGGAATTGCTTGCATGCCTTCTGCAATTTGAAAAACTCAACAATTAACAAAAGAATTATCAGAACTGCCAAAGCTTGACTTATTGTCAGCATGTTAGAGCTGATTTATCAGCTTGTATCTATCAAAAAGAAGGTACTGGTGCTTGGAAATGGTGATCTTCCTTCTTGTTCCACCAGTTCTCTCTGCAGACTGAGTTCTGCAAAGTCTCGACTCCTTTCCCTCCCTCTGTCCCTCCCTCTTTATCGCCGCCTGCCCTTTCCTGCACCCCATACATTTCCCATACTGAGATACATCAAGCTGATCCCTGGCCAAAAGCGTACCTAGCTGGCTACAGCAGTCCACAGTATGAAAATATGGAATTGCTTGTACTCAAGGTATTTGTTCTGAAGCTTGTGTTAGGGAACTGCTGGTGTGTATTGGGAGACCTGGATTGGAATGACACCAGGTGAGAGCCCTCGTTGACCACTGGATGTGAGATGAGTGAAATTCAGCTTCATCTGCCTCGGGACGAATAACAGTTTTTCATCTCAGAATCACTGAATTCAGATTATGAGTCTTAAATCTCAGTTACAACAGGTTAGATTTTTCCAGGTGTTTAAGTCACAAACATTATTTAACTTACCTTTAAATGTGGTTGTTAATTCAGTTTTGCCTGCCAGTACACACAGTTCACACAGGCAAAAACAACACCAGTTGCAGACTGAGCATGCAATTAGAAGACACAATTGTTACATGTAATTTCTGAAAATTTGGCCTTAAGTATTCAGTCAAACTTTTTTTTTCCAGTAAGTGGAAAAAATAACAGTTTCATCAACTGAGAATTAATGACATGGAGATAATGCTTAAAAACTCACATTACAGTTAAATAATAGAAAACCCCAGAATATTAATATTTGTCATATTTTAAAATCAATTAAATATAAATTTCAAATTGTAATTATTTTAGATTTTTTTAGTATGTAACCTAATCAAGAGCTTCACTTGCCTTGGTATATTTTCTACATTTTTTATAATTTCAGAATCCTGTCTATTATTACAAGTTATCAATAAGTTTACAGGACACATCGAAAATGTTTCCTCTGATAACGAAGGGTTTCACACCTAGTTTGAAACATAGACAGGGAAAGCACTGTGTGTCAATTATCAGAGGATCCTATCTTGCATTGCAAAGAGAAAGTGTCTTCACTAAAAATTAAGTACAAGTCTGAACAAGGAATTGCCCTGCCCTCCAACGCACACATAAATGCAGTATTTTGCAAACCTGGCAACATTAAGAAAGTAATGTGACTCAGTGATATCAATTCATCTCCTTCACCTGGCCAGACTTTGCAGCTATTGTAGGTACCTACATGACTGCACGATACAGTGAAGACAGCATGGAAAAGTAGGGGTTTATGCCCTTACCTGTGCAAAACTAACAAGACGCTGTGGGCAGCGTGTGTGGGAAGGGGGCTGAAGTGGGCACCATGGCTTTGCTAAAACCAGTGCAAGTCAGGTACAACTGTCCACTGTGAGGCTGAAACCAGCGAAGTATAAAACCAGAAAAAAAATTTTTTCTTCAAACCAAAACATCTACTTTAAAATTTGGAAAAAAAGGGAAGAAAATTAGTTTTGTGCAGACAGCTGAAGTCAGAAGAAATGCTGAATTATATAAATTTCATGAACAGACTAAATACAATCATATTCATCTCTTATCTGTTTGGTCAATATTCCATTGCCTAGTTTTAGACTTCTCATACTTGGTGTAGTATTTTGACATCAGTAAAGGAATTCACCTCCTTCAGAACACAGGTCAGATTTGACTCAGATAAAATCACCAGTGTCAGAAGCAGGAAAAAGCCATGTGAGCCAGCCAGCAGTTTATCCTGGCAGATGTTACCATCACCTTTCTTTTTTCAGTGTTTTCAGAATTTTCCAACTGTCTGAAACCCAGATGCATGAATAGTTACATTATGTAATGCATGAATACTTACATCAGTGCCTGATGTCACTGGGTAAGATGTACTGGAAACAAAATCGGGCTGAGGGATCTGAGTGCACTCAGACGCCAAGAACAGCAAGTTTCACTATCAGGAAGCCAAAGTTTCAATAAGATTTTTAGCGAACAGAGCATAAAAGCAAACTGCAAAGTAAATTTCAGGAAGATTAGTACAACGCTTGCAAAATTGAAGTTGCACAGGTAATGTGACAATCAAACAAGCACGATCCTGATATCCCCAAGCAAGCAAATGTTTAATTTCAGCTCTGGGACATAGGTAATTACTAAGAATAAACTGTAACACATTTGGAAAGAGGGAATGTCAGGAATTAGGATCTCCAAAGCATAAGAACTGTTCATAGATTGAGAACAAAGTAGCAGCCAGTTGCTTTGAGTGAGGCTTCAAATATATAATATTTAAAAGTGGAAATCGCACAATACATTGCTATGCTTTTTAACTCCTCACCCATGATTACCTTCAGAAACTTGCAAAATTCACAAGCTGGAATGTGCCTACCAACTGGGAGCGTTAAGGCTGGACTTGAGGTGGCACAAAGTGAGAAGAAAACAATATACATGACCTTAATATCCAAAATAAAAATGGGAAAAGACAACAGAAATGGCCCTGGCATCATTTTGCCAAATTGCCGCAAGAACTTTTCTTGCAGAGAGTTTGCCAAAGAGAAGAGTAACTTGATGTCCTCTGGGTGAAATTACCAGGAACTGGATGATTCCTCTATGTAAGGAATAGATGGATGAATTTTTCAGGGTGCAGAAAAATGCAAAGTACCTGAGATCATGTCCGTAACAAACCTGAGGATGCGCACAAAATCCTGCAAAGAGTTAAAAAAATCAACATGACAATATGAATAAAAAATATGTTAGAGGATAAATTTTAAAGCTTGACAGAAAAAACAGATTTCCATTTTTACAAAACAGGCTGAAATAAACATTCTTACATTAGGATCCTTTTTGTAGGACAACCAGCACTGTGCTATTGCTGCTAGTAAATGAGGATGCGCAGAACTGGGGGGGGAAAAAATAGAAGTTCAAAGTCCACAAATACCATCTTTTCAGAAATGTTTAAGAGAAGCACTGAAGGCAAAAATATGGCAGAAACTGTAAAATGCAATGCTGATATTACTAGCTGGAGCAGTTTATCAGCTCAACATCTACCAGTGATTTCTTCACAGCACTCCTGACGACTGCCAAGAATAAGGAAAAGCATGATGACAAGACACTGATGGCAGAGCACTTTTAAGTCGAGCTAAACAAGCTCCACAAGAGGCTCCCACAAAGTCTGACATAAATTAAGCACCCAAAAGTGTGTGTCATAAGAGCTTGTCACAAAAAATACACCAAAATTAAAATCCAGGAGAGTTGCAATTAAAGAGTGAATGGCTGGGAAAACGTTGAAAGCTTTTACTGAACACATAAAAATATTTTTTATTGACATAGGAATAGGGAAAAGCCAACAGAACAAGAAAAAAAAGTCATATTTGGATACCAAATTAAAGATACTTCAAAGTTCACAACAATTAGCAAAAATCACAAGTCAAAAAGCTCTAGGGTATTATCATACATGGGATAAGGGAACTAGACAAGGCAAAGTTAAAGCAAGAACAGTAGCTGACTGCCCATGTTTTTCACCCAAAGAATAACCAAAGAAAGCATTATGTCCAGAAAGGTGTTCATTCTACAGTCTTAAATTTCACAGGTTAAAGAAAACAGCCTCTGTCATAAAATATATTAAAGTTATTTGTTTTCTTTACTTGAAAATATTACAAATTTGATTGATAAAGCAATAGTATTGAAGTTACATTACTTATTATATTTTTCAAATACCTTAAAACATCAATTTTAGAAAATCTAAAAATGTTGTTTATAAAGCTTGCAAATTTCAAGACTGAGAGAACTGTGAAACTCAGGAAGCCAGATCATTGACAGAGATCGCAGCCGTCGGATCAGTTGCAGTGCAGTCAGATGTAAAGCCAGCAAAAGAGGATTTGGAGGACACATACCTTGGCATGCCTAACACACCAAGCACAGACAAACTTTGAAGCAGAACAATGGGCACCCTCCAGGACAAAGAGATTAACCTCAAAATAGTCCCAAATACAACAGCACGGCTCTGAGGATGGTATTCCCATCCTACTCCGGTCCCAGCAGTCCAAAATGACCCGGTCAATCTATCTTTGTGTTCAGAATAGATGTATTACAGAGAGAGTCATGCTCAACTGAAAGCACCAGCTCCAGGGGCTGACTTGACATAGCTACATCTTTTCATCACAAAAAATGACAATAATATTTGAGATAGATCTTGACTGAATTAGGATGGTTAGGTCCAGCTTAGCCAGCAGGGAACACTGCAGATGAGCGTTTCATTCTTGGCATGTTCATCATCAGGTTGACTGCAGACAGTAAACTTGGCAGACACATGTCCATAACAACATAGGCAGGAATGTGGTCCTCTGACCCAAACAACAAAGCAACACAAAACCCACCGCTTCCAGAAAACCCATTTGCAAGAGAAAGCTCAAAGGGAATAAGCACACGGAGAAGAAATACGATTTTAAAGGGATGCAGGTGTATGTACCACTGCTTGCAAAATGAGAAGCAGCTTTTAAAATAGCAGAAGACTTGGAGACAAAGAAAGGCTGAGAAGGTTGCGACAACATACAACAGTGAACAAACAAGCTAATGAATAAGGATTGCAAGACTAAAAGATTGCAAGACCAATATGACCCCCACCCTGTCTTTGTCTCCTATGTTCAAAACAAGGACATCCGGGAGTTTACAATGTGTATTCTTCTAAACGAGCACTAAAACCCAAAACCCTCAAGATATAAGCAATGACCTATAACTCCAATGTACTTTATACAATACTAAAAATAAGCAATTATTTTCCTTCTTTAGTTCACACCCCGTCAGTTATCTCAGGGTGCTTTGTCATTATTAACATGGACGGACCTACATTTTAGGTCCGTCAAGGCAAAAATATCTATTCCTATTTACAAAGACAAGAAATTACACAGCACTACAGGATTATGTATATTTAAAATGTGTAACAGCAGACTTGCTAATCAGGCAAGTATTAATACCCCTAAATTTACATGGTAGGAATTTAAATGCAAAACATGAAAGGCAGAATCAGCACAACTCAATAATGTATTCTAATTACTACACTCAACTTGTAGCAATACATTATCCCAGATTAGTATAAGCAGAGCTGTACCATGCCCGTTACCTATCTCCACCTTACACTTCCCATTGTAAATCCTTTGCAGTCAGGTATTTACAGCTCCCCAAAGTCTTTAATTAGGGCATATCAAACAGAAGTCAAGCAACAGGAGGTAGAAACCAAGGGGAGACTGAAAGAGGCAGCCACATGGGTGTTACGCGGGGTCAGGATGGCTCGTAGCCACAACATGATAACCCATCCTCTGACCAAACCTCAAATTGGGACTGGCCGGTCAGTGTCTTCAATTACACCATCATTCCTCACAGGCTTTTTCTCAAGCAGGTCTATTTTCTATAACATTTCAGGTTTGAGAGGTTAACTTAGCAACCTAAATAAGCCTCTGCTTTGCAGAAATATTTAGATGACATTTCTGTATTTGATTTTATATATCTTAAGAGTAAAAAAAAACCCATAAAAATCAAGCAGTAGCACAGAAGCTTAATAACCCTCCATCACACACACACTCCTAAATCTCCAGCATGGTGCCAGGGAGAGGAACCTTTTAAAGTATTGCACTAACTGCATTAAGCTACTAACAGAGGCCATCTGTTTTGCTAAAGTAGCAATGTGACAATTAGCCATGGATAAAGCGCAGTGGCCAGAAGTCTGACTCACTCCTTTCTTCTCTGTTCAGGGAAGCTTTTTCTTCTTGCTTCCAAGAAGAGTTGAAAGATGAGGACTTGCACTGCGAGGTGCTAATATGAAGAGAACACGGGGATTGAGGGTTACGCACTGTGTGTGGCAAGAAATTCCCTTCACAATTATCTTACAGCCGTGACTGTGCCCCAACAAGCCCTGTTAATCTGCCCTCTGTCTCAGCACCGGCCTCCGTGCTGGTTCTTCATTGCTTTTCTGCCAGTTCCCTGAGGGAGGGAAGGACACATCTCATCAATGTCCCTCCACGTTTATCCGAATCTCCTACAGAAGAAAGCCCTTGGACAATGCTGCTTATGGCTTTGCCATTCAGCGCCTGCCTTCAGGAAATAACTTCCAGCACCTATAGCAACTCTAGCGTGTGACTTTCAAGAAAGATGACAAGCACACTCAGCAGCTTTCAGCATCTGACAATTACTTATGGATCAAAGAGTAAATTGGGTGTCAGCCATTGATAATATATAAAAAATTAATATGCAAGAGATTAGCAGTTTGAACTGGTGAAGAAAATGCAGTCCTTTAGATACCAGTTTCTCAATCGATTGTACATGAAGTAACTGCAGTACATGGGCACATCCCCAAAGTTAAGCAAGCAAAAAAAAAAAAAAGAAAAAAATTGATATAATTTTTTTTATTGTTCCAATTATTATGTTATTACTTGTGCATTACAGTAGCAATGCCCAGGAAGGTCCTTTTCCCCAAAATGTGTTCCATGGGTGTTGAGTTAAAAGGGATTGAGAAATACCACTTGAGGTCAAAACTGTTTCTCCTACTATAGATATTATGATGCAAGAAATTTTATTGCTTGCACTAACACTGCTGAGAGGGGCCTCACAGTTTCTTATATAAACCAGGAAAGCCATCTTCAACCACAGGAAACAATATGTATCGTCCTAAATATCCGTTGCTTTTGCATATCATCCCTGTTAGCTCCTCTGCAGCCTCCGGTTCCATGTGACAGCTGGAGTGAGGATGTACGGCAGAGAGTGGGGACGGCAAACATGCGTAGGGTAGCACAAGGGTGCAGTTCTGGACCTGGGGACAGAGGAGAAAAGAAGCGCCCTCAGAGGCTGAAGAACTGTTGTACAATTGGAGAAACGTAAGGAGCAGGAAAAGCAACTTCTTCCAGGCTTATTTGCTTCAGGAAAGATTTTTCTTCAGAACACCTTATAAACTATTTCACCAACTGGAAAATCCACTCAGCTTGCAGAGATTCTCAGGATATGTACTTGAAAAATGCGCTACCCATCTTCAAAACCTCTGTGAAGCCTTCAAATGCAGTTCTCGGATCTTGTTCTTTTGCCTCAGGTATTTGCCCTCACTTTCATTTTTCTTGCTTTTCACACCACTCCTTCCTGTGTGGAGAGTAGCTCTCTACTGCTCTACTGTTATCATTTACACAGCAGTGCTGGAAACAACAGGGACAAGCACATAAAAAGACAGTTGAGTATTTCCAGGCAGTTTCTACGTCAAAGTGATCTCAGCCTTTCCATTTGCTGTGGCTTTCCAGAAATAGGCACAGCTCACATGGCAGCTTGTTTGGGGTGGTTAGCCAGGTGTCTCCCCTCGGCTCAAACTTCAGTCGCTGGGACCTCTCCAAAGCGAAGATATCCCGCAGACTTACAACCTGTTTCAGCTGGATCAGCTCCCGGAAAACAAATTAGAAAAAGCCCCAGTAATAAATACGAAGAACAAGATCTCTTCACTGACATATGAACCTCACAGGCTTTATTACTAAGGAATATGTCCTTCTCTCTCCTATTAAATATTTATAAAAAACAGTAGGATAATTTCTTATGCTATTGCACTTGGTATTTCCTGTCCACCTTCACAAGGAGATCACACTGACCGCTTTGTTCTTTCAGAAACCAGGAGACAGAGTGGCATAAGAGTTTGTATTTGCATATTATAACTCTAGAAACTGTACAATTAGCAGACACAAAGCCAGGCCATAGAATGGTGTTTGTTCACATTTTACAGCTGGTTTTCTCCACTTGTCTGTATAAAAAAAAAAAAAATATGCCTGCAGCAATGTGAAGGCCAAACTTTCTTTTTTCTACTAGTCCTTCCTACAGAGATTTAGCCCTCTCATATATGTACATCATACATACCCTTCTTTTACTGCTCATCTTTTCCTCACTTGTTTTAATAACATATTCCAGGCTGAAGAGAATACTGTTAATTTTGTCACAAGCAAATTTCTCCAGCACAGCAGACATTACTCCTGAAACATGCCCTGTCTGATCTGTTTTAAGGCAAAATCTTCTAAGCAATGTGGTCACAATTGTATGACACATTTGCAACTGCTTTTAATGGACTTATGTTTTACCCCCCAGAGATCTTTGTGGTGTTCATCTGGAATCACAGGTGGATATTGCAAACACTGGATATTGAAAAAATTGCCTTCTATTCAGGAAAATCTCATCTACAACTGGAAACAATAATGAAACTGATTTTATAAAACAGAATGAATGTCTAATTGCTCAAAACAATGGTCTAAAAAGATTTAAAAAAATTTAAAAGCTTTTTATCCTCTTTTCAAAAACAGGTTTCGTTTTCTGTTTAACTCAAACTTTCAAGAACTTTGTATTTCAACCAGCAGTTGAACAAGAGCATAGGAATTGTAGATCAGAAGGCTGAAATAGCAAGAAATATTTGTCAACTGAGCGCTGTAATCAAGTTTTATGTCCCCCTTACTCTAGGTCCCAGTATAATTGTATTAAAGCAAGCAGTACCAGTTGCATATATAGGGATGTAGCAACCCAGCATATTCTAATTTCAAGATGAGTGATTCCATATGTCAGTTTCCATTCCTTTTTCAAGTTCAGTAAAAGGTGGACACCAATATCCGAGAACAAAGATTGTTTTTCCCATGGTACAGCTCAGTTCAGACCTGAGTGTGCATGAAGTATTTAATTATGTGATGTGTTACCCACAGCACTGTGCCTGGCAACCCCTGCTCTGAGAACAAATTCAGATTACAGAAAGCTTTGTCTGTTGTGTCAGGCTTCAACTCTCTGATGCTGTCATGAAAAGACAGAGGATAGCAAGAAAATCTTCTGCCTGAGCCAACAGAAAATCACTTTTGAGAGCTGGCTTCTCACCTTGAATGTCTGTGTACTGCTGGGCAAGGCACAGTCCCTACCCTTCAGACCTAGTGATTGCCAATTATCCATTCACTTAATTGATGTCTGCCTTCAGATTTCAAAGCTCAGGTCTGGAGAAGCATATTGTACTCACAACTTGCAGCTACTGCAGTTGTGCTTTGAATGTAAATACCTAGTTTTATCAGATGCTAATATTTTAACTCACAAATGTGAGTGCATGCTAAAGCTGCTGAAAGACGCAGGCCCTAAGCTTATCCAATGAAGTACACAAGGCTGTTTGTCAGTGTTTCCCCAACAGCAAAATCAGGGTGATGGTACCTGGAGCTGTGAAGATCTAGTTGTTATCTTTTCCGCAGCATTCAGACAATACAATGAGGATGCCACAGGAAATGCTATGGATACATTAGACATGCAATATTTGGTTCTGTGCAAATTTTGGTGATGTGATAAGTCTGAATACACCCTCTGAGTGATAAGGGTGTAGAGAAATTGAGGGCAACCTTTGCCAGTAGCAATGTCCATCCTGCAAATGGGGATCCTGTAAATAACACAGTGTATGATCAAACAGCAATGAAATTTTAGCGTGCCCCATAATGCAAGTTACCAAGAGACTAACTTACGACTGTGAACAGTCTTAAATACAGTATTTCCTAAAGCCTGAAAATGACACTACACGCACAAAGCAAAGCAGGTATTTATAACGTGACATGCAATCAAACAGGTGTCAATGGGGAGCAACACAAGCTGCTACAGACAGACATGAGAAAAGTTTGAGTAATAACAATAGATTGCACTCCTTGTCACTGGTCTTTAACAAGGAAATCATCTTTCCAACATCTACACTTAGAGTGTAACCCACTAAAGGAGTCAGTACTCAACACATCCTTCAGAAAGAAGGATGGAAAGATAAGACCCCTATCTTTGTTCATTAAGTGCTTCAGGTTGATGTGTTGTGATGTTTTCTACGGTTCAGATTCATGGAGTACAGGGTTTTCTTTGATCAAATGGCAGCGCTGTTCAAGGAGAATCATTTTGGTCAGCTCTGCGTTAAGCATCCTGTCAAACACATCATGAAGATATGAGACAAGTAATTTTCAGCCCTAACTGACTCCCCTACTGCAGAAGCTCACCTGCAAAGCTGGATAAAAACTAACAACAAGCTAAAGTTGATGAACAATAGCCAGAATTATTCTATTCAATATTTTCTGGTTTGTTTGGGGTTTTGGGGGTGTTTGGTGGTGATTTTTTTAAATTATAGCAAAGTTTTCTCTTTTCTCTTGGCAGTACTTAACAGCAAGGAAAGGAGAGAGGCAGGGTAAATCAAACAAATGTTCTGCTTCTAAGTCTCATGGATGTGATTCCCACATTTCAAATTGTATAATTACTTTGTTTTTCTAACATCTGGGCCTGGTCTAATGCCACTATCTCACCTAGAGAAAACGAGGGTTAATGTGAGACACACAGTAATTTATTTGGGAGCTTCCCCAGTGCACTGCATTCCCTTCTGTGGGAGAGACTATAAATACAGAGAAAATTATGGACCTCTTATCTTGATCAGAGGGCAGAAGAGCATGGTCATGGTGAATAATATCCACGTACCTAGTAATCAAGAAACCCCGCAGATACTGTGTTTTACCAAAATGTCAGAGAAATCTATTAAGGAAATTGTACTGTAGCATTTGAATCTCATCCTGAACCAGTCTCATACTGATGGCAA
The DNA here is from genome assembly GCA_013398295.1 of Chionis minor. NCBI lineage: Eukaryota > Metazoa > Chordata > Aves > Charadriiformes > Chionidae > Chionis > Chionis minor. Next base: position 88,085 of record VZSF01002496.1, read on the forward strand.
ATGAGCCTGTAATGAACTCCAGCGTAGCCTGGTGAAACTGGTTCGTTTAAAGCTAGCTCTTGCTAAGCTAGCGACAGCAAGGCATGCACAGCTCTTTCAAAGAGACCTTTGCTGCCCTCTGCCTGGTTCCTCGGAGGATGCACTGCTGAAATATTAAAATTGCATAATTTTGCGCTGTAGAATTCACACTTCATCCCTGCTGAATTAACCAGCACTCTTTCTAGTAGCTGTTGATGGTATTCTTAAGCAGGCTGAAGGCTGCACAGACACAGCTTCCCTTAACTGCAATGTCAGACCAAATACATGCATTAGGATTAGATATCTAAACAGGGAGCTCCTGCAAAGATGTGTCCTTTTCTGCCATAACTCAGGACAACATCACAATAGTCTCAGTGAGTGGCAAGCCTGAAATCCTGTCCATCTCTGCCTGCAGGTCCCATAATTCAACAGCAGCCATAAAACTTGTAGCGTCATTTAAAAGTGCAGCAATGGTCTGCATTTCTCTGTGATGCTGATTACTGTCCATGAGCGCTGAAGGTACTCACACGCTCAATATTAGTGGAGGGTGGCAGCTGTGGTATTTCTCCCTGTCTAAAACTACTCAAAAGTAGGCTAAGGTAAGCTGCCTGCCTTATATGACAAAATAGAGTAATCTATAGCTATAATATTTCAGAAAGTTATTTCAAAGAGAATATCATCCAAAATAGTCCAAAAACTTTCATTTTCTCTGTAATGTTCCTTAAAATGCATTTCTTGTAGAATGCCATCATATCACCAGCTGACCCCAAAGTACACTCATTTTATTTGCTTCTCCCCTGCCTCATCTGCTGTATCTCATAAACTATTCAGGGAAAGGGCTGCAATTTTATTATTGTTATTCCTTTAACATTAGAATCTCACACTGCAGGATAGCAAATAAATAGTTCCTAGAGTATTGGCTAAAGATACCACAGGCTAAGATTTCTTTGCAGATATTAGGACAGGTTCATAAGCTCTTCACTAACAAAAAAGATATGCAAAACTCAGCTGAAATATTATTTCAAATTAATCCAATTCATTGGGATTTTTTTAGTCAATGATCTCAATAGATAAATACAGTTTCAAATAACCCCTCTCAGAAATTTCTTGATGAAAACTTAATTTTCCCATTAAATCTTTTATTCAAGTATAAAGAAAATGTTTTAGCTCAGGACATGGAACTTGAATGGAATAGTCTGTTTTTTAGGGCCATTCTGAGTTATTGCAAACTAAAATGTATTTTTCTGCTACAACTTACTGCTCTGTGGGAACAATAATGTTCAAGAAAAAAAATCCTAGAGAAACTCCCCAGAGAAAACTATCACTCCAGGAAGAAATGAAGGAGGGAAGAACAAGAGATGTTGGAATAGGGTCATCCTCCCCTCTCCAGCTATCTGACATTAGTACTGATAAGAAGTATCCATGTTATGATAGCCTTCATGCTTTCACAAAGGTAAAGCATCCAAATAAAATGGTCCTGCCTTGAAGTTTCTGTGAACCATGACAAGTTTGGGAAAACCTGTTTCTCACCTTGCTGTGGGCATCAGTCTGGGATCTGATAGCATCGAGAAAATAGACTTTACCAAAGCTCAGTGTTTACACTGTCAAGGTCCTTGGTTAAATATTGAATAGTACTAGATGCAGGACAGAGTCCCATTCAGTCTGTCCAGTTTGACATGGTACCATTCATACATATTTCCTGAGTTTTCCATGGAGTGGGAGATACCCCACATTTCCCTAGAGCTTCTGAGATTGTGGCAAAGCCACATTAAAGAGCAGTAAATTACATTAACAGCTTCTCTCCTGAAAACAGAACTCTAGCTATGTCGTCAAACAAAACTAAGTAACTTTGACATTATTTGGTGAGTACTGACTCTTTCCGTGTTCCTCCCAGTGCTTAAAATTTGATTATTTTTCCAGGATATCCTGCGAAGTGCAATCAGGCTGACTGATTTATAACACTGAAACTTCTCTTACCTTCTGGAGACAAGCAAATGTTTGACCTTTTCCCGTCTCCACAGGTTTTCATAGATAATTGCTAATAGCTCTGAGGTTGATTCTGTTCCCTAAGTGCCCTGGGATGAATCAGCCCAGCCAATTTGAAAACATCACATTCATCTAGTTATTTTCTAACATCATCTTCCTAATCTAGACGGAAATCTTCCATGAACCTCAGTAGTGTTTGTCCTGCTTTGAGGTAAAACAGAACCAATTTTGTTCAATAACTTTACTTTTTAGCTAGGCCTCTTCTAACTGCTGGAATTACCAGCATGTTGTGCAGAAAACTGTTCACGCTCAGAGTGATAAGATGGATGTTTATAGTTGATGCCAAGGAATGGGATGCAGAGAGGCTCTTGCTTATATTTATTGCCATAACAACCAAGGGCAGCCAGCTTTGTTATTTGCCCCATTGGAGGGTCGGAAGTGGAAAAACTTAGAGGGGTCCCACCTGTGGGGAGGAGCAGAGAGGACAGGTGACCCAAAACTGCCCGCGAGGGTATTCCATCCCATCTGCATCGTGCTCAGTATAAAAGCTGAGGGATAAAAGGGTCAGCAAATCATGACATTCATGATCACGTTTTGTAGATGATATAGAAGGAAGCTGACACTGGTCCATTGTAATTTCAGAAGTAAAACAGCTGGAAGAGAAACAATTTGATCTACGAAAGATTTTCTCAGTCTTCACATCTCCTTGTTTTATCTGTCCTCTAGCTGATACTGGAAAAATTTAAATTCTCACAAACTCTAAGGCTCTCTTCCTGGAACTGGTTTGTTTTTCTTAAAACAAAGGACTAGGACTGCTAGGCTAATGTGTATTTTAAAAGATCTCTGCACTAAGCAGTGATCTACTTTTCTTAACCTCTTACCTCTGAGAAAATGTTTTCTCCTCTGTTGAGTAAAGATCTGTGAACATGAATACGTTTTACATGTTAATTTCAAGAAACTCATGTTTTAAAAAAATTAAAACTCTCCACTTGGTTTGGAAAAAAACAAGACCCACATGTGTTGTTTTAATTATCATTTATAGTGATGTATATAATTAATATAGCTTTCTCTCTCTGAATGTCTTTAGAACATAGACATTATTATTTTTTTCCCTTTTCTTTTCACATTTTGGCCTCAATTTATACCTAAGGAGATTACCTCTGACACCTGCTGACATGAGCTACTCCAGAGACAAAGAGTTCCTTCACCAGATAACTCTTCTGGATTCAGAGTGTCCTTGCAGAATTCAGTGGAAAGGGAGCCAGGTAAGCATCATGGTATTGTAAGACTCTGAGACTCTCCAAGAACTACACAAACCCAAAATCTTCAGCTTTGCCTCTACATTTTCTGTATTTTCCTTTATCAATACATCTTCCACTGTGTGGTTGAATGGTTGCATGATGCTGCTCTGGGAAGTTACGGGGAAGAGCTCAGCAGTGAGGGGAGAATGGGGTGATGAAGGGCAAAGAAAAGAGTTCCCTATCTGACAAAACCACTATGCTGAGGCCTGACCATTTCCCATGTTTGGGAACAAAACTGAACTTCCAGTTCATTTCCAGGAAAACATGTGTGGCCTAACGAGGTTAGTGAGTCCCCTGCCCTGCAAGTCTACCCTCCCTGACTGGTCGCCCAGGTCAGCTCGTAATTGTTGTTCAATGTTCTGTCTAAGAGGATTTAAATTTTGAAGTGGGATCTAAAAGGTGCAAGACAGAGACTGACCTACACGCTGATGTGGCAATCCAGGAGAACAGAAGTCCATTAAATGGGGCCTCATGCCAAGAAATCGGGCACCAAAGGACAATCACCTGTACAGGCAGCTAACCTCAGCCATCACAGAGAGAGTAAAAAAGGTGACGATCTGGGAGCAACAGACTGAGCTGTGGACTGACACTAGCGGGCTGTTTAGCATCTATGATAGAGAGGACAGAAAGTGTGTCAAATTCCTCTCATCTGTCCCGAAAAGGGAGCCTGAGCAAGCCATGAAAAGCAATAAATAAGAGAGGAATGAAGGATATGGTGGAAGTCTCCAAGACACCCCTTAAGACCAGCAGCCCTGGAGTGACACAGCTCAGCAGCCTGAGGAGGCACCGTGCAGCCAAGGCAGAGAGTTGGCATGAAACACGTCAGTGGCAGCTGGGCTCCTCTCAGAGCTGCTCTCGGCTTTGTTGGCCTTTTATGGCAACATCAGCTGGGCCTTAAAAGGCTTTTGAAAGCTCAAAAAGACCTGTCTTTATTAGAACATGAGCTAAAGTGAAGCACTTCTAAAATAGGTTAGGCAAGACCAGAAATGCAAAGGCTCTGAGAAGCATACCTCTCCCATCTCCCTGCTGTGAGCCTCCCGTGATGTCCTGGTGCCACACCTCGTGTGCTGGGCTCTCCTCTCCCAGACATCTGCGCACAATGGATTAAAAATTGCCAACAAGCAGCTCCTGTCACAGACAAACATTAGCACAACCATGCGCGGATAACCTATCCTCGTATGATGTATAGTTTTCCTCTGAAGGACCCTGTGTGTCTCCTCTTGATCATCCAGACAAGTGGTAGTTATATCTGTTCTTTCGGGTTCAGGCAACTCAACTTGCTGCGGCTGCGCACAGGCCCTCCTGGGCAGGCTTCCATCTCAGCCCTATTTATGAGCATCCCTTTTGGAAAGGCATCTGGGGAAGCATGTGGCCACCAGGAGTGACAGCATCACCCAGCAATGACGTTAATGCTTGTAATTCTACTGATGTCTCCAGCTTCATTTTTAAGAATCAGTGACAGCTCCAGTATTCCCAAATCACAGCGTTTTCTGCTTTGCCTTATCTATCCGTGCACACATGCAAATCCACAGAGACTTTGACAGCAGTTTTTAACAGGGCACAGTTTTCTGTCAAATAAAATGTCAGGATGTGATCTTCCATATTTCACTAGTGCTATTCTGCCATTTAATTTAATAACAGCTAAATACCAAGTGCTTACTATTTTGATGCTGTGTTTCATCAGCTATTGAATTAGAAATAATGAGACAGGTCTAAATTGGTGATTCATGGTAAACTGCCTAAACTAATCTCAATCACACAGCAGCCGACCTCTAGTGATAACTGATTTAAAAGATGATCATCTGTTTAGCTGTCCTATGCTTTCTCACAGAAATAGGAATATTAATGAAGGACAAGTTCACTTACACTTTACAAGTCTTTTCCAGACAATACAAACATATTTATATTCACCACAGGAACTAATTTTTTCCTTTTCTGCTATTATAGACTCTTTCATTGAATTTGACCAGTATTTTGTGTATATGACAAGTCTTTGTAGCTTCAGGTATACCGCTGAACTTCTGAGGTGATTAAAAAGTATCTCTGGTGTTTTCCATGTGTGTTTCTTGCTTTACTGTCAGGTGTAATTACAGGAGGCTCCTCAACACAAATTGCTCCTTGGAGGAGCTCCTGGCACCTGCTGTAGCAACCACCCAGTGCTGATCCTGACAGGAGTCAACCCACATGAGTACACAGTTGTTCTGTTAGAAAGGACTTTCCAAAAATTAACTTAACAGAATTTAAATATTAAAAATACCTGCCCTAAAAGAAATCCTCTCTCTGTATCTTCACTCTTTACCAAGTTTCAGCCTGCACCTTTTCTCTGCTGGACTCAAACCAATTATCCTCTGGCAGATTTAAAGATGCCTTATACATATACTGCTGGATCAAATCTAGAAATTCTCAGTGAATGTAAGACATCTATAAATAAAACCAGTTGCTAATTTTTCCTTCATATCTTTTATTAGTGACCATCAACAAAACGTTGACTGAAATGTTCTGAGTGATGACAATAATGTAAAGAGGCATAATTTTCCCACTACATTTTTCCAAACTCAATCGCTTTTGAAAACAGGGTAACTTGGAGATATTGAATTCATTTTTGAAGTCTGCCAGTCAGTTTTGTCATTTGCTTGCCGGAGTACCAGATTTGAATTTGCCAGGCCAGACAGCAACTGCATGATGCCTTTATGGCTAAGAACGATTGTGTGCTCCAGATCAAAAGAACTTTTGCCAAAAAAAGAAAAAACAAAAATCACCTTCAAGAACAGGTAGCAGGGTATGAACAAAATTATCTGCTGTAGACAAAAGGTGGCTTTTGTAGCCAAAATTTACATCCAAGACAAAAAAGGTTATATGAACTTGAGACATACATTCACAAAAATAAGTAAGATTGCCTAACCGGTGGTCTGTGACATGCTGCCCATGTCCACCCTAGCGAGGAATGGCACAAACCCTGTAGGGGTGGGGCTGCAGCGTACCCCCCCAAACGGGCTCTGTGTTGATCTTCGTCACCCCCTCAGGCAGCCGGAAGCTGAATGCCCGCAGCAGGTTGGCAAAGAAAATGAAGAGCTCAGTCCTTGCTAGATGCTCCCCCAAACACACACGGTGCCCTGCAGAGGGAAGAGGGGAAGGACAGCGAGTAAATTACCCTGACCTCAAAGGCAACTGTATTCATCCTCACACAAAGCAAAGGTACTTTTGCTGAATATGGAATTTCTTTAGGACAATGCAATCAATGACACAAAACGTCATTTTTCCTTTAAAGTAATATAATTCTTCCTTTAAAGAATCCTCTCTGCAGCTATAGATAACTGCAGCCCTTTTGCTCTGAGTTTTGCTTCAATTGCCTGAAAAACCTCTTTTTCATTTGACTGGCAACTTTAAAGGAATTTGTTCAATCATGTAAATGAAGAATAAGGACTTGCTCTTCCTGGGAGATGTCATGCTGTAGTTTTGTATGCATAAAGCATCAGCACAGCTGCTTGCAAGTAATTTCCGAATGTACATCTGGCATTGAAATGTATGCCCCAAATAAATAACCGTAATCATTAGCAGAGAATTTCCTTCCAAAAATAGGGCAAAATTGATGTATATATTTGTCGGGACATCTCTGATTTTCCATGTTATTCTTTGTACAGTAGAACAAATGTTTATAGTTGAATTGGGAAACGTTACTGAAAATAATCATGTTGATTTTATCACTGTTTTCCACAAAGAGGTTTAAAATAAATGATCAACAGGTTTTTGATAAAGATCTTAATTATGCAATCCAAATCCAAACCGTTAATGTTTGTACTGTCAGTCCATTTACCTACGGAGAACGGTAAAAATGCTTCCTTGCTCACAAAGTTTCCATCCTTATCCAAGAAGTGACCAGGGTTGAACTGTCGAGGTGCTTCCCACTGCTCTGGGTCATACAAAGACGAAGCAATGTTTGGAAAAACTATGGTGCCCTGAAAGGAGAAAAACACTAACTCAGTTCTGGCTGTTAATCCTCACCCAGCGGTCAGAGCCAGCTACGCGAGACCAGCGTTAGTTCACTTTCAGAGTTCAGTGTTGTATGCTGGTGGGTTCTTTCCCCAGTGGGAACTGAAGGGAATGTGAAGTCTTTTTGTTTCAGAACATCAGTCCTAGCCTGACAATAGGAGTGGCCACATTGCTAGAAATTAACAACTTTATTTGTACTAAACCCATTTTTCCCATCTAAAACTAGAAGTTTCTGTGGTTTGGTCTCTTTGACGAAAGTTAGTTGCAAACCTTCGTGCTTTTCCCTGGATCTTTCTGCAGACAAAAAAATCAGTCAGAAATCTTTCCAACGCCTTATCAGCACAAAGCAATTGATTCTTCAGTATCTCTAAGTGTTTGTCTTCACTGATTCGCAGCCTTGCTAAAATCCTCTTTTCCATCCAGGGGCATGTTTCCCTGCTGATAACCCTCTCCCAACAGCCATGTCACTCAACTTAGCCTGGCAGACAGTTTCTTGTCCTTGTTCCCATTCAGGCCCAGAGCTATCCAACCCCACTGCTCTTGAGGAGAAGACCCTGATACAAATAGATTTGAATCCACACCTTGCTCTACTGATGCAGGAAAAGTCTGTAGCAACTGAGAACTGTATCTGTACCTTTTTGAGGGGAAAGCCAAGCAATGTAGTGTTCCTCACACACACTCTGGGCATGCCAACTGAGATAATATTGCTGAAACGCTGAACCTCATGAACCACAGCATTTGTGTAGGGCAGCTCTCTCCGATCCTCATAGCAGATTAACTGGGAAGGACCCAGAACGGCATCCAGCTCCTTCTGCACTTTCTCTGTTGATAAATATTCATCATTGCAGGTGGAAAAATATATCAAGTATTTGCACCAATTCCATTTTCAAAGACATTTCCCATTTAGAACTATGAAGACAGCAACAAAATTAATGTAAAAATGTAACTTTTATAAAAATTAGAAGTAGCAGGGTGTTCCAACAGCTTAAATGTATGGGAGCTCTACTTCGGGGTCTGAAGTTACTTGATTGTGGATTAAGACAAGGTATTTGTTGCTCAAAAATCTAAAACTCTTTAAGAGTTGCCTTACTAACACTTAAATGCAAGAGATAACTGATTTATATTTGTGTTTTCGTTTGGCTAGGTGCCTCAGACACTTACAGCCAGTTAGAACAACTAAGCTCACAGCTCTCTGGAATTTAAGCCAGGTGAATCTGGGCCTTAAAAGCCTAATTCCTCTTAAAAGGAAAGGGTTTTTAGATAGGATGTCTGTTAAGTGAAGCAATACCAAATAGAACAACGTCTAAATACCTTTAAAAAATACTGGATCTGCTTTTTGGCACCTGCCTTTTGATCAAGAATATCATGATTTAAATTACTTATTGCACAGGAGTGCTGGGAGCATTAACAGAAGTATAAAATTTGTTTTGTAAACTTCAAGAGAGGCAGAACACACATAATAAAAATGTCATCAATTTTTAACAAACGATCCTGTCTTTTTCCAGGCCCTTTGAAGCAGCACTAAGGTTCAGGGAAGCCCATTCTGCATTGGTCAGTTTGTGCTCATTCACATCGAGCCTGCCCAGTGACTGCCAGCAGTCCTTCACAAAACTGTACTAGGTAGACCCTGACAACAGAGATTTTAGCACCCTGCAGAATTTAAAATGTATGTCCAGAAAAATTTTTAAGTACGGTACATTTCCTTCTATGAAGAACTAGCTTGCAAAATCAAGCATGACTTCTTCAGCATCCATTATAGTTTGAAGTGATCAGTCACTGTATAAGTGTAAATACATATCTCTGTTACAGTAGTTCAGAGAACAAGGAGAGCCCAATTCAGCAATTAGGCAATTAGGCCAAACTTTTCCATATGGTACACAATGGAACTGTGTAACATTGTCACTGTGTCAACACAGGCAAAAGTATGAATGGGTTCAAAAAGAAGCCATCAATTAAACGAGGACAGATACACTGGTGTCAGTTCATTGTGAGAATCTAGACACAATGCACAACTCAAGAAGCCCATGAAGGATCATTCTGCACACACCCTGCTTTCCCAAGTATGTGCCAGGTATTATATTTAGACAAATAAATTTATTTAGGTGAATCAGCGCTTTCATAACCTTAATTACATGAGGTGATAATAAACATGCAATAACACAAGATTAAGCAGACCGTCTTGTCTGACAGCTCCAAGTTGAGCAATTTTTTCTTATCTTCATCTCTTTTCTCTATTTAAAATCCTCTTCTCCTCTAGGTGTTTGCACATATTCCGCTATCTAACAATGATATTTCTGTTATCTAGCACAAGAGATCATTCTTTCTTTGGTTCCCATTTAGTACTCTATGAAACTGATTGATGGTTATTTAAAAGCCAGACTTAAAAATAAACTTCTTAAATATTCATAGACATAACAGATTAGCCATCAAATTCCCCTTCCAACTGGAATAATTTCTATTGCAAGAAACTCAAATATGTCACATAGTTAAATTAATCCCAGATTAAATAGACACCCTGATCCCTTGGGATCATAAATGGACTGGTGGACAAAAATAGAGTCAAAGTTGCCAATTGACCTTTAGGTGATTATCTTTACTACTACTCTGAGCTAAAGAGCACAAAGAAGGACAGGAGTCCCTGTAGCCCCCATCACTGATACTCAGCCAATATCACAGAATCACAGAATGTAGAGGGTTGGAAGGGACCTCTGGAGATCATCTAGTCCAACCCTCCTGCCAGAGAAGGTTCACCTGCAGCAGGTTGCACAGGATGGCGTCCAGGCAGGTTTGGAATGTCTCTGGAGTTGGAGACCCCAGCACCTCTCTGGGCAGCCTGTTCCAGTGCTCTGCCACCCTCAAAGTAAAGAAGTTTCTCCTCATGTTGAGATTGAAGTAAGCTTCTAAAGAGCAACATCCCTACTATCGCACATTAGTTTCTGGTTAATTGTCTTCAGCCATCAGTCATACTTACAACTAAGACAGAACTCGACTCAGTTTCTTGAAGTACCTCACCAATAGCTGCAGCAGTGGTCCCTGTTTCTTCAAGAATGATGCATGCAAAGCCTCTGGCTTCCCAAACGGCAACTCCAGTCCTCTTGCTCCATTTTCTACCCTACCACAATCTTCATTTCCCCAAAGACCTCAACCCCTCCATCTCAATCAGCCACAACCTCCTCTACATGTGCGTACTTCCCAAACTGTTAACTCCTTCTGGAGACTGCCTTATGCCTGTGACTGCTTGTCTACAGATAGTCTGTGGAGTACTACCGATGTACTACATACTACCAATGCTGCCCAGCGCAGATCTACCAGTACAAAAAGGTCCATGTGCCACTAGCCATATACCAGGATTTAGGAATAATCCCTGATCCATGAAAATGTTATGACTTGGCTGTTCTATCGCATCCGAGATATTTGTGACGTGCTTACTCACTCACCTTGGATGTCTGGATTTGCCACCATATAGAGTAGGGCCCAGTTCAAAGTAGTGCTTGTTGTCTCTGATCCACCCAAGAAAAGGTCATTTATAGAATAAACCATGTTGTCTTCATTGTATGTAGACCTGGGTACATCTTTGGACTGCAAAGGATAAGGAAAAAGTAGGTCTATACATGAAAGTTAGAAAAAACCAGGATTGGTTTAAATATGACTTTATCAGTGGCTCTGAGCTGCAGTGTGCTCTGCCTATAGCACAATACAGAGAGACTGATAAAGAATATTAGGCATCAAAGATGATTATCAATACGAAAAGCTAACGTTTCAGAAAGGGACAAGCCATGTTTACTCCACTATTAATCATGAAGCTAAATCACGTTCTCCACAGAAAAGGATTGTTAGCTTAATTGTGCAAATAGTGGTACATTTAGAATGTTTCATAAGCAAATGTTCCTCTGAAGCTGTGTACCAGCGTGTCATTCCTCATGCCTCAGGTCATATTCCATCACTTAGTTTTTCTACCAAGCAATACAGTGCCCAGGTAATGAACACTGGGCTGTCAAAAGTTCTTAACCTGTGGTATTCAGGCTTCTTTGCCACAGGGCCACAGTGACTCACGAACAGCTGCTCTGGGGTTTTACAGTTTTCAGTTAGAAGTGTGAGGACAGGTATATATATGCAGAAACTCTAAGAGAAAATTGTTATGGTTTGGGGCAATTTATTATCTAAATTTAAAGAGATTATACTCAGGGGTCTCAAACCTTTCTTTTGCCAGTGGAGCAATTGGAAAGTGAGAAGGATGTTTTTCCCTGTCGTAATATCATCTAATCCTTTTATATTGCCCCTGCATATTTATTACAGACTGTTCAATTTTTTTAGTAAAAAACTTGGATGATTTCCACCCAGCAGAGTCCCAGCAGAGCTCGCTGAAACAATTTCTCATTCGCTGGTGTTCAAGTCTCATAAATCTTAGGACAGCAGTGAAAGACTTTAGGAGCGGTTAAACGCTTTGGAAGACCAGATGTGTTAATATTGTGCCAGTATAAAAAAAATTTAAAACAAGAGGATCCAAGGAACTAGAAGCCAGGTAGGCTGAATACACTCCGGACATAAAAATACATCAGCTGATATGGGAATCAATTAATAAACAATTACCAGCTAGAAATACAAATTAATGGTATTTATTATGATAGAGAAAACTGATCTGATCTGATTCTTTGATGGAATCACCAGCTTTGCCGATAATGACAGTTTCACAGTTGCAATAGACTTGGAGTTCCAGAAGATAGTTGCTTTTGTTGCCCACAGTGACAAAAAAGTCAAGCACCATGAAGTATTCATAAGACACATGCTAAAAGACTAAGGAGCTGTCTGACAAATCGCTAATTGACATTCTTCCCTGGATGCACATCTCTGTAGTGTGACCGAGCACCGCAGCAGAGCCAGCTCAGGGAGTACACAAGGCAAGCAGCATTCCAGGCTGGCAGACCTGTGTCAGCTGTGCCAGGAGATGCAGGACAGGTGCCTACAGTCTAACAAGGTTGCAGTCCCTCTGTTGCTGTAACCAGCACATGAGCACAGTGGACGGGACAGCGGCTGTCCCTGCAGAGAAGCACTGTCACCCAGGAGCAGCAGCCACTACCCACTTCTCCAGGGGCTGCAAGAATAGATACCCCCCCCCCCCCCCACCCCAATCCTGGATATCTCATTTGGCTGAGCCCATCTTGCCTTCTCAACCCCCAGTAAACACCAGTCTCATCTTGTCACTTCCTCCCCTTTCTCCTTCTTCTTCTTATCGCCAAGTGGAACAGGAGGGGGAACACTGCCTACAGCAGTGGAGGAGAAAGGAAGATTAAGTAGAGGTAGAAGGAGTCACAGAGGGGAAGGGCAGCTCTAGTCCAGGGATTAGGGAGGGAATCCAGTTCCCAGGAGATTCAGACAAATAAAAAGTGATCCTGGTAAGGTCTAGAAAAGGGAGAGACATGTGTCCCCACTCACAGCTTATGCAAGCCTCCTGCAGCCTTTCAAAACCCTACAGATTCCCACCTACCTCTACTATGCCTACTTGCCCAAAATGTCCTTATTTGCCCCAGTTCCCTTTGTCTGCTTGAAACTTCACTGACCCTGGAACTCTCCTCTTCTCCAGCCTTGTCTGAAACTCTGCTGACTCCTAGATTATTTCCCAACAAAATGCTCTCAAAATCCAACCATCCTCTTGCAGCAACTTCTCTTGACAAACCCTTACCAGTCAAATATCTTATCCAGAACATCCCACTCTGCCTCCTCAAGACCTTCCCAGTCTTCTTGTGGTCCACATAGAAAATCACTATTTCCTGGAGGCTTAAATAATTTTATAACTTGTGACTATGAGAAAAAATGCAGTGTATTAACATGCCCTATAACAAAAGGATTGCAAGCTTCTGTGGCATATCAATAATTAGAAAGGATTTAGCAAGTCCCTGATTACTGGATTCACATTAGGATGCCTATGAAAGGTGAGAGATTGTGATAGAAGGGCTCAGACTGGATTATTTAGAGGCCCATTTCACCTTATTCCCCATGGATGGATGATCAGGCAGAACAAATACTTACTTTTTCAATGTGAGCTAGGTAAAAGTCAATGAAATCCTGCTGTTCTTCTGGTATCCCACGCTCCCTGTGCATTCTGATCTCTCTCCTTGTAAAAGAGCTCAGGACATCATAGCAAGACAATGCCTTCTGGTGAGGACCAGGGAGACGGCACATCAACCAGGGAAAGATTTCGTACAGCTGCAGGAGTGACACACAAGAGGTACCACAAAGTCTCTATCACTAGAAAATACACTTTAGGCCTACTGAAAATAGACGGTAATGTTCATGTTAGCGTTTGTTTTTGGCATCATGACTAAAATATTCTGACAAAGACCATGCTTATGTTTTCAAGTTGTGAAACAGTACGCTGTATAATTTCTAGCTGTGTTGATGGTAAGATTCAGAGTTCTACAGGCTTTCAGCTCAACCACAAGCCAAATTAGAATGTTTATAATTAGAATGAGCTGTATTAATTTATTCAATTATTCAATTCATGTATTCAATTACAATGAACTCTGTTCAGATATTTACAAAGTGAGATCCTGCCCTCCAGTGGAGAATACCAGGAAGGAAGAAGCAAAGCCGTTGCAAACTGTCTTCACCAGGATGTACAAAAGCAGCTGATAGGACCCAAAGCAAGGGCCAGCTCCAGCGGCTGGCATACAGCCTTGGTAATCCCCCAAAGAAGGCTCTGCTGATCGAACTCTCAAGGGTCCTCAATAAAACTTGAAACATTTGAAACCCAGAAAAGCTGAGAAACAGCCACCTGACATTTTTGAGTGCTCTCCTCTAGAAAATAAAGGGTTAGCTCACACAGCCACATTTTATCCTTCTCTCTTTTTGGGAAAATCTGGCCTAAGAATAGCTGCTTTCTACCTATTCGGATAGAATAGCTAGAAAGTTCATTCTGATTTTCAGCCTATACTTATGCCTGGGTAATTTGTATCCATTGTTCTTGTTCCTGCAGTTTGTTATCTCTTGGTACTTCTTTTCCTGCTCAAAACGTAGTCCCATCATTTATTTATCAGCAGGAGTTCTATCCTTTCTTAGTCTTCATTTTGCTGAGCTCTTCTTGTATTCTCCTAATTATCCTGCAGAAAGCAAGTTAGGTGTTCACTGGAGTCTGGTTGAACTAGATAAACTATAGTTCTGCCTTTTTGGAAAAATCAGTCCTTATTGTCAGACATTCAATTATCAATTAATCATTGCCTTATCACAGAAAGGTATTAGCCCAGCCCTCGGTCAATTCACATAGAACTTCATATCCTTCTTGTTTAGTGCCATCTCTGGTATTTTTTTTTCTTTCAAAATCTGTTCAGGAGCGTTACATACAACTGTGCTCTGACTGACCATATATGCTTGCCCAGATTATGTGCACTCCTACTCTCAAATGCATGCGCTTTCCAGCTACTATGGCACCCTAACAGTACATGGAATTTAGTTGTCAATGTTTAGGGCAGTAACTGAGTCCATCCACCCTCCTGGCTGCTGGTCCTCCAAAACTCCTCCTCCATTTTTGGAGGGGCCCAATCCACAGCATTCTCTCGTTCAGTGCCTGACAGCATGGAATCCAGTTAAGAAATGGAAAAGTGGATGCAGGAATGCCCACTTTTTACATCATACTGAGTAGCGTTTGCATCCAGGAAGCGGGAAGATTGCAGCCCTCCCTCAGGAATGGTTTGAACCCCTGTTCTTATTTCCCAGAACAGCATCTTATTCATTGGACTGAAGTAAAGCTAGGATAGGTAGGAGAGGAGAAATGGAGGTATATTCTCTAACCCAAAAGAAGTCTCACCTGCCACCACTAGACACAACTTACAGGACTAAAGCTAGGTTAAACAAAAGGGAACCTGATCGTAACTCAGTGAGAAGACTGCTCCATGGGATGTGGGGGGAAGTCTCTGTATTACAGGGATTGCTTCTGTGTTGTACATTGAGAAGCTAACACATAAGACATGGGACAACTTTAGAAGTGGAACCAGAACTACTGGGCAACTTTGAACACACTTCTGTGCAAAGCAGGCCTCTTCCAGTGTCAGGTAAGACCTTGACTCTCAGAAGAGTGCTGATTGTTTTGATTGCCAAGCTTACAAGGTATATTTGCTGGCTTAACCTTTCCTATCTTCTGCTGCCTGTGCCTAGAGCAGCTCTGGGAACGTCTCTGGGAAGTCTTCAAGTCTCCACTTCTTATAGAGGAAATGGAGATAAGTAGCCACAGACGAAACACTTAGGTATTTGAACTATTCTTCTCTCTGTTGACTGTATATAAAACAGTACCTAAACTTGGCACACAAATCACACTTTTAGACCTGACATTTAGTATTTAACAATAACGATGCCCAAGGCAGCAATCTGTTGTGCATGGGGGTTGAGAAACCAAGTAACAAACATGACCCAGGAGCAGTCCATCAGCTTGTGCCTTGTTGCAAAGATTTAGGAGCAAACTACCTTATCGCAGTACTCAAACACGGGACAATGAATAAAGGCTGGTATGTAGAGCTTTACCATCACGCTCTGAAATAGCCCACTGCCCAGTAAAGCTTCATGGGACATCACTCACCCATTCAAAAACCTTTGCCTAACAGCTACTTTAGAACCTGCGTTTCTCATTTTCTGTCTTATTCAGAAAAAGATAACAAATTGTTTACTTACATGATGGATAAAGCTGCCTGCAAATTTGAATAGATGCTCTGTGGCTCTAATCAGGTCACGGAAAGTTTCATCCTCTCTGGAGAAGCGATGTCCAAAAACAGCAGCACAAATTACATTTGAGACAGAATGAACAAGAGGGAAAGAAGGATCCAGGGGTTTCCCTGCAACCATAATAATAAATGTCACTGTTAATGTCTCCTCTTCTGCTTTAGGGAAATGACAGAATATTACAGGTTACCAAAAGAACTTTCAAGAGAGCACTGCATTCCACAGAAAAGCAGCAATCTTCTTATGAAATTGTAGTATCAAACTGATTCTTCACAATTATGGAGCAATTCCATAATCGCAGGAATGCATGGCAGCCTAAAGAAACACCAGATATGTAAAATATTTTGTAATATGACACAGCAAATTTAGAAGTAAGAAAAAAAAATTCAATGCAAATTTGCAGTCTGGCAAATTCAAAATAGGTCTCAAGCATGGGAATGATTGAGGACACTGTGGTCAAAGGGAATCTGAATGAAGAACTGTAAGAACAGCGGCAGCCTTATTCTGCAAGAACATAAATACATGCAAGGCTACTATGTTTTGTCTGACTGCTAGAGACGTACAGCCTCCAGTAAGACAAAATGTCATAAACTTCTTTCAACCCATTGTGTCAACAAAGTTATAACTGATTTTAAAGGAATTATGTGAAAAACTCATCTCAAAAAAGCTATTTTGTGACTGCAGAATAATGACCATAAACAAAGACATTTATATATGTACTGCTGCAACTGTCCAAAACCCAACACACAAGTCTGATTAGCAACCTACTGTTCTAGGCTTTTCTTTCCTGCACATGTGATCACATCTCAAGCTCTCCAAGTTCTTAAACCATGGGATTAGGCTAGATTTAATTACTTTTAATTGATACAATGCTAGCCACAGCATGTCTTGATTTACTGTGCCTTTGCATAAAGATCAAGATCAGTATTGGGAAATCCAACTCACGTGTTCCTAACTGCATTGATTGGGGTAAAATGTTGTAATGAAGATGAGAGTCTAGTCACTGCTTCACAGAGTACATGCAAATGGCGTTACAAGACTTAATTCATCAGCATTGATAATGTGTCCATATCTTTATGCATCAGCACCATATATGAGCCAGCAATATGCCCTTGAGATAAGAAGGCCAACATCATCCTGGGCTGCATTAGAAAAGGCATTGCCAGTGGGTCAAGGGCAGTCTTCTTTCCCTTCTGATCAGCACTGATTAGACCCACCTGGAGTGCTGGGTCCAGTGCCGATTGAACACTGGAACAGGTTACCCAGAGAGGTGATGAAGTCTTCATTCTTGCAGATATTTAAAATCCAACTAGACTCAGACCTAAGAAATCTCCTGTGATTGACCCTTCTTTGGCAAAGGGTTGGACTAGACCATCTTCAAAGATCCCTTTCCACTTCAAGCATTCTATGATGTAGATAATAAGCAAGCTCAGGTTTTACCTCCCAGTTTTAGTAGTTGTGTAAATAACTTTGACAAGAATAGTCTCCCTCTGGGCTGGAAAACACAGGACTGGAGTCTTTGCATTTTCAGTCCATTTCACATAGACACTGTAAGACCCTGCACACTCTCTTGTGGAACAAAAACTGCCCTTAATTTCAGAGCAGGACAGAGAAGTTCATACACTAAAGTCATCAGACTAATGACAAAAATGAGTCAGTATTTATTCCAGAGATACCTTTCATACTTGCAAAGAAGTCTACCAGGTAGTGGGCCTCCTCCTGAACTCGATGCTCCAGACCTCTTTTCCCCAGACCAAGGCTGCGTAGAGTTCTCAGTGCAAACCTTCTCTGCTGCTTCCAGGTGTGACCAGTTGCCAGCATAATCCCTGCATCCATTCAAGGAAGAGCTCTTTACCATGCTAATATTTATTACAGACAAAGACTACATTAAAAGATTTACTAAACAACAGAATGCAATGAAACTATTGCATGGCCTATGAACACAAAGACACAAGGGGTTATCTGTGGCATGTAAGCATGTGGGCAGGGCTACAATGGACTAACCCAAGTGGTAATAAGATGACTTGCAGGATTAAGCTTGATCCAAGACAACCAGTTATCTCAGAAAGTTTGACAGCTGTTTCTCTAGATGCTCTCCAAAGTGCTTGCCTCCCACTCTCTCCTATGCTTGGAGCTCTACCTGATAATGATTCTCATGAAGGGAAAAGGGGAAAGAATTCTGACCGACCATGGTCAGGAAGAAAAGTTCCTGTCTACAGCGCAGAAAAGTTTCGTATTTAGGCTTTGTGACAAATATCTTCAGGATAAATAAATATCATATACTAACAGGATCTTTAATGTAGTATAAGAATCACCAGTGATTGAAACAAAGTCAAATCAGAAAGGAATTAAGGAATTAGGTTTCCTTTAAAAAAGTCAAGATTCAAAATAAAATAAAGGTTGTTTCATAATGCATGTGTTCATAAAATCAGGAGTTCGGGAATTCCCAGTGTGGTTGGTGAGTATGAAACCTATGGCAAGGTTGAAACAGAAGTGCACTGAACCTCTACATGCAACTGTGAGAGTAAGAAAATACTCACAAAAGGAAGGGAATGGGAAGAAGGTCCCACCGTCAAACTCACTCTTGAATTGAAAATGTAGTGGTGGGAGGCAGTAAGTCCAGGACAAGGAATTGTGCTCTTTCCTGCTCTTCCTCCACTTCTCTGTGGCACAGCCTACCACCGCCTCATCTCATCATCTCTGAATTTGCTCCATTAAATATTTCACACAGGGCATTATGAATATTTTGTCTTTTGCTGGTTTTGTCCTCCTACTACTACGCAAAGGCTATTTCACTCCTCCCTACTTTGCAGTTCACCAGTCATTGCTCACAGACAAACCTTGCTACTGTGGAACCTTTGAAAGTGGCTACAAGCTACAAAAGAGCTGCAATTTGTCAAGATGATGTTACTGTGCAATATGTACGACAAGAAGATCTCACCTTTTCCTTTGGCCATTGCCCTGAAGAAAGGAGACACTAGCCTCCCAGAAACATCTTCAGGGTGCATGGTCATACCATCCTTAACTGCTTGAAATCCATTCAGTATGATCACTGGGGCCCATCCAAACCATAAGGTGAATATGTTGCCATGAGTTTTTGCCAGCTATAGATGGGAGAGAAGCCAAGAAAGCACAGATCAAATCCCACACACTGCAAACAAACAGAGGATGAACCTGTTTTTACACCGATTACAGGACCAACCCTAATGTGGAATGATGTTCTCCATCTTTCCCCACACGATTAGACCTATCTGTGAGAAAGCACGAATGTCTTTTCCAGCATTCACTGTCGGAAACAACCAAATACTCCAGGTATTCAGAGCCACAGATCTATGCTAAGAAACATTAGGTAGCTCTTATTACTGTATATAAGCCAAGGCACAGTTAACAACGATTCATGTGATAAAGGGTATTTTCTATGCATTAATTTATTTCAAGGAGTTTTCTATCATTTGTACTGGTAAAGTGGTGCAAAGGGAACACAGAAATGTCAGAAGAATAACTGGCTTGTAGAGATTGGACCAGTTACTTTCTCCTTTTCCCTTGCCCGTTTGCATATTTAGGTACTGGAACTTGAGTAAGACCATTCTGCCTCACAGTGTCCTTACTTCCTGTCTGAACCTGCCATTCGGTCGGAATGAAATGGTGTGCCTTGTCCAAATCGCAGCGACAGAAGCCACTGGAGTTGTCTATTGACAATCCTGACAGAACTACGAGCACCAATAGAATGAAACAGAATGAAATTGCTCTGTGGTCAGAAGTACTCCTCAAGAAACAACCAACAAAAAGTTTGTGGTTTTTTTTTAGATCCTGTCAATACAAACAAGCATATAAACACATAGTGCATCTTAAGAATCGATTTACTGCTCGAGTTAGAGAGTGCCAGTGCTCGGAAAGCTAAAAATCCATGCTGTGAAAGTAATTTTTTTAAAATTGTATTTATTTTCCCTAACTGCAAATCTGATATATTATCCTTAAATGTATTTAATCCTAAATTATATCAATTTTCACAGGAATTTAGCAAATTGAGTGTTAAAAGTTGATGGGTTTAAGCATCAGAATCATTATCATACATTCAGAACTTCTGATACCAATTTTCTTAGCTTGGCAAACTACTTTATGCTGCAATAACTTTTTCTTATTTTGCCAACCAAACCAGCAGTTCCGAACAAAGCCGAGTACAATATCACAGCAGGTACTTAACAATCACAGTATGTTACCAATGTAGTTTCAGGAGAGGCTGCTTTCGCATAGCAAACAACATGAGAAATGGGAAATTACAAAGACTTTTAAACAATTAGTATCTGAAAATAAATACCTTCATGAGGAGATCACGATTAAACTGAAAGTTCAGCTGTATCAAGGTCCCAAAAATTGGGAGAGGGATTGGTCCAGGAGGAAGATGTCTCCGTACTCGTTGCAACTTAAAAAACCGCATAATTAGAAGAAATACAGCCAAAGCTATAAGAACTTGACTTATTGTCAACATTTTAACAGCTGCTTTTACAAGCTTGTCTTTATTGAAAATAGTCTATTGAAGCTATTAAGGCTGGTTGCTCAACCAGTTTTTTCATAAGAGTTTAAATTTCATATAATAACCATCCCCCGCCCCTAACCCTCCCTCTTTATTAATCAACCACTCCCTTTTTGTCCCATTCATTACATTCTTATGCTCGAGCATATTTAATAGATGTATACCTCTCTCCTTCTTCTCATTCAGATTGTATTTATCAAATGTGGACCACGGGATTTGTAGGAATGGTGTCTTAAAAGGGCCAAGATTTTCCAGGCAATGTAGATACACATATCCACACATAAATTCTCCATCTAATTTTCTGAAACAATTGTGGATGGTATGTGTCCCTACAAATACTTTATGAACGCTTTTAGAAAAGCAACAGCCATACATACAAATTAAGAATGCAAATGTAAGTGGATATTAAATCTTGGAGTTTTTAAAATGTTTTGTATATATTCCACGTACATATACATCCTGTAATGGCAAGGCTGATAAAAGTTAAAAGCCTACATTTACCTTAAGATAGATATATGAGTATCTAATGCTTAATACAAAAAGCAGAATTTGTTAGGCCTTCAAATGTAATTGAAAATATAACTGGTTTAGCATATAACCTCACTTTTTTTCCTCCAACCTCATTGCAGTAGGTAACTTCACTGCAGGTTTTGTCTGCTTCTGAATTTCCCCTTTCAAGCTTGACATAAAGGTCCATACCCTAAAGGATATTTTGAGCAATCATCAGAAAGATTGCCAGAGAAATAACGCATACATATATAGAAAGTACATCAGTATGAAATACACAGGTGAAAAAAAAACATTGGACAAACCTACTAAGAGTCTTGATCTATAACCTAAGGGCCCCAGCAAGAACTAGTGGTGACATGTGTGTGCCGTAGTTGGTAACTGGAGAATAAACCCAGTCTGTAGCCAAGGCTCTTTGCCGAGCCCCAAACCACGCAGCAGTACAAACCTAGCATCAGGGAGTTTACGTGCCTGCAATCAGACCATGAAAACCACAGAGGGGGATTCTGGACACCACATAACAGTGACAGTTATAGCCCTGTGTTACTGTCTCGATTGAAATGCCAACAGATAAATGCTTCCCTGTGAAAAATGCCCATTCCCTGAAAGCAAAACACTGGTAAAAGAAATAACGTTTTCACTAATCTTCTGAAAACCTGCCAAGATGACTTGTGCATCAGCTTGCTTCTTTCAACTGCCTGGTGTTTCTGTTGTGCAGAAGCTGTTTCACAGGATTTGCGGCTCTGGGACATGAAACACCCTTATCCAGAAAGAACAGCCTGCAGTTTGCCAGCCCACGGTTTCCAGACCTCCAAACATTACACTTTGTTACCACTAAAGCATAACTGATTAACATGTGTTAACCAAGAAAGGGGCATTTCTATGTTTCTACAATAGCTTTGTTTACAATAAAAAGCTTATTTTTTGAGGCACTCACTTCTAATTTAACTCTGTCCTTCAATTGGGAAAAAACAATTCTCTTTAAAAAGAAATTCTGACAAGTTTTACCTGCTCTGTACCCAGTGTAATTTTACATAATTATTTAAAATTCACCAATTTATCAGATTTTTTTCATTTGGAATCAATGTAGGACTCCCCGGCCTTTTAGATACTAAAGATTTTTCCATGTAAATGATTTTTGTCAACAGGAAAACTCATTTTTGTCCAGTGACCTTTTCCATGGGGAAGCCCAGGGCCTTCACCACCTCCAGGGCTGCAGCCTGGCAGTAGGATCCCTCGTTCCTTCTTTAGCCTTGAGTTTTCACGTTATCAGTTATCTCTCACAAATCCAGGTATTCAAATGCCATTGGTCATTTCAGTCCCTTGTCAGATTCACCCACATCCTTTGTCATAGTCTTAGCACCAGCCTGAAGCTCTTCCTTCCTTATTTTTCTGGCATCATTTCTGCCAACAGCTTCATCTGATATGGGGTTCCATGTCTACTCTCATGCTCTGACCACTTCAGAAGGCTTTAAAGCATTTTCCAAGTGGTTTTTTCCTGACAGAGGGAGACTTCCCGTCTCATCCAGACTTTGGCCTTCTGCTTCCCTCCACGATGGCAGCAAATCATGTCCTCCTTCCCCATCTAAAATGGGGGCAACACCACAGGGTCAGGAGCAGCCAGGAGAAAAAAAAAGGGCAGGAAATGGAGCCGAACAGAAAGCAGATCGTCACTTGCAGCCACCACCATGCTGGAGAAGGGAGTGGGCACAAGAAGGCACCCCCATGCCCCAGCCCTCCTCCATCCCACGGAGGCAGCCGCTGTGGGAAGCTGCTCTGCACGGAGGCACGTGGTTCCCTCCGAAGGGCTGCGTGACACAGTTGCATAAACCATTCTCCTTCAAGCCAGCAGCCTGCCTTCCCCTCAGGTTGTCTCCAGGCACCAGTCCAGGTTCTTTCTTCCCAGATCTTTTTGCAACATTTGCCTGTGAGATCTTGGTTGCCTCCCAACTGTCCACTCAAGATGGCGGCCACAGCCTTCTCTTGGGGCTGGCCACTTCCTAACGTGGCTTCCCTATCACAGCCTGAGGTGGCCAGTGGCCACCTCTGCCTTCCTCCTTCACTCTGGGCAAAGACCAGATTTCTCTCTGGACTGAGCTGGCCTTTCTCTGTATCTCCTGTTTACCCAGCATTGCCTCGATCCAGTGATTCTTTTGTCCCACGTGCAGAAATGGTGATACTCTGATGCTGATCACATTCACCAAAACCAAACACATTTTCACATAAAAACGAATGCTGTCGACAAGGCTATTAGCAACGACCTACCAGAGAGAGGAAAGGAGAAGCTGGCACTTACCTACTTGGTCTGGTTTTTCTTAAGCTTTCTGACAACCACTCCTTTTTCAAAATGATGTTTACTTACTGAAGTTAGTGACAATAAAGCCTCAAGCTGCTTTCTTCAGCGATGAGTTTATTCCCCTGTATCTTCTGCTTGTGGAGGTGAAGCAGCTGCAATCCATACCGTCTTTATCAGCTTTTTATCTTAATGCATACAAAGCTGTGCTGTTAAGGAACATAACTACAGCTACTCTACATGTAATTTAAGAAACTGTATAGAAAAACAACTGCATAGTGTAGGAAAGGGATTAAAAACAGAAAGAGGATACAAAAAAGAATTAGAAAGAAGCTGGAAGGCACTAGAATGAGGAACATCTGCCAAATATATGTTACAACAGATGGGAGTGAGGCAGGATGAGAATAGGTGGAGAGATTTCAGTGAGGAACGCATAAGAAGGAACAGCAGACAGCACAGGCCTAGAAGATATCCAAAGAAAAACTTGGATGGAGGGCATTGTATAAGGAATAAAAATTAATAGAGGAATGTGCAGGGGAGTTGACAGAGGTGTATAAAAAGCACATTAAATAGAAAGGGGCTGAACCAGAAAGCAGCTATGTTAGGAGACAGGAAAGGGTAAAGACATACTCCTCTTTTAAGAGTCTTTTTGTGCATCAGTTCAAAGTTGAGCTCTCTACCAAATTCAAAGAAACTGGTTGGAGCTCCCTCCAAAGGCAAATAGTAAAGAGATCTTATTATTATATGAGCCAATTTCATATGTGTTCAGGAATTATCACAAGGTTCTTCAACCCTACCTGGATTCACTACGGCATACGCAAAGTGTGCATGGTTCTCCAAAAGCTTATTTCACATCAGCCTTTTTGGCAAAGAGCAAAGCCAAATGCTGCCAAACTGGGAGCAAAATTAAAAGCAGGAAGACAGACCAAGCAAAAGAACACCTGAAGTGGATTTTGAAGATGAAACAGAAGCAAGGAAAGAAGAGTAGAGTGATTGGGGGGAATGGGATCGCCAATACCTTCTCATATGTCTGCTCCACACCAGCCCTGCACTTTCTTTTTTTGCTTGGTGGGAACTGTATCCCCCCTCAGAAACTTATGCATTACTTACAAGAAAAGCAGTGTGTAGTCACCTTAAGCTGTTAGTCCCTCTGCTCTGTGCTCTTCTACAAACAGCATCAGCTCCTGAAGACAGAAAGACGAAGCCAGCATAGTTCAATAGTCTGCTCTCTCCTTCAGCAGGCACCAGAAAACACGAGGGAAGTGGCACTGAAAGGGAATGCCCTAGGAAAACCAAGATTGTAGTTTAGATTATTTCTTTCCTGTATTTTTCTCTGAGGCCTAGAAAAGGGATGAAGAGCTGGAATAGTGGTATTTTACCCTCTCCTTTCTAAAAGGGGAGCAGAGCTTCCTTTGGAGTCACTACACATGGCTTGCAGAGCAAGAACATTCAAAGCTGAGTTTCATGCTCTGAAATGTTTGCATTTAATCTGGCACATGTAGTTTTCCCTAGAAAGTATGAACAGACACTCACCATGGATTACTGCAGTGTGAGAGTATGCAGATAGATTTTTATCTTACATTAGGTGACACTGTAGGATTACATCCCAGTTTATCTAGGAATATTTTGTAATCTTAGATCCTTAAGGTTCAAACATCCAAGGCATATTAAAAAGAATCTGAAAATAAAACCTCATTAATTCTCAAATGACCCCTAATAAGTTGTCTACAAGCTGGGCTCAAAACTGTACTTTCAGCCACTTGTAACAGTCCTTCTAGAACAGTGGGGGTGACCTTATTCTCTCTACTAACTTGTGAAATTGAATGACATCTTCTGGTGGAAGAATAGTCAAGGTACAACCTTGACTCAAGAACAAAAATATTAGGATGAGAAAATTAGGTAGGTTCAAAAGATGGTACAAACTGTAAAGGTAACGGAACACTTTGGAGAGGCGAGACAAATACAGGGAAGAAGAGGAGGCAGAGGTTTTGGAGGAAACCAGGATGTTGCACAGATGGGAAAAAAACCTCATTTGTTGACACTCGATAGCTTCAACCCTACTTGGTTTTGAGTTTGGTAGACATTTTAACCAGTGGTGCAGCTGGATCTAGCCTGGAATATGGTTCTCTCACACTGGAAGGGTTGGTTTAGATCTGAGGCATGGGATTCATCTTATTTTATTTGATGGAGAACGAGGTTGCCTAGGCTCCATCTTCTTCATAATTACTAAATGCAGCCAGCAGCAGCATTTCTTCGGTGCTATCTACCAGTTATTCTTTAGGATTAGTAATTTTAAACTTTGGTGCTAAAGGCAAAGGACTGCTGTTGTCATTGCCTCTCCTCCTGCTATCCATGTATCCACATGAAGCACTCCCTTACCAGCGTGGACCTAGTGCCAAGGGGATGTTTACAGTTCCAGCACGGAGGGAGCTCCACACCAACCACCTATCTAGACATGCTGCCATCCAGCCCACGGCAGTGAAAAGGGTTGAACCATCCCATAAAGGTAACGCTGCAGTGGGAGAAACTGGCAACCCAGGTTTCATCCTGTGTGAGACTACCGATTTCACACATCTCTGCCTGTTAGACTGGGGCGCTTTCAAATACAAGGTAAGCAGAGGTAACAAACAAATACAGCTGATGATGACTTCAGTCCCACAGAGGGCACTGTCAGCTAAACAACATATAAAAATAAACCTTCATATGTTGGCATACAGTATGCACTTTGCACATCATGCAGGAAAAACACACTCCCAATGCTGTCAAACAAAAAAAACCAAAAAAAACCAAAACAAAACAAAAAAAAGCTTTGTTAACTGTCAGTAACCAAACTAGCAAAATGTTAAATATCCACTTTTGCCAAGTCCTTAAAGCACCAAGGGCTTCAAGAGCCATTTGCCTTCACTAATGCCAAATCTTCTATGGGTCATAACAGACTCGTTTATGCTGACTGATGTGAAATCAGCTGCGATAAAGAATCTATTAAAGAACTGAAAGAATAAATGAAGCTGAATAAATTATTGGAGGATCTGGAGCAAAGAACACCAGAAGACTACCTGTCATGAGAGAGACATATGTTCTCATGTTGCTGTCAACCAGTGGGTTGACATAAAACCATAAGCAGACATAAAACCATAAGCAAGCATAAAACCGCAAGCATAAAAAAAGAACAGCTCATCAACATGCTGTGTCTGCTTCCTGTTGTCATTTGACTTTCAGTCCTTGTTCTTTGCCTGTACTATGGAAAGCTCTCCACACCTGGCCAATGAAGCCTCTCCTCTATTTTCACCTGAAGGGCTGAAATACTGCCTGGTTTTGTGGCTGAAACCCAGAACTGTCTTGCCAGGTGTCAGTGATAGAGTTGTATACAACAAGCTCACACAACAACAAACCTGATCAGTCTAAGGGAACCTTATCTCAAATCTTCCTCCAGGAGCTTCTTTTAACTCCTGCACCCACTAATATCAGGCTGAAAGACCTCCTATCTCCACAAATGCAACTGTGGCTTATCAGAAAGAATACACAGAACTTTAATTGTGAGACTTCTAATTTATAGGCTTAGCTTCAAGTTCTTTCTCTGTAAATCCTCTTTCCAATTCTCAATAAGTAAGGCCCGATTCTACTTCTTCCCTTAATGCCTTTATTTGTTACACATCAGGAGAAATTCAGGAAGATTTTCCAAATAGAAAACAAGAACAAAAGATTAACTCTTTGTAGGTACAGTCCTCAGGATGCAACCCTCTGAAAAGCATCTTTCAGGGAAGTGATTAATCAAACCAAGAGGAAAGCAAAACTCTTAAGACATGCAAAAAGAAATTGACGCACAGAAACAATCTTGCAGAGTAAATCTTCCCCGAATCTGTGGGGCACCATTTCCTATTGAGGGACAGCACAGAGCTCGTAGGGAGGTGGCTTCATTGTGCTCCCCAAAACAAGCTTTGTACTGACTTCTTTCACCCTTCTGGCAGGGTGAACTTGAATGCCTGTAACAGGGTGGAAAAGAAAATAAAGAGCTCCATCCTTGCCAACAGCTCCCCCATACATAGCCGGTGCCCTGTGAAAAGACGGAAAAGGCAATCAGGCAAAGGATTGCTGTCACACTTCCCCCCTTTCTAACCTGCCTGGGGGCTTTGTTTGTTTGCTTGTATTCTGCAGACTTCGTCCTTTTCTCTTAACTGACGTTTAATGATTCAGAACAGAAAGGCTGCTTGTATTTCCACCAAAAGTTTTAATCTATGTTTACAACAGGCAGGAAGATAGTCTAAAAATGACCACCGGGGTTGCACAGTTCACATTTACAGTCCTCCTAGCACTACCCCTTTTGCTGCTACTATTTTGGTAACTGAATCTCTCTTCTAGGAGAAACTGTGTCTGTCTTCCAAGAGAAACTTTTCTACACTTCATTCCTCCTCTTCCAATCTTTTCCACATACAATTGGACTTCTGTGTTCTTGGAGATCTTTAAAATAGTGGAATATGTTTGTATACCCATCTGTAGATGCCTTCCCAGTTATGCTGGGGAATGAATGGCTCTGAAGTTGTTATCACGTGGAGGAAATAAATCCCCATTCAATGCACATACCTATCAAAAACGGTAAGAATGCTTCTTACAAAGTTTCCATCTTTATCCAGAAAGTGGCCTGGGTTGAACTGATCAGGTGTCTCCCATTTTCCAAGATCAGACAGAACAGAGTCAATATTTGATAAAATTATGGTGTTCTGAAAGAAGGAGCAGCCACTTCAGCTTTGTCTTATTGTTCATATTCATCAGATAAGAAAATAATTACAAAGGAGCAAAGAACTTTAAAAAAGTCCTAAAGTCTCATGTTTTCAAAAACGAGGACAAGCTTTAAAACATTTCATAAGAAATAAGTTCAATAGCATAAATTTTCACGATTTTATAATGTCCATACTGTTAAAATGTGTTGCTTTTATTTTTCCTATTGTCACTAAGTATTTTTATAACTTACTCAGCTTTTGAATTACAGAATATAATGAGTATCAGTTTAATTTTTCTCTTTGATACTCAATAACTTCTGCGACCCTGAAGCTGCTTTGAGCAGATCCAGAAAAAAGGAATGAAAATGAGACTACATGAAAAGCAGTTATAGGAGACTACTTAGAAACAAGCCCTAATGTACCTTTTAGTTACAGAACTTGAAAATACTTTAGTTTCATTATAACAATTGCAAGATTCTGCATTTAAAATCTTGTGATATAAAAATAATTTCAAATTTCCAAGTTTTTAGTTAAACCTTTTTTCAATTTTCGGATAGCCTCTGATAAGCTGTTTTGACAAGGGACAGACCTGAGATTGCTAGAAATTAAGATGTTTATTTCCAGTCACCATTCACAAGATTTCTGTCGACAGAAATAATAATGTAAGAACCTACTAAGAGTTAGGACAAAGTGCAAATTTCCTTGCACGAGACCAGCCTTAGTGACAGTCATAGCTTAGAGGCACTGCTAGAACCAACAGGACATGAGAGTTCATGTCCCCAGTCAGTAAAAACCTCAAAAGCTTCTCTGTGTGCACCTAATGTACCAAAGACCTACTGATATCAGCAGTTGTCAGTCACAATTGCTTTTCAACTACATGAGCAATTAAATCAAAAGAAAATAAAAAAGGATAGTGGTTTGTGTATCACTAGCTGAGGTGGCTTCAGTTGTTAACAAGTTACATTAAATCAGTTTTAAAAAACTGCTACAAGTGTACCAGACACCAGATATTCAAATATGTGACATATTTGTACCTTTGGAACAGGAAATCCCAGCAGCTCTGTGTCCTTCACACTCTGCCTGGGAAGTGCAATTAAGATTATATTACTGTATCACTGGATCTTGTGAATTACAGCATTTGTATAGGGCAACCTTCTTCTGTCCTTGTAGCAAATTAAATGGGAACAATCTAGAACAGCATCCAGCTCCTTCTGGACTTTTTCTAAGGAGGAATATTCAATTTTAAATATATAACAAACAATCTATAAACTTTACACTTGTAATGTTTCCTATTGCTTTTTACAATAAGAATGGCATCCAACAAGATGAAAAAGATATTATATAAAATAAGAATGCCTTCAAACTGTCATACAGACAACCTGAATAAAATTTGTCACTGAAGTTGTTTTATAAGTTGTGTACCCAAGTAATACTTTGAAAATAATCATAGCAGAGTCATTCTATAAGAATGTTTAGGTTCCTGTTACATTTACTACTCTGAGGTAAATTATAAAAAGACTTTTATTAATATTTATTTTTATAGGCAGGGAATCAACTGGAAAATTAAATATCAATTGTGTATTAAGAGACAAGTTTAATAATTGATCAAGGATTGTTCTTCACTTGGAACCACATAGATTTTGCTTGTCAACTACAGGTGGCCTAAGTGCTATTCTGTAATTACTTGACTTGGAAAGCACTCACACAAATTAATTTTTCTCAAGGGCTTTTTTTTCCAATTACAATCCAAGCCAAAATGGTAATTTCTAACTTATTTCTGAGCAGAAATGATCTGATTAATACCACAGCCTTTATCATTGCAATTAGATTGACCCTATGCATCAGGAGAGGGTGAAAGATCATGTTGTGAACACTCAGTATGTGCAATCCAGTCTCAAATTTGAGGTCTTTTGAAGAGCTGTTAGCTAACAACAATGGAAGATCCTTTCTCCTTAATACTGTCACCATTTTCTTCTTGCCAGCCTCCTGCTGTGCCTGGTACCCAGCTTAAACTCTCAAATATGAGGCCTTTGAAGTGATTTGTATACCTTTTAAATCCTTTCTATCCATTGCACTCCAGCTCTTTCTTTTCACTTATTTTACTCTGCCAACCTGTATCTTTCTTCTGTGAATATCGTAACTGAAAGCATACAGTTTCAAGCTACTCACTCCAATCTTTTTT
This sequence comes from Chionis minor, assembly GCA_013398295.1. Lineage (NCBI taxonomy): Eukaryota > Metazoa > Chordata > Aves > Charadriiformes > Chionidae > Chionis > Chionis minor. Next base: position 118,320 of record VZSF01002496.1, read on the forward strand.
TATATCGATTTATGTGTAGATATCTATGTTTGAAGTTTTAAGGCTCATGGAATAACCACACGTTAGCAACCTCTCACTGCACTGAAATTATTTCTGCCGCAAAGAAGCAGAAGCACATCAAAGAGTAGCAGTCATGGGTTGAAAAGGATGACCTGAAGACTCCACCTTGTCCTTAGGTGAAGCCTAATCGTTATTGTCCGTGGAGGGGCAATGGTGCAATTTATCTCATCCGAGACGAGACTTCTCCATCCGATCAGATGAATCACATCCTGCATAGATCTCTTAAAAACAGAACATAAAACAACTGGCCTGTATGTTACAAAGGAAACAGCAAGAAATGTACATGCAGTTCACCTGATTCATACCCTAATAATCAGTTCCTCTACTATTCTTTGAACAAGCTCTGCTACTATTTGAACATGTATAATTTCTGAAACATCGCAGAAGTGTTTGGGTGTGCTTACCTTGAATGTCAGGATAAACCACCATATAGAGCAGTGCCCAACGTAAAGTGGTGGCTGTAGTTTCTGTACCTGCCAGAAAGAGGTCAAAAACGGTCTGCATCAAGTTTTCTTCATCATAAGTGGCAGCAGCAGCTCCTTTAGTCTGCAGATACGAATTGGAAAGGTAAGTTATGGCACATAAAAAATAAGTAAACCACCTTGCATCACAGGAATATTTACTGATACTATAAAAAAAATAATTAAAGGGCTAGAAAATAAGACTGTCTGAATAATATGAAAACATTTTCTAATATTCTCCAGTACATTTGTAAATTTATCCTATCCACATACACATTTTGTTCTTCAGCCATAACAATGTTAATTGTACATGCTTTCTACTCCTGCTGCAAATCCCATCATAATAGTAATTTCTAATTAACGATATGCAGATATGTTATTATTTTGGCTATAGATAATCTACCTGTAAATCTACTTACATTATTACTTCATCCTCCTCCTGCCATCTCTTAGTGTCAGCTTGTTTTAATTAACCAACCAACAAGCTTTTCTATGGAGCAATTTTATTCTTCTAAATCTATATAATCATTGTAATCGAAGGAGCACTTAAAATCCCTTGTTGTTAGTGGAGCATAAGAAGAGTTCAGAGATACTCACTTTATCTATCTCATCCAAATAGTAATCAATAAAATCTTTATTTTCATTTGATTTTCCTTTTTCTTTGTGGCTTTCAAGTTCCTTTGCTAATAGTGTGTTCACAAAATTTACGCTGGACACTGTCTGTTTACATGGTGCTAGGAGATGGCTTACAAGCCAGGGAAAAATTTCATATACCTATAAAAGAGGTATTTTAGATATGTGTTATTACTGACATTAGCAAACTAAATTTGAATCCTAATACAGGCTTTTGGGTAGTGGAAAAAGCAAATGAAAGACCCTGATGACTGCATCTTCACCATTACATTGAAGGGACATTGCCTATGCCATTCAAGCTTTTCTTAATCCCACTTTTCCCCGAAGCACAACTTCTCTTGGGTTGATGCTATAATTTTTCCATTGTGATGTACAACAAATAATTGAAGTTCCTCTGTACCCCAATTATTTGCTAGGCTGGGCCTAGCAGAGACCTCATATAAAACATGTCCCTGTTCTCATTTTAACCAACATACATATTATTTCTCTCTCGTCACTAAAACAGACCCAGGCTGACTTCCTTGACACATCTTCTAAGTGAAAATAGAAATATCCAAACACAGGTTTATTTTCTCCTGTAGGATATGCAACGCATGGGGGTTTTGCTCAGATACCCCTTCTCAAAGATAAGAAGCAAACATGTCACATCTGTGTGATATGCAAAACAACTTGATGAAGTAGAAATACTGGGCTGCATGGATTCCCTACTGTTTATTCATTGTTGTAAACCTATGGACATGCTTGCATTTATACTGTTATAAAACCACATCTCAGCAGAAAAGAAACAAAACACTTTTTACATTAATTCTCTTCCTCTACTTCATTTCCCTTTCCTTTTTCCCCTTAAACAGATTGCACCACGTCCTTCCAATTTACAGAATTACTGCAGCTTAAATTATGCATTAGGTCACAGCTCTTGGGCTCACCTATTTAGATGGCAGCTGCATTACAAAGATTTATCTTTCCACAAACCTATTCAGATTCCTGGCTTTTATTTCTTCTTTGTCTCACTGCATAATTTTGTTTAAAACTGCCTGTCCACTGACCAGGAAAACAGATTAGTACAGACCATCATTAAAGGATTGTACATCAGTGGGAAAGCACTGTGGTGAGCAGGACAGAATGAAATACTGGACTAGAATGTTTTTGTTAGCTGTGAACACACTATTAAGAGTGTTTAAGAACAGCTTATACAAATACCTGCTGAGGGTAGTTTGGAAATATCTGATCCAGTATTTACCCTGATTGGAAGATATCTTAGGAATCATTCCACCTGCATCCTCTGGGAGAAAAATAATCATAAGTAGTTTTATTTTATTTTATCAAAAGTATCAAATTAGTCCTCAAATGCTCTAGGACCTTGCTTACAGCAGTTTCCAGTTAGTAAGAGTACATGGAAATCATGCAAGATACAAAACTGATGAATTCCAGCAAGTTCTGCAGAAGCAGGCTGCCCTGTATGCTGGTAAATTGACTTCTTGACTATATACAGCATTGTGGTTCCCGTTCATAACCAGTTAACGACAAAACTGCCCTTGTTTGAGGCAATCTGTTCCACTGGTTTTGCGGCTGCAGTCACAGCTTCACACAGAAGCAAGATAGCAATTTTTTCTGTCCAGTGGACCAGATGGGAAGTTAGGAGCTGCCGTCTTGAATCCAGACAAGTATCACCCAGCAGCTAATGGAGAGCGACTTCCAGCGTGTGCTACTGAATTCTCATATGGACCTGCAGAGGCGGTACAGGTGTTGCTGCCAAAAACCACAGGAAAAGCTACCATTAAGCACTTTCATAACATGTTACCTTCGCACAAAACAGTTGCTCTATTTGAGTCGCTATGAAGTTAGCTAACAGTAGCGAAGGAAGTAATAAAGACCCATATTACTCTTGACATTTGTTGACAATCATATGACTTCAAACAGTGAAGAAAGCCACTTTGTCAGACAATTTAAGATAAGCCTATTTCAGAGCTTTTGAGATATTTTAACCTGTATTCTACTACTGAGTTTCAGTTATAGTTTCTAACACTAGACTTGTACAAGTAGTGCTCTTGCAAGAAAGTCCTTTTTACATCTCCCAAACGTAGTAAGTCTATATGTTTCCACCCCTTTCCCCCAGGCATGGGAAATTTCTGTGCTATAATGAAGCATAAGCAATTTAAACAAGTTTTGAACTAGGCATTTGGAAGTACTGTTCTGATGTGTACTCCAGCAATTCCAGGTGCACTAGTATTTATTTTTATTATAAACGTAACAAGCAAGTTGCCTTTTTCATTGTCTATCTATATAACATAAACAAAATCATTTTCCTCACAAAAAAATAGATGTTCTTCCCAAATGCTGTTATAGTATCAATGGATTCGATCAACTGGTGAAAATTTTCATCATCTTTAGAGAAGCGATGTCCAAAAATCACAGAACAAATCACATTTGAGACAGCATGAACAACAGGCATAGTGGGGTCCAGAGATTTTCCTGTAAACACAGGGAAACAGCATTCAACATTAACACTTGGGTGGTCCTGCTCTTCCCACTGAAAGGAGAGATGGTAACATTTTATAAGCACTTCTAACGTTAATTAGACTGCTGGATGACTCTTGCAATTTATTGGTAAAAGGCATGAGTAAAAAGTAACTTAAGACATCTAAAAAACACTCTTGGTTAAAAAAAGGCAAGACTGCTAGTGGGAATGGAATTAGTAGTAGTAGTAATAAAAACACTCAGATTTCACAGAACCTTGGCATCAGTAGGTCTCACATTTGCCAACAACCAGAGCACAAAAAAGGTCAGCTGAGACATTGTATGAATAAGCAGCTGAATTGAAAAGAGAACCACCTTCTATTCTTTGCTTATATCCTTGACACCTGAATAATAGAATACTTGAGCATTTCAGCTCTCAGAGAAAAGGATCCACTTGCCTTCCACTTAGGCTGTTAACTGAGACACGCTGTGGCCTGTGCCCTACCAGCCTCACAGCAGTTTGTCTGCACCCCAGTACATATGTTCCATGCCCTAAATTCAGTTTCAGGAATAATCTCCACCTCCCACCCACAAAACACGCAGCTGCTACGGTGTCTGTCTGCCAGGCAGGTACTAGAGGCAGCTATTCAGAGAGGCAGCTCAGCCTCCCAGGCTAATAACAGGGTTTCAGGACACATTCCCTATCTGACCTGCCTACTGCCCTGCCCTGAGGAGCATGGAAAAGCTAGGAAAACACGTCTCTCTTTAGATACTATCTAAGAGGGGTGAACATCAACAGCTAAAGAGAAATAGGGCAGCTGAAGGATGCAAACAAAACTTGACTCTTGAAGAGGGCCAACACCTCCCATAACTTGTAGGGAGACAATCTCCAGTAACCTGGATTCACGGCAATCCCTGGTGAGAGCAGAAGTCCCTCTCCCCAGGATCAGACCAGCCTTCTCCATCCTCCTCTTCTCTCGCATCAGCTCACAGCTGGCTGCCGGGGGGCACAGCATGGGGGCTCTGGAGGGACACAGAAACACTCTGTAGGAGCTGCCTTCTCTGCAAGCCACCTGCCAAAACTGGGGATGGAAGAGGTCCTGCACCCAACACCTTTGTGCCAACCTGAAGTACCTACTTGGTGCCACGCAGGATCTCTGTGCCCAGCAGTAGGATGCACATGGGCAGGGGAAGTCACAGAAGCAGCAGGATGTGCTCCTGTGCTCTCCCCCGTTTTCCGAGCAAGGGCAGGTGTCTTGCCAGAGAGAGAGAGGAGAGAGGAAGAACATCACCGTGACTGCCTGTTAACTCACACGCTGAGCTTCGGGTTGCACTGCTAACAAGCAGTGAGAGCAGCCACAATCACCGTCCCTCCACAGGACCGAGACCAAAGTCTTCACCTCACCAGGACCCTCACGTGCCTCCCCTTAAAATCAGGCGCAGGAAATCTTGCCCAGGCAAGTGCACTCCGTGGCACCCAGGGCATGCTGAAGGTGACCATGGTGCGAAATGGGCAAAAAAAGGTTTTACTGGACTGGGTGCAGGCTGATTTAATTTTATACAACATTGATCACTCACCCCATCTTGGTGCCAGTCTTGGGAAGTTCAGCCTCCATGAACCATCCACAGATCAGTCTTCCTCTGGAGGAGGCTGCGGTGCTCTCACAGCCCAGGGGATGCGAGCATTGCCAGGAGCTCCGAGGCACGAGACCGCCGTGAGCTGCAGCCTCGCTAAGAAGAGCAGAAATAACAGACAAATAGGGCTGCAGCACAGCACACACACATAAGAAAAGAAAGGTGAGAAAATGAAGTGTAAACAACTACAGCAAAAACTGTCACAAATACTTGCTAACTTCAGTTATCCATTTGAGAGCATAAGGAATGACATTTTGAGGTACTGAGGTGTTTTACAGTACCTGAATTCCTCAAAGTAGACTGCTGTGACATCAAAGAAGGTTAATTTAAAGCAATGTAACTTAAATAACATTTCTAATTGCATTTCCAATTAGTAGATAATCAGCATGTATTTAAATACCTTTAATCCCTTTCTGCCTTGGTTGATCTTCATTCTCCTCCCAGAGAAAGATTTAGGCATTTCAGTATTCCAAGGGTGTCTGAGTGGTGTTTTTTCCCCCCCCACCAACTATACAAGAGACTATATCCAATTGTTTTATTCCTTGAAAGTTACTGCGTGGAATTTACTCTCACAGCCAAGAGTAAATGTTCTTTGGTTAAAATGCAGTTTTCTTCTCCTATGTTTCTAGACCTTCTCCTCAGGGTATTTATACTTGAGTCTGATATTTCTAAGAACTGTTTTATCCAACTCCCAACAAATTTTATAGTCCCAGAGCATAGAGAGAAGAAGGAAGAACTGAAAGGAATATTAAAATGCAGGAAAGGTGCTGCAAGAGGCAAATAAAAAATGGATCTTATCTCTTCATATAGCTCCACAAATCCCCAACATTGGCCTCAACCTATTTCCCAACAAATAGCAATGGGAATAGCATCTGTTGTTTAACAAAGAACAGCTAGGGGAGGGAGGGAGGGAAGGCAGGTGTCCACCAGTCAAAAAAAAGCAAATCAAAAAAAGTATGAATTAAGCCTTCACCTGCAGGTCTCGCGCTATTGCATTGTGCACTAGCTAAATAGCTTGATAACATGCTGAATTTTGTGTTTCTGATAAATTTCCCTATCAGGCAAAGACTCTTACCATATTTAAAAAAGAAACAAAACAAAAAACCCCTAAAAATATAAAAATCCAGCTGTGAGACTGACATTACAATCCCTGTTTACACAAATTATCAGTAATGGTACCAGTAAATACTGTCCATCTCCCCTGCATTTGGCTTCATATACAAACAAAATCAATATATTTATATTGGTAAATTAATAAATATCATAGTAATACTGTAACAATATGGGCAATATTTAAATCACAAACTAATCATTATTAAAGAGCATGGTGTTATCAACAATACCAGGGGGAGTCAGCCAACTGCACGTGAAAATTTAAATCCCTTTGTTGACCAGCTTAAAGTTAATTATTAGGCTTTTTTAAATACTCGGGTTAGAATTTATGAAAGCCATTCAGTAGTTCTCCCATTGTACTTTATTAAAGTGAAGGTTGTTTCTATGTGGCAACTCCTAGCACACTGAAATGTTTGAACACAGATTTGCTCAGGTCAAGCCAGCGCTTTAAATTTTCCTGGCTTAGCTTAGGTTTGAGTTGTGAAAAACCTTTGTCTCCATGCTGGCTTTGCTGCACTGATGAAATCCCTCCTGTGAACAGGATCACACTACCAGAGATTTGTCAGCTTATGCCTTTTGGAGGTGCAGGATCCACCTGTTAGGAGAAATTTGAGGATCATCCTATTAGGAGAAAAGTTCTGACAGAGCACACCAGTCAAGAAGTTCCTTAGGCTGGACGAGGCAGAAGCAGCAGTGGGGTTTGTTATCAATTTCCATAACAATGGAATTAGACTGCAGCATTGACCTGCTTCTGACAAGAGAGCTGCAGGTGTTATAGCCATTTATGGTTGGTTTGTTGCTTTTGGGGTTTTTTTTTTTAGACTCGTTAATCTTATTCTTAATAAGGAATGTAAAAACTTAATGGATAGAGCTAGACCAACTTTGGGAAAAAAAAACAAACTCTCACATGATGTTCACTGCATTGCTTAGGTCACCGCAAGTCTTGGGTCATGAAAGGCAGAACCGGGACCATCACACCATCCCTTATTGCCAGGTGACACCAATTGAACAATATACTCACCACTTTTGACTGATTTCTTATTTTCCTTACACTGATTTCTCTTTACTTGTTCGTTTTAAAATTTGAGGTATGTTTGCTTTTCTTCTTGACTACTTTGCAGCATTAAAAATAATCTGAAAGAGCAAGTTTCTTTACACTTAGGAGCAGTACTGACTACATGGACATCAGCTTGTGAATCACGGCTCTGAATATTAGTTTTCAGAACACTGAGCACGGTAACAATGGTCTGAAAGCTCAGTACTGCTTGGGACCGAAGTTAGGAATGAGATAGCCACAGCATGTTGTTCCAGGCAATCAAAGAGATGAGCATAAAGTGTTCCTTACTGAAGTTTGTCAGACTAAGATGACAGAGCAGAAGTCTCAAACAGCTCAAGATTTGTAGGTCTGTTTAAAAACACAGACTTGAATGGACCAGGTTATTTCCGAGTGAAAACTCTTCCAGTGCTAGCTGGTTTCTTGCTTTATCTACCACATTTCCTTTTGCCTAGTATAGTTTTTACCATCCCATTTGGGAAACGGAATTCCAGTATTGAGGTATTAACAGCAGAAATAATGCAATCCAGACCAGCAGCTTTCACCTGTGGCCTCCAGACCCCAATGGGTCCACAGAGAACCTCCAAGGTGTGGTGAAAGATGATTAAGAAGTGCAGATTCGTAAGTGTTATTCAGCCAACACATAAAAACGTTTTTTCACTTGTACTTTCTTAACAAACAAACAAAAAAACCCCACACCACCTCCAGGAAGAGCATTTCTATACCCAACTCTAGATTTGAGATTGCATCGGAATGAGGGGAAGACCTCCCCCAGCACCTGGCTTTAATGTTCCTTCTCTCTCCACTGAGATTCCTGTTGAGTTGAGAAAAAGATTTTTCACTACCAGAGATGCTTTTTGGTAGTTTAATACTTTACTTTCTAATTTATAGGACTCCCTGATTCTACGAACTGAGTTTCAGTTGCTTGATTCCAAATGAGAATGACTAGAAAGCATCTTCAGGTTCCCTCACAGCTTTCACTTAGTACAGGCTGACTATTCTTCACTAAGAGCAGTGAAAAATCAGAATGCAGAGGATGTTCTACATCTGACTAGAAATTTTCCTACATAATTTTTCAGTGAAAACAAATTGTTAAAGAAAAAAATTACAAATTTATCAACTAACTGTGTCCAGAATATAATTTCCAGTCAGAGAAAGACAGTGGCAGACCCTAAAGTGTAGTGGTTAGGGCATTCAACTTGGATGCAAGAAAACAATGTTAAAATTTCTCTTCTGCCCAGTTTAGGCCAGGAACCTGAGCCTAACACTTCCACGTCTCAGCTGAGGGCCTGACAACCACGCTATTCCATCCTGGAATGATCCCAAAGAGCTTTTGTTTGTTTAAGCTTCTATAAACTCACACAGTGAGTGAAAGAGTGACTCCAGAAGCTCTCCGGGAAAGACATAGCCATCAGGGATGTATTTGATCCAACTTCAAATTTCTGCACTGATGAATATTAAATTGCGCTGGCAGCCCAGAAAGCCAACCGTATCCTGGGTTGCATCAAAAGAAGCGTGGCCAGCAGGGCACGGGAGGTGATTCTCCCCCTCTACTCTGCGCTTGTGAGACCCCACCTGGAGTACTGTGTCCAGCTCTGGAGTCCTCAACATAGAAAGGACATCGAACTGTTGGAACAGGTCCAGCGAAGGGCCACTAAGATGATTAGAGGGATGGAGCACCTCTCCTATGAGGACAGGCTGAGAGAGCTGGGGCTGTTCAGCCTGGAGAAGACAAGGCTCCGGGGAGACCTGAGAGCAGCCTTTCGGTACCTGAAGGGAGCCTACAGGACAGCTGGAGAGGGACTCTTTGTCAGGAAGTCTAGTGATAGGACAAGGGGTAATGGTTTTAAATTGGAAGAGGGGAGATTTAGATTAGATGTGAGGAAGAAGTTCTTTACTGTGAGGGTGGTGAGGCACTGGCACAGGTTACCCAGGGAAGTTGTGGAGGCCCCATCCCTGGAAGTGTTTAAGGCCAGGCTGGATGGGGCTTTGAGCAACCTGCTGTAGTCAGAGGTGTCCCTGCCCATGGCAGGGGGATTGGAACTTGATGATCTATAAGGTCCCTTCCAACTCTAACCATTCTATGATTCTATGATTCTATGAAAATAAATCAGCTCCAGCAGAGCAGCCTGCCACAGAAGAGCCACTATAATATAGCATAACCTGGCATGTGCAGAGGATGACAGAGGACAACAGTATAAGGACTCGAATCCCCAAATTATTGGCAATTCTAGTGTCTTATTCCTCTTATATTCTCTGCATTTTTATAAAAATCTAAGATCAAGGGTTTATACAATTACCAAACTTATGTTTGTAAATCAAATGTTTTTCTGGGCTGTGGAAACCATGTGCTCCTATGGTTTGGGATTATGCTCCCTTTGGCCTTCTCTGCAATGAAAATAATCCAGCTTCGCACTCACAATCTAACCCACACAAGCAGGTGCAGTTATCAGTGTACCTACCTGCTGAGAAGGCTAAAAAGGCCTCTCGGGTCACAAAATTTCCATCTTTGTCCAAGAAATGGCCAGGGTTGAACTGGTGAGGGGTCTCCCACTATCCAGGGTCAAAAAGAGCTGAGTCTATGTTTGCCATAATCATAGTGCCCTGAAAGGAAGATGCTGTTGGCTCAGCTCTGTCTCTCGCACATCAAGAGGAAAAGGACACAAACAGATTCCAGCTATAATTCGGCACACTGCTGGTCCCGTGAAGAGGTAGCAGAAATGGAAAAAATTTTTATTAGAGAAAAAAAATTAATCTCAAACTGTTGTGAGGGGGGGTTTTTCTTCAAAAAAATAAATAAGAAAAGAAACTTCAGGATTTCGGGTTCAGGAATTTCCCTGCTGTATTCCTTCATGTCTCCTTTTTTTCCATTCTGCTAGCAAATGACACAGAGTGAGTGGTCTGTGGTTCTTTAGCACCCTATTCTAAATTTAGTAAAATGGTTTTCCCACTTCTGACAAGCTTTGACAGGTTTTGACACATGAAGAACAAAGCACCCTGGAAATGAAATAGTATATTTCAAATTATCTTTCTCAAGACGGACATGGGAAAGATGTGCATGACAAACACCATGGAGCAGGGATGTGCAGGAAGATGCCTCCATGTGCGCCTTTGGGGAGGTTTGGCATTAAGGTTCAGTTTGGAAAGGCTGGACAAGCCAACGAAGCTGGCAGAAGCTTTTTATTTGAGGTTAACTGGCAGTTCAGAAGCTGTGGGGAAACATCTTAATTATATTTCAAATATGATACCAGAGCGGTAATAATAAGAAAAAGAAGTCTTAAGTGCATGAAGTTGAGTAGACTCTTGGTGTTGTCTTAGACATCACCAATGAAGAAAACATTCCAGCTCTCATTTGTTGACATGGCAGAAAATATCCTAGGGCAAACAGTCTGCTGCACCCTCCCTACTGGCACCTCTGTACATTTCTGATAAGTCTTCTCTGAGGTCTTCTGAAAGTATAAGAGCTCAGAGAACCACGGAATCACCAGGGTTGGAAGGTACCTCTGGAGATCATCTAGTCCAACCCCTCTGCCAGAGCAGGTTCACTTACAGCAGGTTGCACAGGATGACGTCCAGGCGGGTTTGGAACGTCTCCAGAGTCTGAGACTCCACCATCTCTCTGGGCAGCCTGTTCCAGTGCTCTGCCACCCTCAAGAAGTTCCTCCTCGTGTTTAGATGGAACTTCCTATGTTCGTTTGTGCCCGTTACCTCTTGTCCTATCCCTGGGCACCACTGACAAAAGTCCCCTCCTCCTGGCACCCTCCCTTTAAGTATTTATAAGCATTGATGATCCTCCCTCAGTCTTCCCCAGACTAAAGAGACCCATCTGTTCTGAACTGGAGGGCAAAGGGGTTAATGGTAAACATGACTGCAAGAAACTTAATTCACAGCCAGAGATCACATTGGAATAGAAAGAGTATCTGTACCTTTGGAACCCGATACCCCAAAACAGTTGTATCCTTCACTGCTTCTCTAGGAATTGTGATTAAAATAATGCTACCAAAGCGCATGATCTCATGAATCACAGCATTTGTATAAGGTAGTTTCTTCCAATCCTTATAACATACTAAATGGGAGGGACTCAGAACAGCATCTAGCTCTTTCTGGACTTTTTCTACAAAAAAATAAAAAAATCTATTATAGATACAAGAATGCTGTCTTGCATGAAACAGAGCTTTCATTTCCTTTTTGGATTATAGTAGTGATAGAAAAAAATATCATATGTAAATAATTTATACTTACCATATCCTAAAGTGTAAACACATTTTTACAACTATCTAGTTTTGATTTTACTACACACCAGTATTTCCTAGTTTAAAGGTTCTATGTTCAGATCATCTTTCCACAAGCCCAACAGATTTATTGGGCTTCATAGTTAAAGGAAGGGGAGTGAATAAAATAAAAACTTCTTATTAAAAGATCATTTCAGTTACTCAAGCTGTTGTTGTTACTCTAGCTAAATGCAGACTCACAGCACACTAATCAGCATGTTGCAAGGGAGCCATCGTACCAAGCTGATGCACGTATGTAATGCTGAGAAATGCAACAGTATAATATTACCAAAACCATCACCAACTGTTAATCTCTTCTGGCTGTCATCTGGGCTTCAGTAAGTAACATAGCTTATACAGTCTCAGATGGTTCAGGGTCAAATTTCATGCTTAAAAATTAGGCTAGTAATCTGAGAGGGTTTTTTTGCTTTTCATTTCATTAGAATTCGAAAGGTATATGTGTGCACAGGGCTCTGTTCTTCCAGCACTCCATCACCAAAAGCATGAAAAGAAGGATTTCTAGCTCTAAACCCAAAAATTGAGAACGTGTACTTGGCTTATCAGTTCATCACCTCTGAAAGTCCTGTATCAAACAATTAAAAAATTTTGAAACTAATGTGCAACCATGTCCTTGTCTAGAATTTTCCAGTCATCTCGAAAATGTCTTTGTTTTCGCATTAGTGTCTTCCTCCTCTGTTTAACATTCCCATACATTACAATAAATTTACTTCTTATACAGAAATACAGCTCGTATCTCAGTTAATGAGTGCAAATAACTTATTCTTATTACACATTCTGGGTACCAGAAAAGCGTCACTTTTCCCTAATCCAAGTTCATATTTCACCTCAAGTGTTTTGAGCCAGACTGTTTCTTTCATTGTATCTTTACAGTACTGAAACAGTCTGACAAAAATCAAGACAACAAAATACAGTATCAGACGCTGAATATTCTGGTATTTATTCTAAAAAATCTGTCTGAAAATTTTCTACTTCACTGGCTTCTTAAAAACAAAGCTCAAAAATGTGATCTTAAAAAAAAAAAAAAGCAAGCTTGATCTTCAAAAAAACTTGATCTTAACCAAAAAGAAAAAAAACATAACAGACAATTGTTCTACTTGAAACATATCCATGTGCATGTCTACAACTCACCTTGGATGTCAGGGCAAGCCACCATATAGAGCAGAGCCCAGTGCAGAGCGGTGGCAGTGGTCTCTGAGCCTCCCAGGAAAAGGTCAAAACCAGACTGCACCATGTTGTCTTCATCAAATGTAGAATTGGGGATGTTTTTAGTCTACAGGTGTCAATGAGAAAGGTAAAATGGGGTATACCTGTGTAATAGCCAGCACTGAGACAGACAGCAACTCCTAAACAAACAATATTTCTAGAGGACAGAGAAAATATAGGTGCTTGAGTAAAACATTTATGCAAATATTTTCCTCAAATAAGTACATTGCTACTGTTAAATTACAGGGGCTGTTGAAAGCATCAGGTGTCTAAGGTCCTGTTATGCTGCCTTCTAGAGCAACTTGTTACCTTGCTGCTAACTTCCACATCAGAAAAAAAACATTTCAAAGTAGTTTTACGCCACCCTGGCCACTCTGTACATTTGCCAATTCCAGCTATTGCATATATAAATGTTATCATTTTAAGAGATTTATGGGTTTTTTTCACAGCAGAGATCATGATCATTTTAAGACTGTTGTGACAATCATACAGTACTACTAAGCACACAAAAGGTCAGTACAAAGCACAAAGACAATAACTGCAAATATTAATAAGACACAAAGAATCAGAATTAGGCAGCCATCCAAATATCTGCACCTTTTCAAAGCCCTCCCTACCGCCCACTGCCCAGCCTGCACTAAGCATTCCACAGTATAAAAATAAATTACTTGTTTTAAAAGTAGAAATTAATTACATTGATTTAACTATTCAAAGCTCATATTTGAATTTGAGAGCAGAGTTTTTAAACTGTATCTGTAGAGCTCTGCAATAACATTGCTATGTACAGCCAACACTAGGAAAGGTGCAGGGAATCCGTTACCATAGCATCTGTGTCACACAGCATAAATTACTCACTTTCTCTATCTGATCCAGGTAAAAGTCAATGAAATCTTCTGGTTCATCTATCACGCCTCTTCCCCTGTGGCTTTTGATTTCCTGCCTTATGAAAGAACAAACAAAATTGCAGGAAAACGATGGTTTCTGCACAGGTCCTGGGAGGTATTCTATAGCCCAGGGGAGAATTTCACACATCTGTGGAGCAAGCGTTCAACCCAGACACGGTAAGTGCCATGACACCAGCAAGGCTATTATAGAGATACAGCAGGGACACTTTTGCTGCTAAATTGCTGAATTAATTTCTCTAGGAAAAGTACTGTAGCAAAGAGAAACGTTTGGTACATGTCGAGTACGTGAACACACATTAAAACTACAAATTAAAGACAAGACAGTTTCCACCCTGGCTTCTTTCCTATCCTTACTGCATAACTCTACTTGCATTTGCCCTGTTAATTCACCAACAAAAGAATTCACTTTCACAGATCGATTTAACATGTATTAATAAATTTAACATTAATAAACATTAATATATATATGCTATATATTACCTTAGCACACAGGGAAAAAAAAAAATCATTCTCTTTTATTCTGATACAAAGAGTATCACCTTTTCACCTTAACAACACTAGTGTTTCCATTACAGAAAAGTTCAGCGTCCCAAGCACATTGCCTTTGCTGAGAATTTCTAACAAAGATTATTAATATAATATTAATAGTTGAGTGATGTCAAACCCAAAGCACTGCAAGTCCAGTTCATATTCAGTCAGAGTTTTTTCAGTGTTTAATGTGTATTAAATAATGCAATAACTATAACAATATACATAATAATTATATTGTGTAATAGTGCAATAAATAATGTGCTCAATAATCAAATAATTTGCATATTAAATAAGTCATTTTCTCACATAGTGAAAGTAGCTGTTCCCAAAAGCCACTATACAATTGTATGCTTCAATCAGCTGGCGGAAGGTCTCATCCTCTAGGGAGAAACAGCACATATCACATTAGAGACAGCGTGAACAATGGGGAAGGAAGGGTCAGCAGCTCTTCCTGCAGACACACACATTCATCTCCAAAGCACTTTCATTATTTCCTTCGTTATTTTGGAAGCAAGATCACAATGACATTTTATAATAGATGTCCTCTGTGCTATTTAGACTGTTACAATGAAACACACAAAATTCACTGGCAAACATAACACGAGATAAACCTCATTCAAAAATGAGGAAAAGAAGGCCTTAAGCCTTTAACTCCCAGCCTTGTTTTTGGTTTGCCTTCTTTTTTCTTCTCCCTCCCTCCCCAATCTTGATCTTGGTGTTGACACCAAAATACACATTGCTGAGGTCTGACTGCACAAGCAGTTTAGATTGCACTCTAAATCTGAGCTGTGCTTCAAACCCATTCCTTTCTGCAGCAAAGCCAGCTAGTCTTTATCTTTAGAACCATGCAGACTAAGTGCTATGTCAAAAGCCCAAATGCAGTTCCCGAGCACCTTGTCAATGGCATACCGGCTTTGTCCCTGAAGAACTCCACCAGATAATGGGCCTTCGTCTGTATCCCACGTTCCATTCCTTTATTCCTTATTCCCAGTTTTCAGAGAGCTCCTATTCCAAAATGTCTCTGATGTTTCCAGATGGGACCATTTGAAACCAGGATACCTTCAGCCATCAAGAATCAATTTTACGTCACGTTAGTGTTCGTAGAATAGTGAGTGACATACACACCAAGACTCATCATCTCATCATGCTTCCACTCAAAAAAAAAAAAAAAAAAGCGCTGCATCAGGACACTGTTTTATTAATTGAGTTTTGTTAGAGACAGAGAAACCACACTGGTTAATATATTCCCACCCCAGCAAAAAGCCCACTCAAATCTCAGGACTCTCAAGCCTGCCTTCCAAGACTAGTCCTACTCATTCTGAAGCATCAAAGAACAGTGGTCATTACTTGAAACTCCACCCAGCAGCCTCCTACAAGTTGCAAAGATAGCGTGGGTTGGTGTTGAGTTCTACATGCCCTTGCTTTGAGCAGAAACGAATCTAAACCCTTATTCACACAGAAACACTTATAGCCCAGCTCATACAATCTCTTACAATATCTCATTTATTATCTTGTACAATCTTCTAATACAATTAATACTCACTTGTACACTATGTTTGCCAACATCCCCGTGTGGACGTTGTGCTATTGCAGATGTTGCCACATGCCAACTCCGCAGGAGTGCAGGAAAGACAGCTTTCCTCAACAAACAGTAACGTTCAGGTTTCTACTGCCTGGAAATACAATGACGGGTCTCACCAAGCTACTCACAGCCAAGAGATCTCATGGCTTCGGAGCTCATCAAGGAGGCCTGGGCATTTCCTGTGCTCGTGCTTCTTAACCTTACACAAACCTTCTACAGACCATCGCATCTCCCTGTTGGCAGTGCTACAAAAAGAAAAACTCTTTAAAGGCTGGAGTTGATAACTGGTTCTCAGCACGTGTTGTCTGTGCTACACAGTCTCTGGCTTTTAGGGGATCCTGCTTTTACCAGGCCGTTTACACCAGGTATCAAGCTCTCACCCTGGTCCAGGTCCTTCCTGGAAAGACAATGAAGCCAGGGCAAGAATCACCTAGCCAGAACCAGAGTAGGAAGGGTAGGTTGTAGCCAATCTACAAACAGCTTCCTGTGACCAGAGGTCTCACTGGGGGACAGGAAAGAATCTCAGGCCTCTGTGCTGTGAGTCTGTGTTCTAGCAGACAGCCCAGCATAAACCATTTCATCCACATGGTGAGGAAGCTCTTCCCTCCACCAGTCTAGTGCACACTTCCCCTGGGAAAGCCAGCTTTCTCCCTAAGACAGTTGCTTGACCACAGTCTGGAATAACTCTTTCCTATTCCTTCTGCTGTCCTGGGAGCCTGGGCTAGCAGAAAAGGAGTCAGCCCAACAGGCAAGTATTTTCATTGCAGAGTAGCCAACCCGCAACTGTGCTGCAGCTGTTTGTTAAAGACATCCCTGCTACAAAGTGCTAGTGCTAGAGCAGCTCGTCACAGCCCAGCTACTCTACTCCACATCATCCAGATAAAAGGTAGCAAAAAGGCCTTTCCAAAATGGACTGAAATAGCCCCAGACTTAATCATCTTTATTCCTTAAAGATGTTTTTCTCTACTTACATTAGCTAGTATTATAAATTAAAGCTTTCCAGATTGTAGGCCCACATGCAACAAAGCCTGACTAAAGGCATCTACTCTATATCCTCTGGATAAAAAGCTGGTGGGAACAAGTTCAGTCATTTCTGTTTTAATAACAGCACCCTCTTTGTTCTCCATCCACTGTAATTCAGCAGTGTCTGATGAAAACGACAGTATAGCAAGAAGCTCTGAAGAAGGATATGTTGCACCTACAGTCTGGCTAATACATTTAAATCTCCAGTGACCTTCCTGTGCCTTCGGATTTCCCAAAAGGCTAGACCTTGTTCAACTGCTCTGTACATGCTTTCCTTACAGCAGCCTTTGCTGTAAAACAAACAGCTGGGAGCATAAAGAATTACTTTAGCCTCAGCTTGCAGAGGAGGCTGCAAGCTCCAGATTATTTCAAATCAGGACATACACTTGGACGACACTACAAATGGAGAAGCGAGACCTAGCTAGGTACAAATATTGCTGCTCTGATGAGATTCTGAAATATGTGTGTGACAGTGGGACTTTGGAGACAAAGAACTTAGAGTAATGCTGTAGAATTATGCCGTTCACCTGAGGTAGTCAGAACAAGTGCATTTGGAACCAAGGGCTTGTCAGTAAGGAAAACGTGAGAGTAACGAAAGTCAAGGATGAAGTCCTCCCACGGATATGACCATCTTACCCTTTCCATTTGCCATTTTGTTGAAGACATACGTCTGTAACTGCCCAGAAACATCCTCTGAGTTGGTGGTGAGACCATCCTTCACAGCTTGGAATCCATACAGCGCCACCATAGGTTTGCGACCCAGCCACGGGGTACAGATGTTGTCGTAGATTTTTGCCAGCTGTAGGTTAAATCAATGCCAAAAAAATACCCACGAGAGAAACATCAACCGAAATGCACACATGATGGGCTGCTCTCTTCCAGCATGACATTACTCAGGGGTTCAGGAAGTGGAAAGGGACAGTGATTTTGCTTTGCAGTGAGAGTGCCGACCACAGTAAGGTTCTGGGCTCTCTCTGGGAACTCTCTATTCACAGCAATGTGAATGATAAAAGAATAGATGCTTCTCCCCTCTTTAAACCTTGGCTCAGGTTGCCTTTGCAATGTTAATGATTAGGAAAATGCCCCTGACAGTGTTTCACATGAAACTTCACCTGTCCATTCTTGATTACATTTTTCAACTCATTATTTCATTTCCTCAGCCAAGAGCTAGAACTTCTTGAAATTACATATTGCAGGTGTAACTCTCCAGCTAGTACCACAGATGTCCATTTTCAATGGCAGGACCTCTTCCTCTCCTGTACACAAGTACTGTCAACTGAGGCACCTGCGCATAGACCCCACCTCTGCTTGGCTAGCGATGGGGTCTGCTCTCAGGGAACCCTGTGGGTATTCAGCAAGGACAAAGTCTTTGACTCTGGGCAAAGAAATAACACAGCTCTGTCCTCCCACAGTAATGAACACGTAGTCATCAGAAAAGTTTAACATCAAGGTCTTTTAAGTTCCCTTTTCCTGAAGCCAACGTTCTCCAGCTGCAGCCAGGCCATTCCTCATATGTGCTTAGCACCTAAGGGAAGGTTGTGACTTGAAAAATATATCCACACATTGGATTCTTTCATGAAGTTTTGGCTCAGTGGAGGATGTTGAGCACTGAAAGAACTTGTAACAACATGCTTAGCATGGACCTAATTCTTCCCATCAGTTCCTTCCTTTCGTGATCATTTATGTCCTTAGTTCATCTGCAAGGAGCAATTCCCAGACTGGACTTCAGAGAAACAACGGAGCTAAGGTTTTGGCTGCATATGGGATGCAATTTTGTTTCCATGCCACGATAGCAGAAGAGATATACATGCTTTTCACATCCTCTGAATTCAAAACACCTTGTTTTAGAAGATTTTCTGTATGCGCCTGTGGTGGGAAATCTGAGAAACGCTTTTTTCTTTCAAGGCAAAAAGCCTCCCTTAGAAACAGAAGTCTTTTTTGAGGCAAAATTACTGTCCTCAGTTCTGTTTAACTTGCACACACATTAGCTTTCACATGAATTAGACTCTCTGCAGCTTTTACTTACCTTGTTTAGGCACTTAATCGAACTTCCACAATTTACCTTCCCTCAGGATTAAGTTCTCCCTGCTACCACATTAGCCTATCAACAGCCATCACTAGTTTTTACAGTTTTTGCCTCAACAGCTCTCTAGTTCACATCTGTAAATGCATACCTTTTTCAGGCTCCCATGATCAGCTCTAAAATTGATCCGCCAGATGCTTCCAATGATGGGAAATGGTGTTGGTCCAGGAGTAAATCCACGACTTTTCCACTGCAATTTCAGGAACTGCACACCCAGAAGAAACAAAACCAGGGAAATGAGAATTACACTTATCATGGTTTCACACCTCCAAACTACTCTATTGCTAAGAAAGCTGTGAATCTGTCGTTGAAATGACTCTCTATTGTTCTTCTTAACTCTTCCCTGTCACATTTAAGCTTTCTGAATTTTTCTCCTCCCTTCTTTCCTACCACACTTCCTGATCCTAGAAAACGAGGAGTGTTCCCATTCTTGAGTGTATTTAATACATCACTATGCTGCAATATGCTAAATAGCTACCATCACCTTAAGACCCAGGAGAGGCTAGAAGGCGGGCACCTCATTCAGGAACATCCCTTTGAGCAATCGGTTTGATGGCACATGTCACTCAAAGCACGGACTACATGCAAGCCGAGAGCTCAGATCCGAAGCTGCAGCTGTCATGCAGGTACTGTGTACGCAGACAAGGGCAGGAGCGCTCACCAGGCAGCACTCTCAGGGCAGAGGCAAGAGGAAGCAGTCAGTAGCCTCATATGAGAGTGGTTGCCAATGCAGGTTTGGGAACCAAGAGCAAGGAAGTGTTGTAACCGGAGTTTTCACAGGAAACAATACAGATGAACTGCAAATGGCACAGTCAAACGTAGCTAGTACTATCGACAAAAAGCATAACACTTTTCACGTACAAAGAAACACCAAGCTCATCATATCTCAGGAAACACCACTGAACTTCCTCTGGGAAGATTCTGAAGATGCTGGTGGAATCAAAGTCTTCTTCCACCCACCAAAGGCCTGGTTGCACCCCAATCGATGCTTTTCTGAGCTCCTCAGGTCTATACACCAAAGTTCACCCATGGCTGGCCTGCAAGCACAGTTCACCTGGAAGAAGCCAGCCACGTGCCTCTCACAACTCCCTACGCCACAGAGGATACTCAGGGAAGTGGAATGAGAAGGGTTGCTTCAGACCCAGCATGGCTGGACCATGGATCAGTGGGCCCCAAGTACCATTTTTTCTTCTTCCAGCCCCCTACCATGACTGGTCTAAAATTAAACTCCAATGCAATAAGGGAGCTAAGGAAATTACAGGATTTTAAAAAGTTTGTTGTCAAGCTGTAATAATTCAGAGATGCAAATAAATTCCTAAATTTCCTCCGGTTGTCCCTAACTAGCACAGACATTTCCCATGGCAAACTCTTTACCATGTCAAATGTCAAAGGTGGCACATGAAGCTGGTGGCTTATAATGTCAAACAAAGGTGGCACATGAAGCTGGTTTCCCCACAGCAGCTTATTCCCACATCCTGGCAAATGCTAATAGGTCAAAGAGTCTCCCTCCAGTTTAACCCCAGAAACCCCTGGCATCTTGTTTCCTCAGCTGATGCCTCTTCTGAACTTAGGGTAGATTTTTCTGACATACCTCTGTGTCACACAATTACTGGAGACCACAACCTAAAGGACAGACAGGTCAAGAAAGAGACTTTAAGCCTGGACACTGTTAGATCCCAGGAGCTGCCTTGTACACAGCTTGCAGCAGCTCGCTGCCAAGCAGCACAACACGCTCCACCTCACCTGCAGACCTTCAGAGCAGCATTTGCCAACAGTGGCTGCTCAGGGACTGGCACATAGAAGGAACAAGTTTCCTAACAGGTACGATTTTCCATGAGATGCCATCAGGGAGGGAAGAATGCCATTATTTCTCCCTGATTTTACAATCTCAGGTCTATGGTACTCAGCATAAAACCTTTTTTAGCCAGTTACAGTAGTTGATCATCTCACATAAAGGTAATAATTTCACATGCACCTCATTGTATGGAGAATATCATAGGCTGCATTAAATCTCACCTGCCTTGAGGCTTCCAAGGACTGGACATGAAGTCAGCTCCCAGGGAAAATGATCTATGCACCCATGGCAGTTGCAGGAGCTGTACAGTCAGGAGAGACATGACCAGGAACACCAAAGCCTCACTGACAAAGAGATCACTTCTGCTTTACCACAGAGGTCTGACTAGAGAAGCAACAGCTGTGAATGTACCATCTGAAGCTACTTTATTACACTCCGAAGCACTCACTTCTGAAAGAGTTCTTGTCCTATCCAGAATTAACAGATGTCTCATAGTCCTCCCTTTTGACCTCCTTTTACGCTTCCAGACTACTAGAAACATTTATTCACTGGAGCTTATTCAACAAGCTTTTCTCTCCCAACGTGCTATGACAGTAAGAATCATGGCTGCAATTAAAGAGCAAACAGTTCTCCTTCAAAAAATTCAGGAGATAAATTTGTGAGGTAGAGCCGTGTAGGCTGAGCAAATTTCTTAAGAAATCACAGGGAAGAAGAGTTCCGTATTTAGAGCTGTATGGGTCTGGAAATAAACGGAATAGTCACTAGTATAATATTGTGATGGGAGGCAGGCAGGTCTTCCTCAGGTACTGAAATATTCCATGTGCAAACTGCACACCTGATACCGTGCTGCAACTTCTACTTAGCTTACCATATCCAGTTGTTTCAATGTCACGTTTTCTTCCACTCCCACAGCTCTTTTCACTACACATGCTCTGCATTTTTTAAATTACCATAGTCTCTGTAGCAAAATCTGATTTTAATTAAGTGTCTGCTTAAGACACTTAAGAGTCCTATACCTGCAGAAGCCTGAGCCATGGCAGAAGCCAGTAGACGTTCTTGTTAAAATAACAGCTGAAGGTGGTCACACATACACAAAGCTGAGCTGGTCAATTGTCTCCACAAACACCAGATTTGCACGTGCAAAACAGTAACTGCCTCAATAGCCAAGTACAGATTCTCTGCATTTAGACATTTTGCAGATTTTCCCATGCTCTTTATCTCCCCCACTACTAAAGCCTGCAGGTTATAATCTCTTTCCCCTGTGAAAGAAAGGGGAAGAATCTCTCCTTGATAGGGGAGACAAAGGCACCTGCTTTGAAACACATACTTCACCACATGTTACTCATCCAAATAAATCCCCAAAAGCCACAGGGCACACTTTTATCAGTTCTCTGCAGTTCTGAGTCTCTTTAAGGGTGTTTTCTCCAAGTTCAACTTGGAAGACCTTCTGATTTTTATAACGGGTATCACCATCCCTTCATTCACTGTACATTCAGAGAACCCAAGGAGAAGTTGAACTTCAGATTTTTGAAGTTCTACATCCTTTTCTAACGGGGAATGAAGCAGTCACTAAATGAAAACATTGACAGCAACTTGATTGGAGAATATAAGAACACTTAACCCAACCAGTTATAACTGCTTGCATTTTTCTATGAGTCTGCTATATTGACTCATGTTTAAGTTTGTGATCTGCTATAAAACCCAGATCCTTATCTGCACAGCTTCTGCTTAGACATTCTTCACCATATAATTAGAAATAATCCACAGTATACAATTACATTATCCCTAGCCTTACTGAACAAAATGAGTTTTTCAGGTCATTTTTTTAGTTCATAGTGCTTGTTTTCATGTCAGCTGTAAATGTACAAGCACTCTCTTCCATCTATCACACAAGTTATTGATGAAAGTATTCAATATTACAGGATTCCCGATTGCAAAACTTTATTTGATACATTCATCTTACCAGTGAGCTTCAAGCTGCAAATTTGCTGAGAAAATTAGGTGCAAGAAAGAACATAAAGAACATAAACTAAACTAAAGAACGTATACTAAATCTGTAGGTAAAACCAGATATAAATGTAATTGTTGAGACTAATAGCTAGCAGCTCAAGGACCGATGAGAAAAAACACTGCCAAGAAAAGAGTAAAACCTAAAAAGCAGAGAACTGAAAGACAACAACTCAGCATCACTGAGAATCAGCTAGATCCAAGGCATGTCAGGGGCTGACATTCCCCCATTTGATGGCTGTCTGGTGGGCAGAGACTCATGAGTGTCTCAAGAGCATTAATGCTTAGCCCAATAGCATGTTAACCACAGCTAGCTATTATATTAGCCAACAGATAATTCCTTTATAGTTTTAAATTGTGTATGTTCTGCTGGCAGAATCTGTCTGTGTACAGTAAAAGATATCTGCACAAAGGTGATACAGTGAGCGTAGGTTGCAATGCAAGTGGTCATAAAAGGAGGGAAAAAAAAACCCTAAGATTTTGAATTTAGTTGTTTCAAAAAATTTAAAATTTTCAATATCATTTTTCTCCAGACTTTTCAATTTATTAGGTCTCTTCTCTGCACCTTTTTCAGAATTTCTGCAGCTATTGCTTACCGTATGTTACATCCAGTAACAGACAAGAGAAAGGTGGGAGAAAAATAACATCAAGCACAAAATATATTAAAAAAAGAAAAGCCTTTGCACCATAATGGGCTTTTCCTTTCAATTACGTGTAGATGAGCTCCCTCTATCAAAAGGAACACACACAATTACTAGCTTCTCTGAATGTCCTCCAACAATGTAAACCTGTGTCAGTTGCCGTTTAGTTGCGGGGCGCTGCCACAGCGTTGAAAATGGATTATATCTTTTCCAATCCTGGGCAATCAGAAACTCTTTGCCATTTCAGTCTGGATAACTTCCTGAGTAAGAATGCAAACGGGATGAGCATTGTTACCTCCTTTCCAGGCTCAAACACACAAACAGCTGAACATTTCTCAGCTAGCATTGTAGAACTCAGGGTTACTGTTTCCCTTTCAGGAAGAAACAGAACTTTAATACCTATTTCAGCAAGTCTTATCTCAAATTTTCTGTTCTGTCCATGACTTCTGACATTCCAAGTGCAGCATCTAGCCTACTAGGCTACTGCTTGGAAAAACTATCAAAAAGAATGCTGAAACTGCAAATACTTAAACATTAGAAAATGCCAGAAATAAGACTGCACAAAATTAATTACTTCTTCCTGACACTTTGGTGAGAAGAGGGTAACTGACTTGATGTACTATGGTTTAGCCTATGAAATTCTTGCCTCTCCAATTCCTCTGCAGCTGACTGCAGGGCGCTGCCAAGGCTATGCAGCACTTCACAAAACAGCGACACTTGAAGGGGCACTAGACTTTCATAGCTCCTACACCATTAGGACTTGTGTAAACTCTGCATTGCTTTCACCTAAGTAGCACTGCATCAGAAAAAAAAAACAACAAGAAAAGCAATGGAAAAACAGAATATGAGGAATGTTTAAACGGTCACTTTCCTCCCTAGCAGCTAAGGCTCTAGCTTTTACTAATACTGCTCTCACTACATGTCATTGACGCACACCGTCTCAGCTTGCTACACCTTCAGAAATATGCCTGAAAATTAATACATTCATTACAATCCCGTGCTGAGAAAACATTGGTAAATCTCTCTAAGATTACATATACCTTCTGGTTTTACTTTAGGATAAAAAAGTACCTTATCACTAGCAGAAAGACTTAAAGTGACAGATGTTACAATCCATTGTAATGCAGAAGTGGTAGTATTTAAATGAACTCAGTGTGCATGGATTGTGAATTAAGGACCAAAATACAAACAAAGCAATGGTGAGAACAAGCAGATATAGGCAGGTGTTTACAGAGAAGTTTTTTGCAAGTAGGTTGTTTTGGGGAAAATCAGTTTTCCTTCTTCCAGTATCTTCATCATATGCGAGCAGCACCTCTCCATGCAAGCCTTGCTCATTCTTACGTGACAAATACTATTGTAAGAACTCCCTGGTAGAGATGACAGCCCAGAAAACCTGCTTTTGTAATGAAAATTTCAGGCTATAGGAGTGGGAAGCAAACACAGGGGACAGAGAAAGAACAGGACAAAACCAGTCACTGCTGCCATCTACATCTTGGCTTTCATTAGTCAATTTTTAAAGCTCTTTTGAAAAATGAGTATCAGGGTTGATTAGGCCCAGAGAGATAAAGCAAGTTCTGGAGAGTCACAGACAAGCTATAAACAGATCTAAGAACAGAATTTGAAGTTCCTAAGCCCTGTTTCAGTACTTTGTCTGTGCAACCCAAAGACCTCATCAATCTTCAGGTCCCAACAACACAGACAACAGTAGGAGGCAAAACCCTATCTTGTTTATTTATAACACATATAAGTAAAGTTCTCTTTTCCTGAACTGAACAGACACATAGAATGGGAATTTTCTTTGCTCACATTTCTCAGTCTCATGTTCACTGTAGTTCTATGCTCTAAGCAACACTCCCCCTCTCTCAGTGCTTGCCTGGACATACTGTGCCCATGTGATTCTCTTCCCACACGGAAATTCTGATGCCACCAACCAATTAGCAGCTCCTGTTACAACGCTCTTGAAAGGCTGGGGGATGCAGGGGAAGAGGGAACAGCTAAGTTGAGAAATCCAAATTAGTGCCTCCGCTGAAAAACAAAACAACAACAATAAAACAACTGCTTAGCAATTCTCTGCTCTGTTTAGCTTGACATCAGGCCAGGCAGCAAGCACACACTACCCTGCCAAGCAATACATGCACAGCATGGAACCACTCATTGTTTTCTAAGACACACTGAGCCTGTCTCTGCAACAGACAAAAAACAAGCCCTGGAATTTATGGGATAGCAGATGGCCCACACCCTGGGCAGAGGTGTACCAGGAACCCTTTCCACCCCCAGCATGCCAACTTCATCATTTGTTTGCTTCACGCCTTTCTGAAGATGCTATTCTTTCCTCTGCAGTTGTTGCATTTGCTTCCCACTCGATGGCCTGAAGCCTTCATTATGACAGCAGATTTCCTCATCTGTTCAAAACAACCAGACTTAACATCTGTCATCTTGACTGGTGAGCTCTTGCAATAGTATTTGTGTCAGAGGAGAGAGAGCAAGATTTATGTGAAGAGCTACTGTTCAAATATACTGAAAACATTCAAATAAGGAAAATTGAATTCTTATAAACCAGCTTCCTTGCTTTTCCCTTCCTTGTAAACTTCAGCATAAGCTTTTCCGAAATAACTGCGTGGCCGTACTTCAGCATGCCCACAGTTCTCACCCAGCAGTGGGAAAGGACACTGCCCGCAGTGCCCAAAAGGCCAGGCTTAGACTAAGCCTCTTGTTTGGCCCGGCCTCACCCAGCAGAGCGGTGCAGGAGAGCAGCCAGCCGGCAGAAGGATGGGGTCGCTCAGGAAGCAGCAAGACCACTCACACGGGATACACTGCAACGCTGCGATGCAAAGGATGCAGCAAAGACAGGGGGCCTCGCTAGTAATGGAGTGGCCCATGTGTGTGAGAAGGCTTTATGTCAAAGTAACTAATCATGGTAATGAGAACACACATTTATGACTAAATGACTCTTAGCCTGGAGAAAAGAAGGTTGAGGGGAGACCTTATCACTCTCTACAACTGCCTGAAAGGAGGTTATAGCCAGGTGAGAGTCAATCTCTTCTCCCAAGTAACAAGTGATAGGACAAGAGGAAACAGCCTCAAATTGTGCCAGGGGACGTTTAGGTTGGATATTAGGAAAAACTTCTTTACCGAAAGGGTTATCCAGCATTGGAACAGGCTGCCCAGGGAGGTGGTGGAATCGCCGTCCCTGGAAGTATTTAAAAGACAGGTAGACGTGGTGCTGAGGGACATGGTTTAGGGGTGGTTTTTTGGCATAGGTTTATGGTTGGACTCGATGATCTTGAAGGTCTCTTCCAACCCAAGTGATTCTATGATTCTATGAAATAATTTAATCGAAATGGAGTACAATACCAGACCTATACAGAAGAGATGCACTATTAGATCGGTCACTGAGCTCCCCCCTGGGTGAAGCGGGACGGCAACACTTACTACAACACTCATCAGAGGAGCTGCAAGGGCAAGAAATGTCACAGAAAATGGAGACTTCGGCACCACCACGCAGGCTGGGCAGACACCACACCGTGCCGTGGCGCATAGACGCAGTCTTTACAAACTGCCAGGGACTGCTTCAAGCAGCAACCACTTAGAGAGCACTTAGGCACCTCAGAGCAAAGCTGCTGCTCATTCAGCATGGTGGGCACCGAGCAATCGCCAGACAGAAGTGTCCTAGTGTATTTATTCTTATAATAATGCTTTCAATTTCTGATGGCTCTAGGGCACAGCCACCTATGGGTCCCACAAAACGTTAAGCTAGAAAACAACAGGGTTACAAAGCATAAATGAATAATCAACAACATGCTCACCAAGCCCGACCACTCAGATTTAAAAAAAGGTTTAATAAAATAAATAAATGAGTGGACTGGAGGGACAGCATTTTGCTATTTTAAACCTGTCAGTATAGAAGCTCACTAAAATTTCAGTATTTCATACTAGGCTCTTTTTTTCTTTTTAACTTTCATCATAAACACCATTATTAATAGGAAATTTCAAGGCTCAACTCATCTTAATTCTGGTAATTTTGAAGTGTATAAATCATGCCTTCGTTGATGGCATACGTGCATCAACAGCTTTTAGTGGTCTTTCACTGTTGCAAAACTTGCAAACTTGGCAAATAATTCCATGCACAAACAACAAGAAGTAGAGTAGCGCTTGCTTCCTTTTAACCTGACAGGACTGGCTGGACGAATGGCGGGGGGAGGTGGAAACACATGAAGGAATGAAGTTCTGATGCACACAAGCAGTAAGTCAAGTTAGTTAGAAAATTTCATCAGGTAACTCATTGTAAAGTCTCAAAGAGCATCTAAACTTGAAAAATTGGATGGATAAATGACTGCTCAACAGCATAACTCAGTTAACACTGCAATTTTTGGCAAAGATAAGAGTTATCTTGGAACTGTCAGAATTCGTTGATAAAACCATAAAAGGTACTTATTTTCAAATTGCTTCTTTTTTTTTTTTGGTCTATTTAACTCTTGAAGTGTAAGATTCATGGAACCATGCTGCTGAAAATTATGCTCCTTAACCTTTTCCCTTTCCACTTCTCTGGCCAAAACCCAAAACAAACAGATAAAAAAGGCACATAGGCTACTTGCCCTCTGACGGCTTCTCCGCTTCCACACTTGCTGGGAAGCATCTGCACACGCAGCCCACTAAAGCCACACGATACTGCGGAGAAGTCGTGGCTGCTCAGAAAAGTAAAGCCAGCAAATGCTGCAATGCCACTCCTCTGCAGCTGCCTGAAACGGCCCTATATTTCATGTTTAACCTGAAATTATTAAAATTCACTAAAGAAAAAAAAAAAAAAGACAAATGCTTATATATACATTTTTCAAGACTGAATGATGCAAGATTATGTTTAACACATTTTCTTTTATTAGCCTGTGAACAAAACCACCAAATAACCAACTCTTTAGAAAATTAACTGAAATGAGTGTCCATACCTGTAACTCTCCGATAGTTGCTTGAAGTTTAAGGGAATTCACAGTTCTTAAGAAGCCCATGGACAGCACATTTCATGATCACAACATACACTGAATCCAATCAATAACCTTGATTTTGCTGAAAAGTTTTGAGATGGAAACTACAGGCCGGAAAATTCAGCAAGTCTGCTCAAAGAATTTATGATAAAATTTTAAAAGAGGTAACTTGTACAATTGTATGGATACCCTTAATCTCCTATACTTACTTGAAGATATACCCTAACATTAGCGGAGTTCTTGATTAAAGTGCTGAGATACATCATAACATTAGAAGAGTTCTTGATCAAAGTGTTGGAAAATCCAATGCAATATAACAGCTAATAATAATTAAAAAAAAAAAACCACCATGAAACTATACAAAGTAAGACTTCATACAGAGATCCACAGGGCACCAAATACTCCAGAGATAAAGCAAGCTGTTTTACAGTCACAGTATAAGGCATGTAAACTACTGTAGCTAAGACATATGTTCAGCTAAAATATGGTATTTAGGACCAAAGTCTG
This sequence comes from Chionis minor, assembly GCA_013398295.1. Lineage (NCBI taxonomy): Eukaryota > Metazoa > Chordata > Aves > Charadriiformes > Chionidae > Chionis > Chionis minor. The sequence goes on from VZSF01002496.1 coordinate 147,281, forward strand.
AAACGCCATGCACACTAAAATCACTCGGACTGGGAAGTCCCGCATATGTTTGGGAGTCATAAATCTGATGAGCGCAAACTTGAATATAGGAAGTTCCATCTAAGCACGAGGAGGAACTTCTTTATTTTGAGGATGGCAGAGCACTGGAACAGGCTGTCCAGAGAGGTGGTGGAGTCTCCCACTTTGTAGACGTTCAAACCTGCTTGGACACCAGCCTGTACAAGGTGTGTTCATCTGTTGTAGGTGAACCTGCTCTGGCAGGGGGGTTGGACTAGATGATCTCCAGAGGTCCCTTCCAACCCCTAACGTTCTCTGAATCTATGATTCTTTCCCTTGACTCCTAAATTCTAAAGGAGATGGTTCCTGGCAATTCATTTAGCATACAGAGGCACCCTAAGTCATCTCGAGGTCCACTACTGCAACTTGCTTTGGCACTTCTAAATCGGTAAGACCTCCAATTTCTACATTGCCCAGGGGCTGAAAAGTAGAAGCAGCTTTAAGAGAAAATAGATTTTGCCATCCCGACAGGAGTAGATAAAATGGAAGATGAGGTCTGAAATCCTGTCCCAAATTAATAATTTTTTTAAAGTATCTTAAAGGAGACTGAAGATATTACCTAAATCTATCATCTTGTCCCAAAACACCAGAATTATGCCATTTCTGTTTGCTTTCCAGTGGTGGAGATTCACAAAACTTTCAAAGCAACGTACTGTAGCCCATAGATTACAACAAAGTCAATGAATAACACATAAGAAAAGAGCCTCTTTTTAAGCTACAATTTGCTGCACATTGGTACAGACCTCTCCTGGGAAGCTTATGGGGTCCATAAATCAATAAAGATTAAAAGTTTTCCCTCTTTCTTCAGTTTATTGTTCTTTTTCAGAGATAAATTAGAACCTGTGCATTTTTTCGCTTCTTAAATTTGCACCAGGAAATATTAATCCTTACCATAAATGGATAAATAGAATTTAGAAAACACCATACAATCCACTGGACAGAACAATAATCTCTCAATTGTGTTCTGCATAATATCATAACTTAACCTAGAATATGATAAAAGGGGAAAGTAGATATTCTCCTTATACTTAAATTACACTTTTTTTTTTTTTAAAAATACATTAACTTAGCTTTATGCTGCATGAATTAAATTCTTTTTCACCTCAGAGACCATATCCTAACAGACAGGTATTGTGTAGATGTTTCTTCTTCTGTAAAAGAAATCACACAATAATTGTAGTATTTCAGAAAGGTAGTAAGTAATGCATCCTTGGTATTTTAATGTTTAAATACAGGAAACTGCATGACGTGTTACCATTATGCAAGACACTTGGTATCCTTGGATAATTGTTTGATAATTAGCATTTAGATGCAGTATCAATACTATGAAGGAAAAAAAATTCTAAGTGAAAAAAGACAGATCACAGTTACAGATCATAACAGAGAGTAGGTGTGGCTTGGCTAACTGCAAGGGATCACATATTTCAGTTTTCTAAGGACTTCAGCTTGGGAAAACTGTAGATTGTCAGAGACGGCTAAAGCAGACATATATTCTTTAGACAGAGTTTGACTTCTGTGGAAGCAAACTCATCTACACAACTCCAAATTTTCAGAGGAAGTCATATGCAGAAAAAAGACCGAAAACCAGTGAGAAGTTAAAATTTTGATAAGATGCTTGGGATTGCTGAGTTTTTTATAGCTCTAGTAGTATGTCTCCTGATTTGGCAGTTCCTAAAGCTGCAATGGATGCGTACCCAGCTTCCTCCAGGACCAGTTCCACTCCCCATCATCGGAAATTTGTGGCTGCTGGACTTCAAACTTCGCCGAGAAACTCTCACTGAGGTATTTATTTATCTCCATGTTTGAAAATCAGTCTGAATCTATTTTAACTTAAACTGTACATTGCATAGGAATGGCCTAAACTTGGAATTATTTTTTTAAACCTCAAGCTTGATTATCAGCCAATTTCAAAGAATCCAAGGACCCTGCATTATTAAAAATATTTCTGAGTAATAAACACCGTAAGTGCTTTACTCTTTGTTATTTTCTTTCTCTTTTGGATACAGTAACATCCATGCATAACGTTATCACAAGCACTGTCCATAGCATGATATTTCATTGACAGTTTCATCCTCTATTTCTGTGCTGGTATCTAGCCCCAGAAACCACCTCTAGTAGAACTTGCTTTGCCCAACACCAACGTCACTGGAACTTCTCCAAGCTACGAGTGGTCCGACCTCCATTAGCAGACCAAACATGTACTCTAAACTGACTCTTTTTTTCTTATTTGTACAGCAAAAATATTTATTATCTGCAGGAAGCAGATTATGACTAAAAGCAGGAAAAAATTGATTGCTGTTATGTTCACAGCATGATTCCTTTATAAACCAATTAAAACTATTTTAAAATATAAGAAACTTGCTTCAAACTAAGGAAAAATACAAGCATGATCTGAGGAAAGAAAATAGAGAAAAAGAAAGCACAAGGAAGCTGAAGGAAAGAATGCAAAACCATTTCTCTCCTTTCTTCAGAAGTCAAGAAAATATGATAATTTTGGTTCATTAATAAACAGAAAAGCTCTGGGATTTTGGCTGTACGCATTCGTTCTTTGATTCTGACCTGACAGAGAAGACCTGTGTTCTCTTTCTGTGAAGCTTTCAAAGTTGGTCTTCTGAGAGGTGTCCTTAGTATCTGTTCCATAAACTACGATTATCTTCTGTTCCCAAAGCACATTACAACAGAAGGCTAAATTTTTCTGAAACCTGTAATCCAGTTTGATGTTGGCAAACAGGTTTAGTTACAACTACAGAAAACTCTTAAAATTAGTACTTAAGTGTATACATTCCCTGGTTTATATTTAGTAATTTACTGTTATTAACTCTTCAGTTAACCAACATCTATGGAAATATCTACACATTGTGGATGGGACAGACACCTATGGTTGTGCTAAATGGATACAAAGCAGTAAAAGACGGCATTGTCACCCATTCAGAGGAAGTTTCTGGAAGACCTCTCACCCCATTCTACAGGGATATGATGGGCGAGAAAGGTACAAGATGTTACACAATACTGAAACATGAACAAGATGTAAAGAAAGACACTTTCCTATATATACACACATACATGAGTTACTGCTACACAAGCACATAACCAGGCTTACATAGCAAAAAAGTTGCATGCAGAGCTGGCATATTAAGAAAAGGTAAAAAACAAAACAAAACAAATCTCCTCTTTAAGCTTACTATTGACTTTTTTTTCTTGCCAATAGATTGAAAGGTATATTTGCCTAGAGGAGCTGCCCTTCAGTTATATCACTACTAAAACAGAAGACTGTACATGTAGAAGATATCTGTAGACAAAGCAGTTCTGTCCTTACCAAAACCCACCATAATTCAGTTTCCAGGGTTCCATTTATAAGAAGTTATACAGCTGGGAATCATAAAAACCTAAGTCAGAGACTAAAAGTCAGTATCTGAAACCATGGTATCTTCTTTGTTGGTGAAATATAACCCCATTTAATCAAATTTTGCCTCCTGCAGTGAAAGGATTTCCCCTCCCAGCAATGAAATAACTGTTTCTGTGCTATTCAGGTATTTTTCTGACGAGCGGGCACACCTGGAAGCAACAGAGACGCTTTGGTATGACAATTATAAGAAGCCTGGCACTCCGTAAGAACAATCTGGAGCATCAAATTCAAACAGAGGCCTGTCAGCTTGTGGACATCTTTGCAAACACAAAAGGTAAATTCACTAGAAGAGTAACAGAGTTTTTTTCTGAAATATAGTAGACTAGGGGAATAAAAGTTTCAAAATGCATTTTTACAAGTAATATAGATATTTTTCGTATTAGTGGGACTTCTACTGGCTACTGAATTGCATTCTTCACAAAAAATGTTTTGTCTGCACGGCGGGCAATATAAAATTGTTTTTTTGAAATAAGGATAGTAAAAAAATGTTTATTATCAACACAGTCTTGGGGACAGCTGGTAAGAATTCTTACATTCAAGGAATATAGGAAAACCCTATGTTCTTCTCCATAAAATAAACAATTTGTGACCTGTTGCGAGTCGTTCTAGGACAGCAGGCCTTTAGGATTTGGCAGAGAAAGAAGCCCAATACAAGGAAAGTATCTTTCTGTTGTCCAACAAAACTTCTTTTTAAGGCTTGGATGAAATAGAAACCAATAGAATTTTAGCAAGATGCCAAAATAAAGCAATTAAATATAAATATGTTGAACAGCCAAGTCCCTCATCCACATTGTGTTCCATACTGATGTGAAAACACAGAGAAATTGCCTAAAGTCTCCCTCCAACTCTCCTTGCACTAGACCCAGCAAAACGGCCCATCGCTCTTCTGAGAGCAACACATTCACAGATCTTTGAAATGCAAGAAATGAACAAAACGTCGACTCAGGATCCCTGTACAGCCCAAATCTTTACCTTCTGTGCAATCCTTCCTCAGTTTTAAACTCAATAAATCTATTTACTCTTTCCAAGGAGGACTACAAGCATTGGACTGAAGTCAGAGGTGTATAATCCACCATTTTCCATAGTAGTATAATTCAAAGGTTGTCCTTGCCATTGAAATGTATACTTAATTTAATTTTATCTGGATTTAACCTTTTTGATGGGAGCTGTTTTCCAACCCATTATGCAAGGTTTATCTTTTCAGACTGTGGGGGGGGGAAAAATAGATTAATTGTTAAGCTCTACTTGAAAACCAAAAGGAGACAAATAATTTTCAACATGACTAAGAAATTAAGATATTTAAATGGTGGGGGGGGGTTGTTCTGTTTGGTTTTGGGGTTTTTTTGGTGGTGGTGGTGGGGTGTTTGTTTTGGGTTTGTTTTTTTTTAATTGCCAAACAAATATCTGACTTCAGATTTCAAGGCATTTGTTCTAGTTAATTGCTTGTGTTTTCATACAACCCAGACCACAAGTCGAAAAGAGACCTTATGTTTGTCTTGTCAAAACCAATAATCACTGTCTTTTACATAAAAAAAGAGTAAAAAGCAGATTGAAAATAAAGATTCCCTGCACTTACAATCCCTAGTTAATTTGTATTAAACTGGACTTCATTTGTGTGAAATTTAAGTAGTTTGGATCTGCTATTATTTTTACCATTAAAAAAAAAGTTTTCTTCTTCTTCATTTTTCTTACTGTAGTTTATTTAGAAGTATTCATGGTACCTGCTATATTCACAGGCAAACCTTTTGACCCCCACACTTTCATTGTCCAAGCTGTTGCAAATATCATTTGTACTGTCGTTTTTGGTCACCGCTTCTCCAGTGACGACGAATCTTTCGGCAAGCTTATCAAAGCTGTTTATTTTGTGATCTACTTTCAAGCTACTATCTGGGGCAGGGTAAGAATCTAACTTTCTTGTTCTTATTCCTTAAAGTCTCACAAGTCAAAAACAAGTCTTAAAGTTTCACAAGTCAAAACAAACAAATTAAAAGTCAGTGCTGATTATTCACAAATGTTACCATACCATTGTTCTGCGAGCCACTGTGCAGTAATAAATTAATACATACCTTGTATATGTCAATACGACCTTATAGTCCTTCTTTACGTCAGTAAATCATGTGTCCTAAAATTGAAATTCTAGATCATCACTATTTCACAGATTTCCAAAACATATAATGTATTTCAAATGAGTAATCATTTGCAGAGTACTGCGTATGTAAGATTCTTAAAATGAAAGCGACTTTTAAAATTTAATTTTCATTTAGTCTTGAGAATATAGAAGTGCAATTAATAAGAACTAAAGCTTCGAAGCCCTGTTCTCTTGAGCAGATAACTTGCTTCTCATATAATTCATATTACTACCAAGATCTGAGTTATTCTGAGCTTCCTATAAGATACAGATAACAATTTCATCACATCAAGCAGATTCTTTTTAAGTTCTTAAAAGCTATTGCTTATCTTGTGCAGATTTTGGCACACTGGCATTCTGTAACACTATCAGGTTCTCCAACACCTCTGTCACAGAGATGCCTCCAAAAAAAAAAAGAAAATCAGAGTAAAAATCAAGGCTGAGAAAATCTGCTTGTGAGACAGATTCAGCCCTCAGTTACTCCGATTCACCCGTTTTCAGAAGCCTCTGTTGCATTATTAGGTAGGCATCCAAAAAGTTAAACATAATAATTCTCCTGCTCTCTGTGACCTGATATCCACTATTACAGGATGTTGACATTTTGGGCAACTGGTGGGGACAGAGAATTCTGTGCTGGCTGATAGATTCCTAATCACAGGCCATAAATAAAACAAAGGCTCTACCAGCAGTCCCAGAGGCTGAAGTCCATTCACAAAACCATACAATACCAAAAAAATACAAATAATTATTTTCCCCTCAACAAATACACATACCAGTTTCTTCTGGAGGAAAGCCTTCTGAGAACTCAAGTCAGCTTCTATACCTTTTCAGTGTTCAACCTATCGATGAAGCATAGAAAGTGTGGCTATTGAACATTGACAACGCAATCATAACAGTTTTAGACTGCTGCATATTACCAGTAGCTCGTTAACAAATCTCAATCAGGTTTTCCTCGATGCCAGTTCACTTAGAGGGCAATGTAAAGAAATCCCTCTTAGAACTGTAGAATAATTTACATTGGAAGGGACCTCTGCATGTCAGCTAATCCAACTCCATGCTCAAAACAGGTCCAATTAGATCAGGTTGTTTAGGCACTTGTCTCATCAGGTCTTGGAGTCTCCGAGGATGGAGGTTTCACACAGATTCTCTGGGAAACCTGTTCCCAGTATTTAATCTACTTCCTGGTAAAAATAAAACATTTTTTAAAAATTACCACAAAAAAGTAAATAAATAAATAAATAGTATTTTCTTAAATCTAATTAGAATTTCCCTTATTCTGACTTGTGTCTATTGCCTCTCATACTAATTAGGAGCCCATGTGTTGCAGTGACTTCACAGAGTTATCAGGAAATTAGAACTGAGTTTTCAGTTTTAAAAGAACTCATGTTTCTTCATTTTTGTTTAAAATCACAGATGTATGATGCTTTCCCATGGCTTATGCACCGTTTCCCAGGACCTCATCAGAAAGCGTTTGCATACAGTGACTTCATGCACAATTTAGTTATGAAGGAGGTCCAGAGGCATGAGAGACAGAACGCAGGTGAACCACAGGACCTCATTGACTTCTACCTGGCTCAAATAACAAAAGTAAGTATCTGTTTATCACATTCTCCCCTCCTTGGCCTCAATGCCTACTACAAATACTTGCTATTTAAGTAACTACTATGGAATTTTTATATGTGGAGTTTGTTTAGCACTGAAGTTTTTTGTTTTGGTGGGCTGCACACTGTTTTTATCAAACAACGACAATTTCTATGTGACAGATGAAATGTCTGAAATTATCCACTTCATAGTCTTCTCATCAATATACCCTACAGACCAAAGACGACCCTACTTCTACATTTAATAAAGACAATATGGTTCAGACTGTGGTTGATCTTTTGCTGGGAGGGACAGAAACAACAAGTACCACCCTTCTCTGGGCGCTGCTCTATATGGTACAATACCCAGAAATACAAGGTGAGCAAAAGCGTTATCCGAGAGAACTGCGTTCAACATTACATCATGATGAACACCATTAAAGTGCAAGTATTAGCTCAATCATTTGCAATTCATCAAAATAACCCTTAACAATGAATATGAATGTTGGTACGTCAACAATTGAGATCTAGAAAATGAAAGTTTAATAAATGAAACAAATGTGTGCTTTCCCTGTCAGTTCACTAAAAAGCAACACTAGCAGAAATTAGTAGTAGCCACTGTTTTATCTCACTAGAAGGGGATGGCAAAGACAGAATAACAACCTAAAGACATTTCATACGCAACCTAGTCTCCTCACAACCTTCAAAGTGGAAAAGCTTTAAAAAAAAAAGCACCTGGTCTGATGTGTGTTTGTAAACATAACAGAAATTACACCTGTAATTTTAATCCTTTTTTGAAACATAGAAATGTGCTATCCTGATGCACCAAGTGGGATATGTCTTATATGAGAGATCATCTTGTGCTTTGGGGATACACACTTTCTTGATCAACCGAAACCAACACAGCAGGCAAACCACGTGCCCATGCATTTCATAGCAACGTAATTTCTTTTGCGGCCCCCCCCCCCCTCCCCCCGATCATATTTGTACAGAAGTCTGCTGGAAAAGGGGGAGAAAGGGGGGAATAAAAATATTTTAATTTCTCTGCAGAAAGGGTTCAAAGAGAGATAGAGGCTGTTCTGGAACCTTCTCATCTCATCAGCTATGAAGACCGTAAAAAACTGCCATATACAAATGCTGTGATCCATGAGGCTTTGCGGTACAGCAATGTTACTTCTGTTGGGGTCCCTCGACAATGTGTGAGGAATACAACTTTGCTGGGTTTTCACATTAAAAAGGTACATCTTTCATAAAGCTCCATCTTTCTTAAAGCTTCAAGCTATTAATGTTTACTCTTTATATGACATCAGCTTCTACAATTCCTAACTTTGCATAGAGAGCACGTGGTAGTACATCAGACGTGAAACAAAGCCGAGTGCTCCGAACCAGCACTAAGTCTATATTAGCAGATGCAAAAGAAAGCTTGGGAAAAGACTAACAGCACTAGTAGCAAACACAAGGAAAACTGAAGCCTTTCTTCCCACTAGTCAAATATGGACGATGTCTGGGCATCAAAGCAGAACGTGTGTTTCAAGGAATGATGAAGAAATGAGGTTTAATGAATGTCAAGCCAGCTAATTTTCACACACAAAGTAGCAGCCTGGAGCAACCTGTAGTCATCCCTGACAACACAAACACACGCACGCAAAAACCACACGCTTCAGATGGCAGCTCAGTACAGTGAGAGATCCGACAGGCACATTGGCATGACATACACACCCCAAATATATTAAGCATAAAATTGGTGTGATGGTATCGAAAGATCCAGTGAAGCATACAAAAACCAAAAAGGAAAGTGTTATGATTAGTCTGGCAAATACGTAAAACAATCCAAGCTCCACTGGGGCTTAGACATGAAGACACTTCAATAGTCCTGACCAAGGATAATTTAGACAAAGGCAAACATATAGAACATTATGACAAACAGAAAATACAAGGGGTTTTTACGCCTGGGTGTGCACAGGACAAGACTGTGTTGAATGCAAACACTGGACTGCAAGCACAGGATGGCATATTATTTATTAGAGAGAAGGAAAGTCAAAACAAAAAAAAATTAAAAAATCAATCATACATGCAAAATATAATCTCTGCTTCTTTTTTCAGGGCACACTTGTATTGCCAAATCTGTACTCCGTTGTGTGTGACACTGAGCACTGGGCAACCCCTTGGAAGTTCAACCCAAATCACTTCCTCGATTTGGATGGCAACTTTGTGAACAAAGAGGCGTTCTTACCGTTCTCAGCAGGTAATGGCCTGACGTTTGAATGTTCCTGTTCACCTTGTCTTGCAGCAAGATTAAAAATGTTATTTCTAAGTTCTGAATTTTTTTAAACACTTTTATAAAAACTTATTTGACACAAAGATATAAAGTCAGTTTTCTACTGTAAGAGCCACAAATATTGTCTTCCCTTTTATATTTTGCATACATTCAAACAGAGGATGAGTATGGCTAAGAGACATAGTGCTATCTCCTTGGTATATGTACAGTTCCTACTATAAGGATATCTGAATTCCTTAGTCCCTAATGTATTAAATCCTGGTAACAACCTCAAATTAGAAAATCAATTTATTCTCATCTTACAAACAGGAAACCCAAAGACAAAAGTAACATAATTTGTTAAAATACACACAGAAAATCTGTGATAAAGTAGGGAAAAACACCCTCCGTCTCACAAATTCTACAGTAATAGTATACCACTAGGTTCTCTTGTACCTCCAGAAAATTAAAAAAATCCAGTCTTTTCAGTAAAATATTATTATTAGCTAAAAAAAAATAATCTAACTTTTCAAGAGCATATTATAATGTAAAACTTACTTAATTTACAATGCAAAATGTAGCAATTCAAAGACATGGGAGAAAAAGAGTGAAAAGCAGTATAAAACATACCTCGGAGAGCTTCGCTAAACCACGTTTTTCTAATAAACATATTATTAAGAAAAGCAGCACAAAATAGGAAGCTGGCATTATTTACTGAAAATTAATATATAAAAATTAAACAATAAAAACACTGGGAACCACCTGAGGCTTTTGCATGTTACTGTGACAGATTATACTCTCATGTGTTTGTTGTAGATAAAACACAAATAGTATGCTAAGTAACACAGAAAGCGGTCAGATTAAACATGGTAAATCCAGATTTTAAAACCATTTGCCCAAACTACCTGTAAATCCTAGGATCATATTTGCAAAACAGGTACTTGGCATCTTACCTTCTTTACTCACCAAATGTCCACTAGTTTACATGAATCAAGACAACTAATTTAGGCTACCATTTCAACCCAGACATAGGAAGCTTTCTTTTTTATTTAACTATGGGTGTATTCTGGTTTTATAATCTGACTATTTACACATCCTGAATATGTATTTATTTTTAGTTTTTCACAGATATCCTGAAATATACTATGAAAACAATATGGCAAAATGAGTCACTGAGTCTATGTATCACTGAACATGCCTGTGTTTCATTCCCTTACCTTACGTATCTGCTCCTGGACAGTTAGGAATAGTGGGCTACAACCAATATAACCTTCGTAATTTGTGTTGAAGGAAGCCTCATTAGATCCTTCTACTTAGCTTCAGAATTGCATCCCACAATGCTCCAGTTCTCCCTCCTCAACAACCAAAGATAAGACTGTGAAGTATAGGAAGCCTTTTAAAACCTGGCTTAACTGAGAAGCGATTCATGGTTCTCACTGAATGAGAAGCAAAAATAGAAAGGGTGAATTCTCATACATGCTCCAGGGAAAAAACCAAACAACCAACCAAACCAAACAAAAACCTCCCAGACAAAAAACCCAAACCAACCCCAAATAAACAAAAAAACCCACAAAACACAAAACACCCAAACCAGTTAACATAATTAGACATGTCCAGTTTCTCAGTTGAATGTTTCTTCCCACCTCCAAAGGTATCTTCCATCCTTACAGAAGGAAATAGGAAGTAACTATCTTACATTAACAAAATTTATGGAACGCAGTAGAATTTTGTTTTAGTTCTTTTTCAGAACTTAACTTCTACACAACTAACTCTTTTCCCCTTTCGTCTGCAGGGCACCGTGTATGTTTGGGAGAACAGATGGCACGAGCTGAACTATTCATCTTCTTTACCAACCTCCTTCGTGCATTCACATTCCAGCTCCCTGAAGGAGTAAAGGAAATCGATTTGGAGTACATTTTGGGTGCAATACTGCAGCCACATCCATACAAACTCCGTGCTATTCCACGCTAGTCTGCGACATACTACAATGCAGAAAGACTTCAACCAGTCAGTAATTGCAGACATTTCAAAAACACGTATCACTATCCCAAATGTATTCAAATGTAGGTAGCTCAGTACAGCAAATTAATATAGAGTGGTTTTAGGTTAGGAGGTTTGACCTTATATAGTTAAGCTTTTTGAAATTAAATTAAGTGTACTTGCCAAAGTTCATATAATCGCATCGTAGGCATATACAAGTACACAATAATACGTTACCAAAAAAAAAAATCTTCATATTCACAGTTGCAATGAATTAGATGTAGGATTTTAGAGCAATGATCCGTATCAAGGAGTTTCCTGCACATGTGCTCAGCTATCACGCTCTTAAAATGGCACAACTGTTCTGATGTAGCAAGAATGCCTGAATTAAAAGAAATAAATAAAATCTTTAGTATGCGCTTGTCCTCTGTGTTCACAGAAGGTCTTTTCTTACATCCTTTTGCAGAAGGTAACAGAGTATACACACTTAGTGTTGACTCCTTTTCCTTTCACACTCCTGTAAAGCATTATATATTGCAGCATAAATTTTTTACACACATAAATGACTGCAGAATGGAGCCTCTCACAATCATAGTCCCTGTAGAAATCCTTACACCTTTTTTCTTTGCTTCCTTAGTACCAAATTCCTATTTTAATCACAAGTCTCGGATCCAGGTGCTCTCATGAACCTTTCCTTCTTCTGTCTAGAAACATAATAAAAATGTCATCCAATAATTTCCTATTTGAAGGAAAAGCAACAGCCCTTCAAGAAATTAAGAAAATAAACAAGGATACCAACATTTGCTAAACAGGCACAGTAGAAATTTATTACTCACAGTGTTTTCTTCTGTTTTCTCATCATTCCACAACAGATGTGGAAAGTTTTGACCACTTAAAATTCAGCTGCAAGCATCCTAGATGCTTTTATTTTCAAAGTTCAACAGGAGCTAGCATAAATTATGGTAGGATGTCATTAAAAGCAGAAATAGAATATTACATATTTCTCAGACGTACTACTAATGGAAGACTTGATTCTCCTCTTGAATATTTCCAATTATTCCCGTCCATTTGGTGAAAACCCCAGGGGTCTAACACACTGTAAAGTTTGCTACTGCAGAACAAATGCAGACTTGACATCGTTGACAGTTTTCACTTTTTAATAAAAAGACATTTGAAAACTTTCAACATTACTCCATTGTTATTGAGGAAAATATAACATCTAAAAAATCCTCCTTGAATAAGAAATACTTTCAAACATAAATTAAGAAAAATCTCTTAAACTTCATATTACTTACACAGTGAGGGCAGATCTTGCATAAAACACACTCTTACAGATTTACAAAAGCAGTCTGATGTGATAGTTCATAAACAGAAGTTTTCAAGTCTTATCTTTTTCCTTGGTGGTGTTCATGAAAGAAAAACTCACCAAAAAGATCCTTCTTTTCAGCCCACCATTTGCATGGTTCAATAAGGGCCCATGGTAAAGTGCTCAGCAGCATGACTGGCAGTGTAGGATACAAGCTTGGACTTTCTCTACTCCAGTGTATTTTGATGGTTCTTGAGGTATGTCCTACCTGAAAAAAGACTCCAGTTTCTTTCCTCTGTGTTTACCCTTTTGGTCTTCTGAAGTTATTCTGTAAGCTTGATTTTTGGGGTTTTTTCCCCGAAAAATATTATTTCATTATGCATGTTTTCTAGTTTTCCCCCAAAACTGTAGCTTGGATTAAAACACACACATATTCTTCACCTGTATTTTTGAAGAACTGAGGTACATTATGATTTGCTGTACAATGCTGGTTCTAAAAAACATGGGAAGAATAAATATTCAGAGTGTACATGAATAAGGAGGTATTTCTCACAAACAAGTCATTGTAGGCCTCACAGTTGGTACCAGTGAAAAAACAGCTGGGCTAAGAGTATCTTCTTGTTATTCCATTTAAAACTGAAAACAGCAAGAGGTGAGACAGTCCTCAGCTTTCCGATGTTTCTTGAAACGACAGCGTGAGAATTCTAGATTACCTTTTCATCACAGTTGTAAATGACATCTATAAGAAAATGAACAATGCAGAAAAATAAGCTATTTCATAAGTTCACTTTTTTGTCAAGAAAGAAAAGAAATTCATATGGAATTTACATAAGAGAGAAAAGAAGTTAAGGACAAAATGCAAGCTTCTCCTGTGAAACACCTTAAAAAAAATAGAACTCATAAATCCCATCGCTTCAGTAATTAGAAAACACACAGAAAAACTTTTAGAAAAATTGACCAATATCCAGCTCTACTGTGATGCATCCCTTAGAAATCAATAGCCCAACTTCTCAGTAAGGCAGACTGCCCAGATCCTTCAAAGGTTAAACCCCTGATTGCACTGAATTACTTGACGTCTAGTCTTTAGAAAAGCCTATGCTGTTGAAGATTAAATTCAGATATGAATTTCTGCCACTGATAAGAGAACTGTAACTGCCATTACCAAATTCTTCAAGTTTTCAAATCCTGAAGAATCTAGACTGTTTGTTCCTTTGATGTCAGGGAGCACCCTTTGCCCAAGTCCAACTGTTTTCATGTAATAATATAAGAAGCACATCTTTGAATATATTCCTTCTGTAATAATGACCCTGCAATGTGTTTTTCCAAAACAACAGTAATAAATGCCTTCACTACATACTTCAGCTCCTAAATATTAAAATAACAAGCATCATGAGGAAAGTACATACAGGCCTTTGCCCATTTTTGTGAAGCACACAAAATCCATACTGTTTGTGTAGTTTTAAGGACAAAATGTCTTCATTGGTCAACGTGACCCAGATTAAGAAAGTTTAGTAAACCAGTTCTAATCTTGGGTGAAGAGTTTTTCTTAAGAGTCTTGTTTTGTTTTTAATCAAAACCACAAAGGGAAAGAGCCAAATATCTAGATGGTCTTGTTCTCACCTAATAAGCAGAAGATTATCACGGGCATGCCTTGATGCACTAACCAAATCAGGTATCTTTCAACAGTTGTTAAAATAATACGTTCAAAGTGCTCCTCTCCACACAGTAAAAATAGCGTAAGTATTAAGGACTCAGCACTCATGTGCAACCCTTCAATGTTGCACATCTAAGCAAGCAAAGCACAATATCAAAATATTTAACAGGTGGCATTAACTTGATCAGAATGGCTCCCACACCAATGGTAAGACACTGTATGGGCTGGCTGTAAGGAAACTGTCACGGTGTCAGCTGGGATGAGGTTGACTTTCTTCCTAGCAGGTGGAGTAGTGCTGTTTTTGATTTGGGATGAGAATACTGTTGGTAGTGCACTCATGTTTTTGGTTGTTGCAAAGCAGTCAAGGCCTTTTCTGCTCCTCACATGGCCCCGCCAGAAAACACGCTGGGAGGGAGCAAAAAGTCGGGAGGAGACACAGCTGGGACAACTGACCCAAGCTGACCAAAGCAATATCGCATCCGTATGGTATCATGCTCAAGGTATAAAGCTGGAGAAAGAGGAGGAAGGGGGCAGATGTCCAGAGTGATGGCCTTTGTCTTCCCAAGTAACTGTTACAGGTGATGGAGCCCTGCTTTCCTGGAAATAGCTGAACACCTGCCTGCCGATGGGAAGCAGTAAATTAATTTCTTATTTTGTTTGCTTGCATTCACAGCTTTTGCTTTACTTATTAAATTGCCTTTATCTCAACCCATGAGTTTGAGGGGGTTTTTTTCCCCCACTTTTACTCTTCCAACTCTCTCACCCATCCAAATGCGGGGGAGCAAGTGAGCAGCTGCGTTATCCTCCTTGATGGCTGCGATTAAACCACAACGGGAACAAAGACAAAATGAAACTCCAGTGTGGTAAAAGATACTCCTTGGATTGCCCATTTGCTTTTCCTCTTTTTTTGCTGTGTTTTCTTAAGTCTTTACAACATTATAATATCATTAGCGTTTCTAAATCGCAATACGTAGGATCCCAAATTAACATTAAAGCCAGTGAGATGGAGGAAGGATACAATATATAATTAAAGCTAGCAAATCTATGGTGGTGACACCAAGAATCACGGAATCATTTAGGTTGGAAAAGACCTTCAAGATGATCTATTCTAACCATTGGCCCTACTCTATCAGTCTGCCACTAAACCATGTCTCTAAGCAATGAATACCTAAAAATACAACCAAATGCACAAAGAGTGTTTACACTCTTGAAAGCAAATGTATAAGTCAAGTACAACCACCTACTCATCACTAATAGTCCAACTTCTCACAGATGTCACAGCTGGGGAATGACTTGAGGGAGTAAATAATGACTTTATAAAATAGTCATACAGAAGCTCCCATGTATCTGAGTGGTGCGAAAAGACAAATTTTGTTTACTGCTAACAAGTGCTACATTTCCAGTTAAGAAACAAAACAAAGATTAATTGCTTTACTATTATCAGTTTGCAGCAAGTAAATGAGAACATTCAAAGTCCAGTCCACTAGTACGTGACTCTCAGTATTAGTTAATACATAAGCCTTGATGATGCTTTGCGAGACCTCTAGAACAAGTGAAATTAAAAACGTATCACTTACTTCCTGCAATACTTGTCCAAGCGTCTCTCGGCTGTGAATGTGCTTCCTGTTGAAAACCCAAGCCACGTTTATTTCTGCACAAAGCATCAGGGGATCTTGTAAACATCAATCATTTATCCCACTTCAAAAAGAGAAGACTGTTATGCTAGGCTTTGTTCGACATCCTTTCCCTCATGGAATCCTGACACAATTTTATGGACTCTTAACACAAACATGAAATCTACAAATTCCAATCCAGTCCTGTTATTATTTTCATCAGGAGGAACTACCTGCAATAAGGCTTGCAACAGATTGCACCTTCTCAGAAAACAACCTGTTTATTCAAAAGCTTAGTAAAATTTCAGCATAAATCCTAATATCTGGATATAGCTAATAATTAGTGGCTTTAGTGCCACCTTTTCCAGCGGTAGACATCTGTTACTCAGCAACTGACGCAAGAAGATTAACAAACACTTCTTTTCCTCAGTCATTCTTTCAACATAGTCAAAGCGGTAGCAGTGCTTGCAAATATAACAGCAATACAAAGACTTTAAAAAAAGAAAAATATTTTCTATCAAAAGTGAGAACATGTTACTACAGTTATTGTCTCCAAACATCCTGTAATACATGCACTAGAAATACTAGCAATGCAAATAGAAGGAAACATTTTTACCTGTCTATTTTGGTTGCTATGACCACTGTAAAATTGCCTTCTGTATTGGGCAAGTAGGTAGAAGGTATAATTACGTAACTTCCTGCAGGAAGCCTGCAAAGTTGGCTTACTTCCTGTGAATAGCAATGAGGCACACAGCTAACCAGTGGCTCCAAGTGTAGAAAGGAGGAAGTATGTGGTTTCCAGCTGCTGTTAGGCACCTGCAAAACAGAATGAAAACATGCCTGTCTTTTCATATGTTTCAGGCCTCACAATGTTAAATTCCTGATATACCATAGCATGGTATGTTCCATATCTATTCCCATCCAAATACTCTTCAATACAGAGCTATGAGAGGGATGGGAAGGCTTCCAGAAAACCCAGATGGCAGGGTCAAGTACAGATAAATCATTCCTACCATGTTTGTAGACAGTTCATACAATCCACCACCCACATAGCTCAAAAGCTTTTTCTATTGTCCAACCTCACTCTTCCTCACTGCAGCTTAATGCACTTGTTTTTCACCTCACAGATATAATGAACCGACTGCGTCCTTCCTCCTTCTAGTTGCATTTCCTGTACTAAAAATGCATATTTGATTTCTTGTCAGTCTTCTATAGGCATGAAAAATACCATTCTTTAAAATATCACTCCATATACTGTATATTTGAAGTTGTAGGATTGCTCCCAACTCTAGACAGTCGACTCAAGCAACACCTTTTTGAAGCATTTCCAAAAACAAACCTAGCTTTCCCTGCTAAATAGCCACCTAACCAGCAGCTTCCCATTCTACACTTACGCTGTCCATCACTTGCACATACATGCAGAACCTGTATTTGTCCATACTACATCATAACTTGGTTTGTTTCAGATCATCTGTTCAACATAATCAGTCCTTTTGAATTCTAGTCTTGTTTGCAGATCCAACACCACTTGCCAATGGACAAGTAAATAATTATTAGAGATGAAGAAATTAAGTTTTCATGCTGAATTACAAAGAAGTTGGTCCTCAGTTACTATAACTGAGAATTCTCTGCAAATCCTCAATGGAATTCCTCATTTCTAAAACTTATTTAGAACACTGGAAGGATTCGGTGGAACCAATTATCTGGATACTACGCTACCTAGCATGTAGTTACTCCATCTCTCTGGTGGGCATTACTTCACAGGACCAGCCTGTGTTTCTGCTAGAAGCATATCCCTTGCCGAGTGCAAGGAGCACTGAGCTAACTGACAGGCTTACCTTCACACTTGGCAAACGAGCAACCAAACTGACCAGATGAAGTCTTACCTGGAAAATATGGAAACCTATAGGACGACACTTGCTATCTTGGCAGTGCTGACGGAGGGTAACTTTCACACTGCTTTTTCCCGGTCCTGCAGGAATGGAGAGGGGAAAGCAGGGATTGATATGGAAGGAGGGGAAGTTCCTGCTGCCTCCGGCACTTTGCCCATTTTTCCAGCATCCATGCAGCTGCACTGTCTCCCATTCACCTGCTGGGAGTTCTTCACAGAGGGCAGCATCTGCAGGTGGTGGTTTTAGCTCACTATCAAACATAAGAGAAAAAAGAAAGTAAATGTATAAAACCTGTATGACTTCACAAAATCTAGAACACCAGCTCACAAAAATTAACTACTATTACAGAAACTTATATGAATACAATTCCTCCAAAACTCCAGCACAAAGAAAAAGAGAACTGTACAATTTTAAGTTCTTTGGTAATTCAGAGAACTCCACAAAACCAACACAGCATATACAAACCATGCACTAAAAGCCAGATAGATTTTTATGCATTCATGAAGTAATGCAGCTTACACATTCTTCCTCAATACTCTTGTGCTATTTGTCCTACCTGAAAGTGATACAACTGACAGTGACTTCTAGAGTACACATGAGCACCTCAGTTAAGTACAAAGTATACACCATCACCACCATCACCTTTTTTCTATTCACTGTGTCTTTAATTAGAGGTAAAATGGTAGTTTCCTCTGGGCTACTCACTGTAACGTTAACCCATATTTTAATCCTAGCCCAGCACTGCTTTTCACAGCCATATGAACAATTTAGTATCGTTATCAGTTGTAGAGCATTTGAAATTGTATTTCAACGTAACTGGAAACGTATCATCTGCCCTTATTTCCAGTCTTCCAGTTGAGAACATGTAACAGCCATTACGTTACTCTGTGATTGTCCATTCTAGACAAATATCCAGGCTGGCACCTCTATTTCAGTCTGAGGAAGTGTTATACTTAACAGCAATACCAGAAATTTTATCCCATCACTGAAAGTGCAACATGCTGTACAGATGAAATATACCCAGAAACCAAATCTATTGCTGGTAAGAAGTACACAACTCACACCCATAGAGCAAAATTAGCCTCACAGTTTCACAGACCTTTATTTGGTCAAAAATTTGATGCCACCTCACTTCCAAATTCTGCACAGTAAATGACTGCTGCATGTTCTGGCTTTGTAGTGTGATTTGCCAGCTCCTCTCCAAGGAGATATGAGTTGATAGTGTACTACCAGAATATAGAAAAATTTGAAGAACTTTTAAACATGTTGCCAACAGTACGTTTTTCTTCTGTATATAGCTTACCTGGTGCAAGCTGTTAAACAACCTCAGATTTTTTCAGGTTTATTGGAAGAAGGTATAACTTTCCTGACTCCACACAACTACTCATCATCATGTCTTCTTAAGTACTTATTTCAAGGCTATGGTCACCAACACAGAATTGCTCACAAATAATTGACTTTTAATTGCTGAGATAGCTATGTAGTAAGCTACAGTCAAAGAAATTAGAAGCCATCAAGAAGCTACTAGACTGACATTGCTGATATTTCCTATTCGATAAGCAAGCATTTTTATACAGAAAGAAAAGATTGTTACAGGTCCATTATAAGCGTCTATTTCGGGTCACAAGTTATGAGGAAAAATCAGCCAGAATACAATATGCAGTGATCCTTCCAAGAATTTTATCATAAGGCCATTAAACTTCTTGAGGGCTCCACAGATAAGAAGTTCAGCTGTATTGCCAGCGTTGAGTGCTTTAATTCAACAACCAATTCTTTATTCAGCTAAAGAAGGCAGCGTAAACATCCTTGCTCTTTTCTACATCTGTCCTGAAAAGATGAGCTGAGTATGATGTCATCTGAGTCACCTGCTGACACGCCATTTGCATTTGAAGCTGTACTGCTCACTAGTAACAACGTTATGTGTCAGGCAATGCATTAGTACGTTTCCCAGCATACATAATATACTGCTCTCTTTTTCTGTCGCTGATTGAGATAACAGCAGGTTTTAACTTCTGTGGTGCATATTCATTTTTCCATGCATTGAGAAAGAACTTCCACATATTGAGAAACGTGTTCTGCAGAAACCTATTTAGTTTTTACAAAATAAGCACTTTCTCAAAAGATTAGGCTGTGGTTTTGAGTCAAGATGCTACTCATCTGACTAATTCTGACTGATATTTTAACAAGAGGTAGTAGCAGCTTCATGCAAAAAACAAGGAGACACAACACTACTTACATGAATTCAAAGAAGAAAAAAATGCTGTTACCTTTGTATTCTGCACAATCCTTTAAAAAACATTTTGAACATTTACACTTGGTACACTTGAACATTACACTTCATATATTTGTTTATGTTAATGATTACAAGAAATTTACTGTTTCATTTTAAACTTACCTGAGACAGATCCTTCCTGTGGAAAATACACGAAGCAAGAAATTCCCTACTGCATCTTTCAAAAAAGTGCTGGGAACAACAAGATAAAATCCAGGCAAAAGGTCACAGCATACATGCACTTCTCTATCATAGGAATGGCAGACGGTACCTACAACTGGAGGAGCAGAGAGGGTCTTTGGAAGGTTAAATCGTTTCTTCTCCACCTAGAATAGATGCATAATGATGCACGGTGTTTTAGGAAAAATGAAGAGTTTTTAATAAAACTAAAAATGACCAAATATCATTTAAAACATTTTTAAGCATGCATATATTGACAAAAGGAAACGAGTAAGGAGGAGAGTATCACCACATAAACTGAACATCAAAGAGGAGTAGAAAGAGTTAATATTCAGGAGGAGTAAATTTAGGAATAGTCATCAAATAATCTGCCTGAAATGTCATGCACTAGTTTGGAACAGTCCCAAAAATTCTGCTACTTGGCACCCAACGATAAGAAGAAAGTACTGGTCCACTAATAGTCTGTACAGACAGTAACTGCATTGCAAGATAAACAGGACCATTCTAACCTAAATCAGAGATGTAAAATGTGTGAACGGTTGAATAACACCATAGGAAATGAATGCTTTTACTCGGATGTTTTAGTAATGCTTTAAAACTTCTATTTGCAAAAAGAAAAATGTCACTCCCGTATTACCTTCCAGACATGCAATCCCACAGCCTGGTAATTCTTCCCCTGTATGCCTTCAGCCAAAGAGAGATTTTCCTCTGCTAAGTGAGTCAGGTTTTGAATTCTTCCAGCCCAGTCAGAGCTGTATTTCCTATGTTTCTGTAGCAGAGCAATGCACACTTCACTCTTTTCAGAGACTCTCAGCCAGAACTTTGGGTTCGTAGGGAAGCTGCTGTTATTACGGCAGCCACCTGCAGACTGGCCTCTCACCCAGGATCCAAAAAGATTCTGCGAGTGATACAGCACTTTCTCTAAGAAAATAAGAAAAACACGATGTGGGTTTCAGACACCAGAGGTAACTCACTGTTATACAACAGATACGTGGCAGAGATCCCCCAGCCCAAGAAAACATGCTGTCATAGCCCGACTGCTTTCTCCAAGCAGATATTGACAACCAACGTTTTGAGAGGCATGAGAATGAATGTCACAACTGGTAACGGCACATTGATGACATGATTTTTACAACACGAGACTGCTTCTAGAAATCTGAAGTTTACCTCCCATCAAAAAAAAAAAGTATCACAAGGCTGTCCAGAACAACAGCCTTCTAGACAGAGAACACTAATCTCTCACTAACTAGCAAGTAACTAGATCGCAGAGAAATATCAAAGACTCGTCTAAACATCTTCAATTTCCTTTTGTCCCTTTATTCTTTCCAGCAGAGACAGAAAAGGCCTACATATCTAAAGAAGAGGGAAAGATTGAGAAGGAAATTATGGTCTAGTTGCATCCATTTGCAATTCAAATCAGTCTTTCCCATTGACGTAACTTTACTTGTATGAGAAAGATGTTCTCTCATACCACACCTGTATAGAGGCTCTGAAGATATCCTTCCTCATTGACTGGAAAGCCCATGGTAATCTCATCAAATTCCCTGAAAAATTCCTCTTCATCAACCCAGAACTCTCCCTCTTGGATCTGTGAGAGCAGTTCTGAGGCAACTACTGGATCTAGCTGGCTCCATCCTTGACCCCTGCACACAAGACAGAAGTTAACATTTAATTCTTTGCTCAATAAAGTTCCATAACAACGTTCTATCAAATATCCTATGGAGCAGGGCAACAAGCATAGGTTTCTTCATGTTATTGTCAAATACATGCATTGACTATTTCTGTATACACGTTGCTCATCAGTGAGAGAGATAACAGAAAGTATCGATCACAACGTATCAAAAAAACCTTAGAAACAGCCTAACACCACAACGGACACAGCAGCATACTTTACTTACAACAGACAGTACAGTCCAAAGCGTGAAAGCAAAATAAAGATTTTAACAGTTGTTAAAAATAGGGGGAAAAGTAGTAAAACAAGCTGCACAGTGACTGTTCTGGAAGAGTTTTAATACTGGACAGTGAACATCAAAAAAATCACTGTCTGTATGAAGCAGCTGGTTATCCCCATGAATCTGCTGATAATGCTGAATAATGCTGAATAAACCAAGAATTTAAATACCTCATTATTTAGGGCCTATTAAAATCTAGTACTTTCAACATTTTTGATTGTTTCACTAGCAACAAAGAACAGTTTTGCACTTGAATAAAACAAGGCTCTAAGGCCGCCCAGTGAAATGCTATTCTCTTGCAACTACATGGCAACTTAGTGCTTGGCAAAGAAATGACAAGAGCCCAGCTGTATAACCAAAACTCTGCCAAAAGCAAAACACATCAACTTAAGTCTCAATTAATGTGGTTAAACCATCTTTTTAACTTGGGGGGGAAACACGGGACCCTAGACCCTATTTCTCTAAAATGCTTATTAACATGATCATATTGTTACCATATTTTAATGCTGAAAGCTTGTTCCTTGGGTTAAGAATTACATGTTCTTTTGTACAGTTTAAATATGCTAACGCTTTTCAGAATAAGCTAGTAGGGTCTACCCTTTCATTCTTGTTACTTTGCTACATGAACTGCTAAACAAATTTCTGCATTTCATTTAAAACAGATCTTTTCCTTTTAGTTACTTTATATCCACTCAACTCCAGCTTCTTCTTCTCATATTAATCTACAGAAATGAGATCGCACAAGCGAAAAACGTAAGGATCCTTCCTTCTGCTGTATTTTGTTTTATACATACTCCTTTTGCTTCTCTTCTGCAACTGAGACAAGATCAAACGAGAAGAGCTGAGTAAAGCTGAGTGACTACTTATAAGCCACAAACATCTTATGAGCAGACACATCAACTGCAGAACAAAAAAGCACTACAAAAAAGAGACAGAAAATAAACCAAAACCTTAAGTTTATCTCTACAAAAAGTACGACGCTTTGATAAAGCAAAAAAAAATTATTAAAAAAAAATTCCGATTACCAGAACTAATATATGAAAATGACTAGCACTAGAACCAATAAGCTGTGTGACCTACTGAACTGTCTGAAAGGACTGCATACAAACTCTCTCTCCTCTGCTATAGCCTGTTGGCAGTATTTGCCTATGCAATACACAGATATGCTTTCAGCTTCAGAACTTTCACAAATCATCTCCCAGATCAAAATAAACCAACTCACCCCTCACACCAGGGACCTCTCCAGCACCGCCTCCCCCAGGGGTTTCGTATTCGTAGCAGGAGGATTTCCTTGCCTGACACTTCAGACAGCTTCAACATGTCTATCACAATAAAGGCATGAAATTCTCCTAGTTCACTTGCACCTGAATAGAAAAAAAAAAATATTTGAAAGTGAACAAAAGAACCTGCTCCATATTTTACAATGAATGCAATTAAAATATTCTGTGAAAGAAGGCAATTTTAAGATAAAAGGAAATGGTTTTAAACCAGTATAAAAAAAAGCATTATAAACCCCAAACAGTTCATTTTAGTTATAACTTTACAGAAATAAAATAAATGAAAATTTTAAAGCATATTAACTCACTACTTGATCTCAAACATCTACAAATTCTTGGTGCCGAAATTCACTGGGGTTTTTAAGATTGGTTTTTAGGTGTTTTGTTAGTGGGGGTTGGTGTGCGTTTGTTTTTGAGAGCTGACCATATTAGCATCTAATATAAAAAGCAGTTGTCAAAAGCACCCTCCATCCTGAACTCAACAACATCCTTAAATGTGTATTTACCCAAGGTTGAATAAAATCACACCACGAAACCCACATGGTGCTAGAATCAGCACTCTGTATTTGTGTTTTATATATGTTTGCTGTTTTGTGCTCTGAACCCTGGTAAATTGAGATGTCTGCTTCAAAAATGTCTAGAACTTTACTATTACCTTGCCTGGAATTGAGGACTGAGCAGCTTATTACACACTGTTCCTTCAGATTCATTAATCTTCTAAACACTGCTTTCTCCAAAACCATGCCAGTCTTCTCTTTCTCTGTGTTTCTTCCAGGGCCTTTGAGGGTCCATCTTTCAGCAATTCCTCCAGTCAGATCAACCAAAGCATCTGCCACCTGCCCTGCCCACAACTGTTCATAAGATCCATGCACTCTGTTTTAAAAAAGAACAACCAAACAAACAAAACCACACAAGAAAATGTTTCTACAAACAGCAGAACTAAAGAAACACGGTTCTTAGGTACTTTCAACCCCACCCTGTAGCACAATCATGACTGTGGCCTACCTCATATTCCCAAGGAGGCAAGAGAAAGCCCGTACTATTTTATTTACAGAATACAACATCTAAAGAATGTGTAAGCCATCAGATATTCCACTGTTTGATGGGAAGTTTATTGCAATTTATTTCATTCTACATAGAAACGACCCTAGTCCAGTTCTAGTCATTTGTACCTTATCGGTGCACTACATATTTTGTGATACACTAACTGCATTCTGTATAAGTAACATTTATTCCTCTTCTTCAATTATTATTTGTTCACTCTGCACATGCAGAGTAGCACTTCCTTGAACAATTTAGGTAAATCAACAGACCACACTACTGAATACAGCAGATGCAAAAGATAGCATAAGAAGTCAAGACTATAATAGACCGGTAAGACAAGATGGAACCGTAAGATCTCTACAGAAAACAAAGACTATTACCTTTCAAACCTACAGAGAAGCTTTAACGTGCCACTGCTGCTTTACAATTTCTGCTAACTTAACTACAGCTGAATGAATTATTTCATACTTAAAGTCTTTTTCTGCCCTCTGCTGGCAACCACACAACCTTTTGCCTAAGTTCTTTTGGACATTTGATTTCTATCTTACCAGTGCACTTAGTCTCCAAGTTGTTTTGTCTGCTTAGACAATGTTTTGATGGATGTGTCATAAAACACAAAATAGCAGCATTTTCAAACACATTAACAATATGGTTGTTTCTTCTTAAAATCATAAACTATCAAATTAACCAAAACAGCAGTGAAACTCACACAACCAGAGCCTCAACTAGCATAAACTTATGTGATGGTGTTGCTTTCCATGAAAGTATTTGCATTCTTTCTGCTTTTAATTGAGGCCTCAGCTGCCCTCAAATGCTGCACTAGTAAATTATCTCCCTTTAATAAATTAGAAGATCAATAGATAGTGACTTAGTGAACACCATGTGAATCCTGATAATTCATCGCAGCTCTTACTTTTCATCGTAATTCTCTCCCTAAGACTAACTCACCTCCATATGAAACTAGAAACACACCTTACAGATCTGAAGTTTAAAGAGCAACTTCTGCATAACCCAGTATGGGAAAACTAGCAGCCGTTGTACTTTATATCCAATAATACACAGATCTATGCCCAAAGCAGTCAAATAAGTAAGCAGAAGGTATATAAGTATCGTGCCTCCCTTTACTTCTCTCAGTAACAGCGTTGACATACTTTGCATAAGCTTTTTCCAGTAACGGAAGCCAAAACAAATCCTCTGTCTGACACTGGGAAAAGCAGAGTTTACCACCAAGGCAAGGCAAACGATCGTCGATGGTCACTTCCACCCATTGTCCAAACTGCCAGACTCGACAAGTGAAACAGCCTTGGTACGACTCATCTGTCCAGCTGGGCTGACCTGGAGGGATTACCTAAAGGGCAAAAGCCAAAATCAAGATAACTATTGATTTTTTTTTTTGATTTTTTTTTTTTTTAACAAAACCAGTTTAAAATATGCTGAATGTTAGCTGTCTGCAATTATCACAGAAAAACAAAAAAAATCACAACAAAACCACTAAAAATAAGCATAACAGAACTGATACTTGCTTTTGAGGCCTTGAATTTAAAAAACAATACACAAATGTACATTAGGTAAAGAGAACTTCTGAAATATGAAACAAGAAGCTTCTCTATACCTTATTCAGTAGGTATTTACTCTTCTGCAAAGCTACACAGGCACACAGGAACCAACAGTCTCCCAAAATTCCTTGTTTCACTTGCATATCGTGCAGATTGTTCGAAAATAACCGAGGTGTAGAACAAATGTCCTAAAATTAAAAGAAGGGGAGAGTTAAAGCCAAATCCTGCATGACATTCTAAGGAAGTCTGTATTTAAGGGAATGGGAGGGCTCCAGAGACCTCTCACAAAGAAGGGAACTTTTACCTCTAGAACATTTCCTTTTCAGACACCGCCTAAGCAAGCAGTAACAAATTACTGCCTTGTGGCTATTTTACAGATACTTTATGTGAGGTAAATCTAGTTCCCACATGAATTTTAGTACACTAATGTCACCATCAGATGCAACCTTAGTAGAGGTGCTGATAAGTGAAAGACAACATAATTCATCTGCTCCTTGCTAGACATACAATCGACTGCGGTAGAGGTGATGCCATTCACATTGAACTGCACCCCCCGAGTTACAAAAGTCTCAGTCAGCAAAAGAGAAAAACTTTTCCTAGGGCAAATAAAAATAGATTACTTGGTAGCAAAAGAGGCAGTTTCAAACGCAAAGTCCCAAACACTTAATTGGATCTGAAAGTGAGTTTTTAAAACGGTTCTTCTCTCACCTGTAAACACCGCAAGAGATGGAAATTATCTGATCAGTCCCAAAAGCACTGAGATCTGTGAAGTCATTTGTTTGACAATTCTATCTGATAACCAAGAGATCTATCACTGTTCTACAGCCATCCCCAGATGCAGGGGAGAAAACCAATACCACTAAAGACAATATACTACTTTTTCCTCCATTACATTTTTTATAGCCTTTTCTTTTTCCCCTTTACACAAAGGTAGTATCATAAATACTTCACTTTAAATGAATGTACTGCAGAAATGCATTCTAAACTTTCTTGTTCCCATATGGCCTGCTGTGAAACCCAGCTGTAAGTTTAAAAGCAATACAAGTCATATGACAAGTTATAACCTTAAAAAAGTTTTCTTTCTTGTCATCAAAGAAATCAACAACTGAAAAAAAAGAGCAATATCTTTCTGAAAAACTCTAAAAATACAGTTATTTGTTTTCAAAATAGTTCTGCAATAGAACAAAAAATTTAGGAATGACATAATGCTGTTTTTTAACTTGGTATGCACGTTATTTGCAATGAAACATAATAAAATATCTGAATTTCTACTTGTGCCATGAAATTAAAAATTCTACAACAGAATTTAAATCTAACCTACAAATAAGCACCCAGACTTAAAAGCTGTAACATACAGTTTACACTGACATACATTGGGTTTATTACTTCTATATTTCTAAACAATAAAAACACCCAGAAGCGGTCATTCAATGCTAATTACCATTTACTACCTTAAAGTCGGGTTCTGCTAAAAACATAGCCTTTTATACCTTAAAACTCACCTTCGGTCTCAACCAAGATATTTCACCTCTGAATTGGGCAAGCGGGGTACAATAATCAAAAAATATAGAGGTATCACTGGCTGGAAAAGTAGGGTCTGTGTAAAGGTCTCTTTTCACGATTAACTGCTTTTTTTCTCCCAGCATTTTCAACACAATCCTAAGAAGCTTTGCCGGCTATTTCCACGCCTTTACATTCCCAGGCACTAACCTAGAATATAAACGAGCGTTACTCGGGAATCAGAACGGAGAAAGCAATAAGCAAGACAGATTTATTTAGGAACAGAGAAGGCCTCTCACTCTTTCCACGGAGCACCTTGAACCACACCATTGCTGGCTTCTTTCAGCACGCCAATACCACCCTAGAGGTTCCCCGCTCTGCTGGAAAAGAGAAAGGGGGTCTCAGAGGAGACCTGAAGCCAGAAGCCCGCTCAGGCCCCTGCCCCTCTGCCCACACCCTCCCCACACGGGCCCCTCCACCAACGCCCCTTTCCTCACAGCCGGCCGCAACAGGGCCCCCTCCACACGCACCTCCTCCTACCCACGACACCCCGCACCCTCCCCGCAGACATCCCTCGCCACAACGGGCCACAACCAGCCCGCCCCCACCCTCCCAGCCATCTCCTCACCGCGGGGCAGGCCCCGCCGCCATGCCGGGGGCGGCCGTTACCGTGGCAACGCCGGACACTCCCTCACCGCCCCCCCTCAGCCTCATGTCCAGGTAACGGATTGGGCCGACGACCAATGAGAAGGCGGCAGGCGGTCACGTGGCGCAAGCACCACCAATCGGCCGCCGCCCGCCGAGCGGGGAAGGGACGCGACCCAGCGTGCCCCGCGGCGGGCGGCCGCAGCCGGCTTCGGGCGGGGCGTGTCCGGGCGCTCCGGGATTCCCGAGGCCAGGCAGCATCCCGTCCTCAGGAGCACCGGGAGAAACTGGGAATTCTCCCCATCAGAGCTGGGGGAGGACAGGTTAATGGTCACCCTAACCTCCTTCGAGGCTGAGGAAAATGGAACTGAACTGTGTTTCCACAAATGTTGTGATGGAGAAATTGACAGGGAAAGCATTGACCCACACAAAGTGGTTTCCCAAGATAAGGAAAGATAAGCAAAGATCACATTTTAAGATAGTTTATCACTAAACAATTGTCCAAGGGTCGAACTGACAAAGGAAATACATACTTTGACAGCTGCCCACTGAAACAGAAAAAAATTCATTAAAAAATACTGACTTGGTAGAAACAAAAAATAATGACAAGGCAGAGACGCAGAAACACAAGGCTCCTCGCAGGCCATCCTTCACTAAACCACTGCCCGTTCCAAGGTTTTGTGGCCAGGTCAAGGCATGCTGAAGCACACCACTCTTTTTTTGTATTTGGGCCTTTTATAGTGTTTCTCCAGAAGTTCCAGTGTGGTAAGTAAGCAGGCTGCTGAGCCAGCCTGAGAGGACACAATGTTTCCCAAAAGCACTGTTTTTCACAACACTCCCCTATGATGATGGGTTCGCGTCTACGGGTTACATCACCGGGTCCTTAGGCAGAGAGGTTGACTTAGCGAGAGACACCCACAGGAAACGCTGGTGCGATTCATTTCTATGAGAAATGAATGCAGAAATCCTCCTCTCAAACCTCTGCCTCGGCAGTGTGGAAACACCCACCGGTAACTGCAGGAGCTGTCTGACCACTCACTGATGCAGAAACGCATGCTCTGCCCCCTGCTTATGCCCGTTGTACAGACACAAGTCCTCTCCCCTGCGTACAGCGAATTTAGTCAAGAAACAATACTTTTCACGTTGGAGTTTTGACCCTTTCAGGAGCAAAGGAAACACTGCCATCAGGAAGAATAAGGACCCATCTTGTCCACGGCTCATGCAAGAGAGCTGCAGCTGCGCGGGCTGCAAGTGAGCTGACACAGGAGAGCTCTGTTGGGGAGGGAAAGGGAAAGAAAAAAGGCCTCTGTCTCAGGAACAGTGAGGCTGTCATCAGTGTGATTTCACCCTTGCTGCTTACTTTAGGAGACAGTGATCACAGATCCCCACTGCATAAACTCCATCAAAGGACAAATTCTAGAAAGCAGTATGCATGTTCAGTTCTGACTGTAAATACAGTAGATCCAACCTGGATCAGTGAAGTAGTTAAACGTGTAACAGCATGTATTTATGATGCTATTAGAAGAAAGAAAGAGATGAACATTAGCTTGGTCTCTAAGATATCTGACATGCTTTCCTTGCCCCGCTACAAAGTTGGAAACAGGCAAATTCATTCATTAAGAAACTGTTGATGTTTCTCTTTTTAATAACCCCAAACTCTTTGGAACAGAAGCAGCAGAGAATTTTCTCCGTTGCCTCTTCGCAATCCTGCTGGATTAAACTATTCCTGAAAACAGAAAACACAGGTTTATTTAGACAGTAAGTCTCAAAGAGACTATTTTAAGACAAAATGACACTTGCCTTTTTGTCAATCTGTTTCTCAGTGCACTTCACTTCGTATGTGCTTCGTACTTCCTTGTAAAAGAGGAAAGCAGACACCAAGAGACCGAGTCCAGTTGCTATGGAAATTTAAACAGTTAAAAGGGATTTGCATCCAGTTAAATGACCAGCTCATTTCCACGTGAACAAAGACTCTCCTTTGACAGAGTAGTATTTGATATTTTCATGATCATTTTCCAGTTTTGGGGGTTCAGCCGCCTCATGTTTGCTTTTTGTCTCCAACTCCAGGTGGTTCCAGGACAGGTAGAAGTGACTGAGCAAGTGTAGTTGGGCCCAACATGTGTGTTTGTTTCTGCAAACTCTGACACACTGAAGTTCCTCGAATTGCACAGGGGAGGTATTGCAATTCTTTGGATCCTGGTATCGGGCTTAGGAAGGCACAGGCTTGGTCCCTGCAATACCACTAGGCTGATAGTGGTCAGAAGAACAGCACAGAATGTTATTTTGCTTAAAGGGAGATTTTGGAGGGCGTATTTGGGGCTTATGAAGAAGCATGGTATGGAAGAAGTCTCTGATGGTTTTCACCAGCCAGCCAGAAGCAGCCTGGTATCACAGTGCTCTCTTCAGTTACTGGGAAAGACAGACTCAGTCTTCTTCCAGAAACAGAGTGGCTTGGCCTGAGGAAGACTCCCACTGCTAGAAAAAGACATCAGACACCTGGAAGTGGAACACAGCTCCAAACTTCCATGCCGGCTATCACAACACACAAGAACAAGATGGTACAAAACACCAAAATTACAACAATGCACAAAGCTGACGCTTCCCTAGGTCGTACACAGTCGTAGTTATTACGATTTAATCCCTGTGATGCTTTCCACCAAATCACATGAGCATGAAGAATATCCCATTCTCCCACCCTTTCCTATCACCTGCCACTCTTCCTTAAGAGCCAGCATCTCAGTAAGTATGCTTTTGGAAAAGGCTCCAATGCTCTGCAAAACCATTTCCTGAATTTTAAAGAGAGACTTGTCTCTAGTGTATTAGAGCATCTTCCTGGTGAAGCACAGATCATGCTATGTTCAATATAATCCAAGAAAATCAGAGGTACAAGACTTGAGTTTTTCAGTGCAGGTGTATGGACATAGAGAAGGAGTGAGGGGAAGTGTTCATACAGGCTTAATCATTTCGTGCAACCAGCTAGTTTCCCTCTGTATAGAATGAAAAGTCACCTCCAGAGTATGGAAAAGCTTTTCTCTACACTCCATTTATAGATAGAGCTAAGGTAAACTCTAGCCGGTGCCCGAATTATGACTGTAATTAATGTAAAAACAGGGTAAATGCACAATATTAATTAGTTTGGGTTTTTTTTTTTACGTTGGTGTGAAATACACAGCAGCATTTGAGGTAATTTTTGACAAACAGCATGCAATTTCCACTTTAAAAGGATGCTGAAACATCATGCTCCACCCCAGAGCTAAAACAATACATGAAGTGTGGAAGACATACCTTGCAGCATGAGACCAAACAACTTAATAAGTTTTCTTTAAGAATTAAGAGGTACTTACACAGGAAAGAGGTTAGTAACAGCAGTTTATGTTTGGCAAACAAAGCAGTAGCTTCCACAGCTGGAAGCTGAAACTAGACAAATCCAACTAGAAATTAGGTATGCGGTTCTAGAAATGCGTGTAATCAAAAGCTAAAACTTACCTGGGGCTTCAACAAATCCAGTGTAATTTAAATTGGATCCTCCCAACAGAAAAATAATTCTGCGTCTCAGAGGACAGTGGCTTGATAAATCTCACATTGTGATTTCTCCTGCAGTTTCTTTTTACACAAAGTCTGATATTGTGGTCATAATGACTTTAAGCTTTTATCAATCCATAGTAAAAAGTGTGGAAAAAAAGTATCATGCGACTTATAAGTGTTGATTGTATTGCATTGTTTTATCTTCGGACAAACACAAACAGGGAATAGACTGAAGAAGCGTACTTGACCTAAGTGAATTGTGCAGTGTAAGTACATGTGCTTAATATAGATGTACAGAAGGCCCTGTGTTATCTGAAAAAGGCAATGGCCAAGGTCACTGCAGTGCAAGAACATGAGGAAATTTTGGTTAAATCAAAATGTTTGGGATGTTTGCTAGAATTGTTCTTGGTTAATGGAGCACGTGGTTAGAATATTGCATTGTATCATGACAGCAAAATTACTAATACAAGCTTAACAGAATAATAGATGTAGTTAAGAAGAATTATACTTAATGTATTAACCAATGTGGCTATGAAATGCTAAAAAAATTAAGTTAGTAATATTCTATTTTATTAAAGGGTTTGGCTCTTCAGAGCTTTTCCGTAAGTGCTATTGCTAGATCCCATGTCGCCCTGCACAAGCCCACAATGAAATAAAGTAGCAGCTTTTATTTTCAAAATAAAGAAGATAACCCTATCTCTTGGCATCTGCTTAAATAAAACTGATTTGCTATACTAATCTTACTTTAACAGATCAGAAAAGAACATACCAAAGATAAGGCAAATAAATAGCTTCTATTTAATCTCAGTCTAATTTGCCTGTCAATGCGAAGTCTACTACAAATTGAGAGAGAAAGTAGCCTGAAGCATTGATTTATTTTGTGTCAACAAAGGGGAGGCTTATCTCCACAAACTTGCTGCCAATTTTTTGTCTCTTCAAAATAAAAACACACCGCTTGCTCACAGGAGGAGCAAAAGTACCTGAAGGAGGACACAGGGAATACTTGCAAAAAATCCTGCTCTGCTTCTGCGTTTCAGAGAGAAAGTCTTAGGAAAATAGCCATCTGATGGTATCTCACAGAGACAGGAGCAGAAACACTAACTTAGATCTCATGTTCTTTAATCAGGCAACAGTGTGTGAGGTTCGGCCAGCACTTCCCTGCTTTGATGCACGTATATGCAAACACACAGCTGATCTGATTTATTTCAGTCAGTTGTAGTAACAATAGATAATATTTACTTTTGATTAGTTGCTTTTGCCACCTCTCCAACTTCTTGCTGTGCAGCTTTTAAATAACTTCCAAACTCCCTCTATGCTGCTCTCCAGGGAAGGACAAAACAAAGACAACGTACCAAGTTAGCTGTTCCACACATCTATAAGCAGGGACGCCAAAAAACTGCCCAAAAGGCTAAACTTGTCACAAAGCTTAGTTTAATTTGACAATCATCATAAGGCATCCATGTAAATTAAAAATTCCCACGAGGGTCGCATACATTCTCCCACAAAATAAAATGTGTTAAAACAGAGGCCTGGGATTCCAAGAGATGCTAGTGGTTACTGGTCTTGGCCAGGCTGCCGCTGCCGGCAGAGAGGTCCAGGAGACGCAGCACCATCAGCAGCAACTCAGGAAGTGGAAAGTCAGCTCGTACAAATCTCTTCCAATAGAACAAATAGAAAGGGAAGAGATTTGTACAGAAAACATCATTCTCCATCCTTTCTGGGAAGACAAAACAGAATGAAAAAGATAATCCCATTCAAGGAGCAAAGAGAAGAGCTCAGAGTTCTGAAGCCCAACAATGCTGATGGCCCGTTTTCAAAACTAATGAAGCACTACAGAGGCCTGAGTTTATTATTGCTTTATCCCAGTTCAGCCCAGGCTAAGGCTATGGTGAAGTCCAAATTAATTTAAGTCAGAAAATGCAGATCCAGTAACAGCACCTAAGTCCCCATCCACACATGGGTGTAAACAGATACTTTTGGTGAAAATAAAAAATAAAAAAATCTCCCGAATTTCCCCTCTTCCTGTGCTATGTCAATCCCCATAGCAGGGCTAAAAATTTGCCCTAAAGCATATAACAGTTTCTCACATCTCCTTTAGCCGAGCCTCTTCCAAGTGTTTCACCTTTTATTCAAACTACTGCTCTATCCTGGTGATACATCAGCTCAGAGAGGCTTTGTGGGAACTCACCGAGAGCTTTAAAAAGAACGTGGCACAGAGTCTAAGAACCATCACCGGTACTCCGTAATACCCAACGACGCTTTGCCCTCAGCTTGCTGAGACCAAACAGCACAGACGGAAGAGAGCATCTCCACATCTTGCATGCCTGGTCAGTGATCAATAGAAATAGCATGCTGTGTAAATTAAATGGCATCTTACCACCACCGTTAAGTCAGAAAACAGACTCAGGTAAAGCGGGGCTTAAAACTTTCACATCAAGAAGGTGCTCCTCTCAGACTATCGTATGACAGGGCAACTGTTATTCAGGCAAACGTTATTCAAGGCAGTAAAATTTTAGCATGAGTATCTCCGTGTTTGACTTACAGGCCCAACATATGCTCGGGATGTTTAAAAAAAAATTAAATTAAAGGTCCTGTTAATTCTTCCAAAAGGACAGAAGACACACAGTGCATCTGACGAATGCACATGCTACACATCCTAACACACTAACAAAGTTTGCAGCTAGACTTGTCAAAACAGTTAAAAAGATTTAGGCATCCAGATAGTACCAGAACTGATGGCATTTGGGCGCCTAAATTTAACTTTTTGAAAATTCGAGCCTACACGTTTCTTTATTGCTTGTCCCATTGAGTGCAAAGGGAAAACTGAGGGTAGGGTTAACTACAGAGGATTTCAAATCCATCGTAAGGTTTCCCTGTTCTTTTATATATATATTTATATATATAAAAAGCATTATTATCATTTAGCTACCTGGGAGCAGGGGGGAACAGGAGCTATTTAAAATTAGTTTCTTAATTATTTAAGCATTAGTCCCCTACCTCCCAAATCACAATACCTCTGTCACAGTAAGGAGCATAACATGAAAATGTGTTTGCTACCACTGACAATTCCTGAGTCTCTTCTTTGCAGAACTTCAGCCCAAATATCAGGATAATGGCAGCTCAACACATATACACTCCCCAGCAACATACACACAGCAAGTAGGACATGCCTCAGTGGCCTCAGACAAAAAAAAGAAAAAAAAAACCCACCAAAACAAAAAACCCCCACCAAACGACCAACCAACAAACTTGGAGAAACCATCCAGAAGAGCCTCGGGAAAGGGAACTATCCACTTTCCATGGAGAACCAACTGCCCTGGAGTCCCTGCCCAGTATAAACCAAAATATCCATCCCACAGTTGAAGGAGATCTCTGAAACCTGGCAGTGTCACAAGCTGGATACTTGAAGGCACATTTGCTTTGTGTTTTGGGAGAGAAATCCAGTTACAACAACACACTGCAGCTGCAGGGCTGAGGGAAAGGAGGTGACGCTTGGTATCTTCCTTCTGTTCCTGTCCCCATTTTCGAGCTTCATGGCTGGCATGAGCTGGTGATCTAAGCAGACACGTTAACATCCCTGAGTGAAATGGCACCGTTTGTGGCCTCTGAGACTTTGTCCTCAAGCACCATTGCTGGTGTGTCTGTAGTGACTGCTGTAGTGTCTATGGCAGGAAGTGGATTCAAGCCCTGTGATAAGATCTGTTGGATGGTTTTCCGCAAATTGGGGTGCAGCTGATTTTGGGTCTGGTAAAAAATTTCTAAGGCAAAAGACTTGAGGGTGCCAGTGCAAAGGTCCTCATAAAGTGGAATTGTGTACATCCGAGACATCTGCAAAAAAGGAAAACTGGATAGTATCATTTCAATAAAAGTCAAGGGGTTCAGCTCTTCTACAGCTACACTCCAATAGCCCTGAATGACTTCAGACTGGAGACAAGCAACACATTCCTTCAACAGACAGCCAAGTCTATTCTAAGTAAGTTTAATGCAAAGATTTTTATGAATTATAATAATAAAAAAAATTTGCTGTCTAAGACTGAGCTACTTCCACAAATAACAACTATTTTAAAAAGGCCAAGGAGAAGAGGCCACAGCAAACACATGCATTAATCTTTTGCTCCTGCACAATAAAAAAAAAATACTGAAAGGAATTCGATTGAGCCCTTGCCTTGCTTGAAGTGTGAATAGTCAAACAATCACATGATTTAGTAGTATGAACATTACTGGTCTGGAAAAGCCAGGGCTGCTTAAAGTCAAGACAAAAAAATGCACTGGGCAGAGCTGGGACAAAGGTATTGAGATAGGCTAGAAAAGCAGAGATTATCTGTAGGCATTTCAAATTACATCTGCCCATTCCTCCCCACCCGCTAGCAGGTGAGCCATGCTCAGCCCCTTCGCAACACACCTGGTCTACACTTGGCCAGGAAGCAGAAGTTCCAAGGTCTTTCACGTCGCATGTCTCATGCACATGTCTCATGCACTGAGAGGTGCAGTGATTTTAATCCAGCAGTTAGTACCTGGTTTTCCAAGAAGCGACGGACTTTGTAAAGGTCTGGATAATAGTCATTTCGGACTACAATCTGCAACCAGCGGATACGGATTTCTGCATTCATGGAGTCCAGCTGAGAGGAGTAACATTCCGAAAGCTTTTTTATCACCTCTGAAGAGACCACATACACAGAGAAAGAACTGTGACCTATTTGGTCAAGTTTGAGTGTCAGATAAATCATAAACAGATATAGAATGATAAACATAGAATCATAAAATCACAGAATGAATCACAGAATCATAGAATGGTTTAGGTTGGAAAGGACTTTTGAAGACCATCTAGTTCAATCCCCCTGCCATGAGGGCAGGGACATCTTCCACTAGATCAGGTTGCTCAAAGCCCAGTACAACCTGACTTCATGTGAATGACAACATCAATAATGGGTAGGGATCTTTAGAATTCATTTATTCCAGGAATACTTTTCTACTATCCTGATACTCACCACGTGGCAGTGGTGACCCATCCAGCAATCTGTCCAAGAAAAGCACAGTTTGGAATGTTCTCCATTTAGTGAGGTCAACACTGCTGGCAGCAGCAACAGAGTCCAGAGGCTCTGTGGTCCAGAGTTTGAAGAGCGTCTCCACTGGTCTGGTCAGACTGGATCCCTGAGATAAGTCTGGCTCAGCTAACGGAGGTCCCGTAGCATTGAGCCAACGTTCAAACTCCAGTCCTGGAATGAGGAGCACCAAAAATGTCGAGCAGGAGTCTCTGCAGGTGGCTTGGCTGCCTCAAGGTTCAGGACTGTTTCTAGCACAGTTAAGAGAGGTTCTAACAACAGCAAATCAGACCGACCCGTAGTTACAGCCACATAACAGTCTTAGCAGTCTCATCGGGCTAGTCTACACTACACCTGCAAGAGTGCCAGCAACACCTCTCCAAATTTAACCATGAGTTTTCTAGAGCTCAGCATTACAGTAAGTACAAGAAATACGCATGCTCTTAAGAGAGGCAGGCTAACAAGTACCTACGATCAAACTATGTTCTAATACAAGATTGGTTTTGTCCATGTATTTCTCTTTCTCAGAATGTTGAGAAAGACTGAAGAATATGGGGAAAATTTGCTTCATAATTTAAAAAAAAAGTGAGAGAGCAGACTAAACTCCTCCTACCCACCAGGAAAACCAAGCAATTTTAAGTTTATTTATACAATCAATAACTAAAACAAAAAATAAGGTTCTCCACCAGTGGCAGAGCTAGCAGAGCCTGGTTTCCAACAAAGCTCTTCCCCCTGACCTTTTACCACCTCAGCACTTTCCTAACCCTTGGCAATACTTCCACACCATCCTCTCCTAAACTCCTCTCTCCTGCATCCCCTGAATATTATCCAGGCAAAAGTCAGCACGTGCTGTGGTTAACTCATTAGCCAACCAATGGGGCAAATAAAAAGTACAGCTGCTGAGCTCATGCTGGAGCTCTTCCTACAGTACGATAACTCGTCTACATGTCTCCACAGGGGGTTTCCACAAAGCCCATAGGAACCTAGTAGCCTTAAGAGTTATACTCCACTCACGTGGGTTTAAACAGACCCATGGGTTCAATAATTACTTGCAAGGATGGACACATGGGACAATAACATTAGTCTCATTTAAACAAGTGGGCTAATAAGCACCTAGTAGATTACAGACTTTTCATAAATCCATCAACAGCTATAAAGAGGGGATATAACAGAGGGTGAAACATTATAGAAGAGATTTTGTGTGCATGGATAGGACCTTGGGAAAAGTTACAGTTCTCAAAGCATGTTTTCTGTAATTAAAATAGAAGAAATTTCAAAGCGTGTTCACCTTTTCCTTGCATTTGAGCATGCGTAAATCTCACATGCACTGATCATTCTGCAGTGTGAAAGATGAATTAATGAGAAAGTTAACTGAAGGCCACTCAGCTGATCAATGCCAAAAATTGCCAGCAATTTAAGACATTTTCATTCCCCAACACAGAGGCAGTAACAATAAATCACCAAAATCATTTCTATTACTAACATCTGGCTGTTGCCAAAGGGTTTTGTTTACGTTAGCATTTTCTTAAGCATCCTCCAAGCCAAGCACAAAATTTATCATCCAGATTTTCTACAGTGTTTACAGTTAACTAAGTAAATTTCCTACCTGCTTTGCTCTCAACACATTGCTCTTTCAGCTCTGGAAAAAAATTCAGGAAGGAATCCAGAAGATCTTGAGCCACAACGCTGGTAAATTTGTACTTCTCAATGTATGCCTAAAACAGTAAAAAAGAGAAATTACGGTTAGGAGAAAGACAGCTTCCTTTTGATGTAAAACCACTGCATACAATAAAAAAAAAATAGAGCTGGAAGAGTGAGAACAAGTATTTGGAAGATTTTTAAAAAAATAAATATTTTCCTCCCTCCTCCCAGATGAGGAAAGCACCATAACAAGAAAAAACCTTGGTAGTTGCAGATGCATGAACTAAAGTCATACTTACATAACTAAAGATAAAAGAAAGATGGAATGGGGACTGGATTGGAAAAGGAGATGAAAAAACATGCATGCAGCAAAAAAAGAAAAAGCAACGAGTTGTGACACTTTTCAAAACCAAGCCATTAGCTGACATAATTTTCTATAGGTTTTGAAAATGTGCTCCAAGACACC
The DNA here is from genome assembly GCA_013398295.1 of Chionis minor. NCBI lineage: Eukaryota > Metazoa > Chordata > Aves > Charadriiformes > Chionidae > Chionis > Chionis minor. The sequence continues at coordinate 186,254 of VZSF01002496.1, forward strand.
AAACCTGCCCCAAGGTAGGAAACCGTGCCCTTTGTCACCCTGGCTAAAAAACCCACGAGTTGTTAACTGTTTAGTAGTGAATGAAGTCACAAAATTCAAGTCATAGATGATCTACGCTGGAACAGCTTTCTAACTATCTCTTGCTCTGTGCTCCAAATAACAAAAATATCATACTACTCTGTATTTGGTACCTAAGAATCTGAGATGAGAGGGAGCACAAGCACATTCACTTAAGAGAAATCTGAAGAAAAACCTGTCACACGTAGCAAGAATCATTTTGGATGACAGACAGGCCCACACCATTCTTCCATCTCAGAAACACTTCTACTCAGCTTTAGCCCTATTGATTAGCCACAGTGACAAAACCTGAAAAAAAAAGAGCAGCTCAATCTCAGGAGAAATGCATGCTTATTCACACTCACTCTTAGGAAGGAGTCAAAGTGTCTTGGATCACCGCAGAGCTGGGACAGGTAGTAAACAAAGCAGTAGCCTTTCTCATAGGTGAAGAGGTTCATTAAATTACTAGGATTTACACCTGAAAGGAGAAGACAACAATGTTATAAGACACTGTAATGAGGACACTCATTTCCAACCCTTCTATGTATACAGACCCCTTAGAGATCACCGAGTCAGATGCAGTGACTTAAAAAAAAAATAAGCCTGTTGTCAGCACATTTAATTTACTGCAGTAAATTAAATGGAAGCAGTCCAAACACACAGCCTGAAAAAAAATTAATAATAAAAAAAAATCAATTATCTTAAGCTAAGTATTAATTCCCTATAGAACAAGTCACTTCAAATTAGAAGTCACTGAAAACACATCTGTAATTTGAAGACAAATACTTTTTTTTTTCCCCAGTGCCAAACTCAGGGAATCACCATACCACAAATTTTTAAAGATACCAATATAAGATAATCACTACTTATTACTTTTTAAAGACTTGCAACACATGCTTTTCCGTTCCATTTGGTTCCAATCTCATCTCCACTTGCATTTTAGGTTGTTTTAAAAATCATCTAGATTGAAGACTGCTTCACACCTCCAACAGTGATGACAGAACAAGAGAACTATCAAAGAAGAAGATACGCGATGCCAGAGTGCAGACATGCATCTGGCTCAGGGGATAAGCAAACCACTGCACAGCTCAGTCAACAGGAGAGCAAGTACCTATGTTTAGCTGTACGCTTATGCGTACATACGTAGTTCTCGCATGAACACACACAAAAAAAGAAACATTTAACAGCACAGGATTTTAATTGATGTTTCCAAATATTTTCATTACGAACTACTGTATTTTACATATTCAGAAGCTCAAAACCACACAGCTTTTAAGGCAGTTTTTCACACTCTGCTTCTGCCCAGCGAGTCTGTTCTGTTCCTAAACAGAACAGTATTTATAAAGATGAGTTACCCAACTTCGAAGAAAACATCAAGGCAAGTTTCCTTATTTACTTTCAGACTAGTTTACAAACAGTATTTCCTTTTTCTTTCTTTTATAAAGGATATGTAAAAATTTGTCTTTTTTGGTCTATATTCCAGTATTGATATACAGAAGCTTTATGTACAGCAGCTTCAGCCAAAAGCACTACCTGGCTCCAGTTTAACCTGAAGCTTGCTGACCGGGTTGTCTTCTCCAAGGAGCTTCATCTGTCTATGGAGAGCGTCGAGGCGGAATGCAGTCTCCAAACATGTGAAGGCAGCTCCTACCCCAGAAAGAAATACATTAGTTGTGGGAAAAAGACTAGCAAGACCTGACCCATGAAGAACTGAAGAACTAGCACAAGTACAAAATAAAAGCTATTGAAGGTGTAAAAGACACAACAGCAAGACAGAATCACAGTAATGAAACAGCAGAGAAACTTGAGTGTAACAAATCCTTGCAATTTGTAATGGAAGTCAGAACCTAAACCAGTGCATTTATGCATTCTGATTATGCGGCAGGCTGAAATGAAAAACAAAGCAGCTTGAAAACTATGCTGAAGTTTACATCCCTGACATTATCTTATCAGTTCTTGCAAGATAAGCAGGGCAGCATTGGAATAACTATTGTACAGGTACCTTTCAAGGAGCAATCAAATGCTACAAAAAAAGGAAGTAATATCACCAGTAGAATATCAGACACACAATTCCATATTCAGTGCCAAGGATATTACTAAGAGAATGCCACCTCTTGGGTGAAAACAGAAAACGATTAGATTTAGTTGGTATATTACAGATCCTGTGGATCTTTTTTCAGCTTTATCTAGCGTCCTACCCATATCATATCACATGATTTTCACCTTCCACTCATTAGGACTTCTTTTACAGCTGCAACGAGCAGGCTACTCCTTCTCTTCTATCTAACTGCAGTGTAGAACGTTCCATACTTTCAAGCCAAACTAGCTATATTACACTGGCAAGTCAAGAGACCTTTCCTATGCCCCTGCTGACGTAAAAAGGTGCGGTAAATGGATTCGCAGATTCAGAAGATACTTAACATGCAGCACTATTAACACTTTAGCTTTCTTTGCTAAGTCTTCAACTTCAATGATAAGGCTTGTTACATAGATACAATATTAAAGTCTCATGTACATACAGAGGAATCTGATAAAAGCAGAATGTGAATTTAGAACGAGGACATATTTGGAAGATAACCTGTACTAGCAGAGAAAGGGGTAGATGTGCTTCACAGGGGAAAGCAAAAACCAGGATAGCCAGTGGTAAGGGCAACTACTTCAATCTACAAGCAGGGAGGAGGATTAAGCAAGATCCAAGAGGTGTGATGGTCATGGGACTCCAATTTTGGTAAACAATGTCATTACAAAGATGTCTTTTTATTAACAGCAGAAGATACTCCAGAAATTACGTCAGAAATGGCAAGACTTAGATACGAGGTTTGTCCTAGAAACAAAATAGAATGCAAAAAGAGCTTATGAGTGAACAGCACAGGGAAAGGCATTTCTTAGTTTCCTCAACAATCGCTTCTTGAAACATCAGTTCTAAATTTCAAGAGAACAGACCAAAATCAGCAAGGATCTTGTCCTGTGTCAGAGGGAGAGAGTAAGATGGGCTAGAGAACAGGTCAAGATCTTCTGGACTATTCATATTATTGCCATATGTGGAATGTAATGTGTCCTATAAGAACAGTCCTAACCACTGAGAATTACTCAGCATAAAAGAGCTTTCAAACATATACAATATATATATAATATCACCATAGAGGCTCAGAACACGTCTTTCCCTAAACTTCATTATCATCAGCTCACCTCCAAACACAGTATACATGAATGAAAACAAAGGCATCCTTCTAAACACTCTTGCCGCCAAGATTTCCAGGAATTTTTCAAAGATTGTTTACAGTGCATGTGTGAGAATACACATGGTACGGGCTTTTAAGAACTTAATAGGACAAACTACATACGTTCCCATTATTCACTCGAATAAAAATCAAATTAAACTGAAAAGCAATAGGAATTATTTACTACTTATATATTCTAAAGAAAGAACCGTACAACTGACCTGTGACATTCACTGATATAAGCAAAGGCATGGCTGTACAGTTGTATAGGAAGCCTCAAACCGATAAGACAGCTACGTAGATGTGTACAATTTTTAATTTTTTTTTTTTTATAAGGGCTATTGCCATCATTCTTCTCAACAGTAGGTAGCTACTAACTGATCACAATCAGACAGGCACTTGTTCAGAGGGTAATTATTTCACAATGTAACCATGAGATTTCTTACATCTTCCTCTGAAATACCCTCTATGCACCTTGCTGTGACATGTGAACACCTGCCTAGGATCCAACAGTAGCTCCAGAGTTCCTACAAACATCCTTACAATGCTGTGCTAACACACCTTCTTCAAAGCCCCTATTACCATGACAGGTACTGATTCCACCCAAAGCCAAGACAACATCAGACTCTAGATGTTCAACGCAAAGTTTGGGGAGGAACGTGCTCCAGAAGCAGAAAAAGAAAACCAACTCCCTACAAACTTTTGAGCTCCCAAGGCTCAAAAGTTTGCTCCTATGCAGCCAACTCTCAATTATTGGTTAGATACATCATAAGGAGTAACATTTCTGGAGCTGTACCATAGGTCTCAGTGGTGATCCGGCGTTGTGCGTATGTGGCTAGCCCCTCGCTCAGCCACATCTCCTCCCATGTAGCATTGGTGACTGCGTTTCCAAACCAGCTGTGGGCAACTTCATGAATGACGTCAATGATCAAAAACTCATCACTCTCCAGAATGGAAGAGATTATGAATGTCAAGCATGGGTTTTCCATGGCAACAATAGGGAAGGATGGAGGAAGAAAAACAATGTCGTATCTAAAGTTAGGGAGAGAAAAGAAAGCAGAGAAGAGAGAGGAGATAGGTAAATTACATCTATTTCAAAAGACATACAGAGAAACTTTTTTTTTTTTTTCCTTAGGAAAGGCTGTTCTGAGAGGTTTTTTGTGACTTCAGAAACAAACTTTCAAGATCAGTGGTGCTTAATTCTTCTAACCAGGGGATCACAGAGTTTATTCTGTTGGCCAAGAATCTGCTCACATTTGGAGATAAGACTTGTCTTTTCACGTGCAGCATATCCAGCACTTCCCAGAAGCATCATGCACCTTTCACACATGCAAACTCATCACAAGTTGTCTATCTGAGAGCCAGAAACAATAAGCTGACTCTACATACACTACTTACATAGACAATGTCAAGTCCCCAGAGGCTCCCAGGAAAGACAGAGGCTGGGAATCTATCAAATGAATTAATTAATTTGGTGTACCTGCAGTGTCAGCAAAATGGCTCTTGTCTGTCTGCTTCAGATCATAACAATACTATTTGCTTTGTTTTCTAAATTTCTCCATCAATGATCAGCACTGGCACACTGGGCCTTGTTTTCAGACCATTTCAAGGACATTTTGTAAGTTAACATAACATTCTTACAGCTTACTTTTAGCAAATAAATATAGGAAGCATTTGCAAATATTTTCTCCCATCCAAAGAACGAAAACACTCTCTTGAAACCATTCTCTTTTAATACATAGTCAAGCTTAACTTCAGAAACTATTAATGTTGTTTTTAGGGACTAAGACTCTCAATGAGTCTGTAACCCAGTCAGTTTTTCAGCATCCTTAGGCACACCACAATAAATGTATCGTGTCAAGTACAGTATGTAAAAACAAATCAGAAAACCAAAACTGCCATACATTTTAAATGGTGTCCAGCCCAATGTTGGACCTGGATCACAAAACACTATAGCATAAAAAAACCTTCACTCCTCAGGGAAGATCTACTTCTAGAAACCTCCAGTTCTGCCCACTATACCAGGACGGCAAAACACCACCACACCTTCATGGTCCCCTCTGCCACTGGCAGAGACAAAACTCCAAAGTTTGTTTTCGACTACTACAGTGCTGCCAGGCGAGAGGCTCACTTGTCCTGCTATTGCTAATATAGAGAGGAAGCACGATCATTTCTCAAGATTGTTTTATTTTGTCCCCATTACACATTCCTGGGAGACTTATTAAACTCACCTTCCCCATATATATGGGCCATACAGGCTCTCCGCAGCAGTCAACCAGCGCTCAACCATGCCAGAAAGCTTGCTGATGGCTGTTGGCAGCAGGCAAGGCTCTGCCCACACTCTGCTCCTGTCAGAAAACAGAAAACATCAGGTGATACTTCAGCAAACTGAATTATCTCTTAGAAAAAATAGCCTGACTTCTCACCACACTTCCATGTATGGTAATAGTGCTAAGAGGTCTCACATCAGACTCAGGCCTTCTTTAGGCTAACATTCAACGGATACATGACAAGAGAGAATCAAAGATCCCTGAAATCGCTTAAGGCAACAAGGAAAGTGACTGTAGTGATTACAGGGGACAATAAACAACATCTATGAAAGATGGAAATACCTTTGCCAGTGCAGTGGCATGCAGTTCTTTACAACCAACGAAACCTCAAACTCTCTGGACACTCACAGCTCATGGTCCCAACCATTCCCTCAGCAATGACTCAACAGTATTTACTACTTAACAACCTGAAGCACTGCACAGAGACACAAAAAGCAGAATCAACCCACTGCAAATCTTACCTTGGACCTATGTCTGCATGTATAAGGTCTCCTGCCACCAGGGCCACTAGATAGGCAGGAACTGGATATTCCATGTAAAATTGATATACACCTTCCTCCTCTAAGTAGGTACTTTGGGTGGCACTCATCAACACCTGTATGCCTGCTGGAGCCTGGAAGACCAACATCATACCCATTAACTCACTAGATGATCACAGCTGAATGACTACACCACAGATCTCCCTTTGTTTTTTTTTTCATCTGTGCCTAAGAGGATGTACGTTAAAAACAGTAATTTAGATAACACAAAATACAAGACTTCTGTGGGGTTTCTATACCACAATCTACCCAGCCCATGAAAACATACCAACCAAAAATATTACTCCTACATCACATGGGTTCTTACACCAGCTCCCCCAAAAGTACCTACATGTCAAATTATTTCATCTACACAAAACACATTATTTGATGCTGCTTTCATAAAACTTTGGGGGGTTTCTTTCAGGAACTGAAAAAAATACGGTTGAATGTTACCATCAATAACTACTACTGGAAGTAACTATCCAAATTCTCTCTTTCATATTATCCATTTCACGGTTACTCTTTCAGCATTGAGTAGGGGGAAGCCAAGATGCAAGTGTGATAGGCGAGAGTTGCCTTTGTGGCAGTGCCCTGGTTCTGGCCCAAGAACCAGAAGAGGATCTAAAAAAATCCAGTAATTTTTGTAACACTAAACATCACAATGTATATCGTACGTACACACAGAATATAACTGTGCTTTCACAAGTTCATGAACCACCTATAGCTGTTCGGTCACTTACCTTGACAGTAGCCGAATAGGTACATTTAACTGCTGGTGTGTCAAAGCAGGGGAAGAAAGACCGGTTGCACACGGAGTGGCCTTGCGTGAAGACAAATGGCTTGGCGTTGCCATACGTCAGTTCTGGATCCAGCCACCAGATCTGTTGAAAAATGATATGAAAAAGAGGTGAGGGAAAGGGATAAAAATCACAAGGATGAACTGCAAAAAAACAAACCACAAGCGAATTGTGGGGGAGAAGAAACACCCCAGCTGTTTAGCTCCCTGGATGAATACCTGGCACAGGGCACATTTCCATTTCTACCAATACATCTCTCTACTCATGTTTATTTGCCATAGCTACTCAGAGTAATTTCTCACTGTCTGAATGCTGAGTGGTGCCACACAACACAGTGTCTTCCAGCCACTCGCTGTTTCTGTTGTACCAATTTGGTTGGTTAATAACAGGTCCCTACCAAACACCCAGACTACCACCTTCTCAGAGGGAGCGCTCTGAATATCTTCATGTTTTTAATTCAACATGAACAGGAGTAGCAGGGGTCAAGTAGTGTAAGCTGCCAAGGGGAAAAAAAAAACCAAACCACCACACACACACACCACCACAAACTAACAAACCAAAAAACCCTGAGGCTGAGCAGTGTACACAACATTATCTCTGACCCTGATTCTGCCCTGCTGGCTGAAGCATCAAACGTTTTTGACACTACACAAAAAAAGTCAGTATATGTAAGAAACATCTCGTCAGTGACACTAGAGGCCTCTTTCTACAGAGTGGATAAGGACATTCTGGGTGGTCACCAAAAAAAAAACCTAACAAAAAACACCACTAAGCATGTCACTTTTTAGTATCAAACAGCAAATAAATCATGAATCAGACCCTCAGCAAATAATTAGAATAGATTTAAGAATTAAAGTGCAGTTATTTGCCTTTTTGGTTTTTCTGTTTCAAATGTAATGTTTATGCTTTCACATGCTCCCTGCGTCCAACTTTGAAGTGAAGGAACAATTTTAAATATGGATTTTCTTGTAATCCTAGAACTCTGGAGCCGAACTCTTACGGAAAATATCTAACATTGTGAAACTTGCAATAAAGTTGGAACCACTGGAAGTCTTGGGAACAGTCAAGCATGAAGAATAAAACTTCTGAGTCTGCTGAATTTTTAGATCAAAGCAACGAATAAATCTGAATTCAGGGAATAGCAGTTAGTGCAGACACTAGTTCAGTTCTGGTCCTCAAGAGAAAGCAATGAAATACTTACAGAAGAGAAGCCTGGGTGCTATGTCTGTCTGGTTTTAACGACATATTACAATTCTATCTCCCAGTTAACCTCTCTGTGCTCTGGAAGTCAAAGTTTTCTCTCTGTCCTATAATGTTGTGCTTTGTTAGCTTCTTCCCTTGCCTCTAGACCCTCCTCCTCAGACGCCAACGTTCTCCTCTCCCAACTCATCCACTTCAGCACCCCTGGGGATCTGTGAGAGGTAGGGAAAGGAAACATACTGTCAGCAGCTTTCAGTTATTCATATAGCAGTTTACGCTTCCACTGGCAAATGGAGTTTTTTTTAGGTGGGAAGCATTACAAAATGAAAAACCTTTCTCTAGAAGTAAAATTATCTCAGAGAAGCGTTCTCATCTTGCAATTTGTTTTAAGATTACTTTCTGTTTCAAGCCTGTTGGGCCAGAAACATGCTTAAAGCGTGACTTCTGACCAACCTTACTTCACCTGCACCATGAGGGCTAAGGCTGTGCGACTATTCAAACCCACGTGCTGCCTTTCAGCACATCACTGGCCAAATCCCCAGGTCACAGCTGAGGTGCACTACATAGCTACAGATTTCCACTGCACAGATACCTGCATTTCATGGCAATGAATACCTTCTCTGCGATGTGGCATTGTGGAACTGGAGACAACTATTCCAGAAGGCATCCGGGTCTCATTAAAACCCACAGTTTGAAACTGACAGCTTCCCCCCAGAACACACATTCACGTAAAAATTCCAGTGCTATGCTTTACTCCAGGATAGTAGTTTTCCAATGATCCAGGAAGGAGGCTCAGAGATTAAGTTTTTAAAGATCTGCCCCAACACCAACTTAAAAACACTCCTCTGATCAGCGGCTTTGTGCTTGTATCAGAAAAGTCTGATTTACAATCTGTATCGTTGACCCTGCTTGAAGACACTCACCTGCAAAAGGTTGTGCTTCCTTTGGTTTTTCAGAGACAGAAAAGACTAACAAAGAAAACAGAGAGAAAAGACACCACCAGACTCAAGTTGCAACATTCAAGTAGGAAGGAAAAAGGGTTGACAGACAATGTCTTTTAGAGCTGAGAGATAAGGGGAAGTTCTCCCTGACCAGAGCAGGAAGAAAACATAAGCAGGAAGCAAATGGGAACTGAAAAGTTGACCCTTGTTTACAAGAAACCCCATAAATGAAGGACAGTTTCTTTTCAACCGGTCCCCCTTTATTTGACATTTGGTTGAAGTTAAATGAAGCACTAGACCCACAGGCCAAGAGGGAAAAAACATTTGCAGAGGATGAAGTATTTTTTTCCCCTGTTTCCTAATGTCTGCAGCTACATGGCAAGCCTCCGTCTCTCTTTCCAGATGCACTTGGAACAATGATGAAAGTTATCCTGAAACAATATAAATAGATCTGGAATATAAATAGACTGGGCTATGCTGCCGGACAGAGGCAGGAGTACAGACTGCGGAAAATGAATATAAGCAGCGTCCTAGAAAGGAGTGCAAGGAGCAGGGTAGTGCTGGGGGCAGGCCTGGAGCAGCACACAGGGACAGAGCAGCGTTTGGGGCCATATCATCTACTCTACATCCAAATCCCTCCTGTGCTCCCCTTTGGAAACACACGTGTCACCATCACAACGCTCATATTTTTTATCTAGTTTTTCCACATATACAGGAGAGCTGCTTCACACCTTGAAGCTGTTCTATGATGCATTTCAAGTAAAAAAACCCCGCTGCTTAGTTCCTCTGCTGAACAGAGGCTTTGGGCAGTCCAGGTTTCCCCTTGCCCACGTACTGTAAGGAAGATCACACTTTACAAGGCACCTGCCAAGAATGTAATTTTTATTGACTTAGATTATAATCTTTTACCCAAATCCGGCCAACAACAATTAGCTAAGCCTCTTTCAATTTTAAATCTCTCCATGTTTCTACCTGCATTATTGATGAAGCTCCTGAGAAGAGCTACAACACCACAGCTTCTGTTCTAAACAAACAACAGGCTGCTCTATCTGACGACAAAGTAAACTGCACACCTGAGATGCAGAGGATGTGCCAGGAGTGAGGCACATCTGGACAGCAAGTCACTCGAGGAGCACTGAGGAACTGGGACAAATCTAACAGAACGATGAGACCGTTTCCAGCACTGCAAAAAGGGCTGTCCTTTTTTGCTAAATCCTGAGGATGAGAAAATGCTGTCATTTTTTATACCAGAACACAGAGCAGAGTTTGCATTTAAGGTTGTCATGGAAAGAAAATAGCACTGGTGTTAACATGTGCTCTGCCAAATCAGAGGCGTGACACAGTGGGTAAGAGACAGATGCAGATTCTTCTCCCTGGGGACGGACGAGGAGGGGGAAAAAAAAAAAAAGTCTTATAAAAGAGTATTTGCAGGGCCAAGAATTAAGGGGTGAGGAAAAAGAAGGAGAGGAAGAGCAGGACTACTGTCACCGACACACCTTCAGCCCACACCGTGAGATACACACAATGTTTATGACAGTCTTGCTTCTGAAGTGAATTGGTGATGTACCGAGCATATGGTTTCCTAACAGCACAGGGAGCTGGAATGCTCTGCAAAAGGCAGATTTAATCTCTCAGCTGTCTCTCAATGTCCATCAAACAACTGAAGATCTTGGCTCCTTCCTCCACGTGAGAAATAATGGGACAGTCGAATAACATATCCAGATGGTTCAAACCAAGTATATCAAGGCAACGGGTTTCCAATTTTAAGCAAACTACTATCTTTGCTGCTGATTTTACTGCCAACACGCCGGTGCTGCACTGTAACTTGAATTTACTGTTTTATAGGTCCCACAAGTATGCTAAGTGTCCCTTAGAAAATAAACCTTGACCTAAAAAGGTTATATTCTGAGAAAGGCCAAAGAAAATACATCTTTTGGAAGACAGAGGTCTAACACTGTGAAGTTGCTTCACTTATGCAGAGAAAAGGGACTGCAAGGAAATGTACTTGACACGAGTATAAACCAGTTCACCCTTATGCACACACGGGTTACTCATCCCTATTAAAATGCAACGCTAGGCTGAAAAACAGCAACGACAGATAGCACTACAATAGCACGAAATTACTTTGGATCCAAAAAAAATAGTTCAGCGTGCTGAACATGAAGAGCTAGAACAGGTGCTTCTCGAGGACAAACACTCTGCCAGCCAAAATCTACAATAGTGAGCAAGGAAACGTGGTACGATTTATGTCAGTGAGCACGCCTGCTTCTACTTTTCAGTATCACTTGAAAAGGGCAGTGAGTGCCCCTGACACTGTAACCATCAATAATCTTTTGACACTAGCGTAGCTTCATTTCAGCCGCAGCAGTACACACCATTAAAGGTACAATAAAGACTTCAAAAGACAGGATGAAGAATAGCTAGCTCACGTCTCACCCAGGGGAAGGCAAGACAAACAACAGAGGGAATGGAAAAAGCACCCTGCTCCCGGCATCCTCAAACGTGTAACGGTGACGCTGGATTGTGCGCAGGGCCACAGAGAAAACGTGTTAACACAAGGTGAGACTGAACGAACATCGCGCCACTCAGTGCCCTGCACTTCACAGCAGTTTTCGGACCGTTTCTAAAGCCGAGTCTCAGACAGGTATTCTGTCACATCCGAGATCATTTCTCCATAGACACAGCAGGACAGGGCTGGCAAAACCCAGGAGAAAGCACAGGCTAGCCCAAAATAAAACAATTTGTTCAAGAGAAGGAAAGTATGTTATCGTGTACTTCAGGAGGAGCGGCTCAGCCAGACTGAGCGTGATTACAGAGCATACAGCAACACCAAATGAGCTTTAAAGCTCACCACGAACCAGGCAGAGCGCGGACAAAAGTTTTTCTTCATAAAATCTTGGAGAAAAAAAAAATGAAGAACAGAATCTTTTGAACCCACCGTGGGCCCTGAAAGACATGTCCCATGTACATCTTCAGTACAGAAAAACTACTGCAGAGTATCGTACAGAAAAATATTAAAACCAGGAGTTCCAGAGGTGAAAAGGAACAATGTCCTCACTTGCAAGTGGATCTGGATTTTAAAAGTGACAGAATTTCACCTCATTTTTGCACTTTTAGGGAAGGAAAAGGATGTTTAAAGGTTACCATCTAACAAAAGGAAACTTGTGTCAATAAAAGCTTCACAATATTCTGACTGAGCCGATGTATTACCATCGCTCTGAGGAAGAAGTTACTTCTGTGAGCTTCAGTGTACTATTAAAATTAGACAGAAAAAGACCCAGCAAACTCATTCTATCCAGCAACACTTTCATATGGAAAGGCACAGTATATAGTTGCTATTGGGTTATTTTGCATGAAACCGGTACGTTCAATTCCTGTTCTTGGTAAATCAGCTGTAATAGTCAAATAGATCCACACTTCTGGTTTCAACCAACGCAACAGCAACACCAAACCAGCAGGCTGAGAGTCAATTCCATCAGGCAAGACAGAGGTGTCAAAGTTGCAAGACTCTCAAAAAAAAATAATAACTCCTTCTGTAAAATATTCATGAACCACACAATGAAAATCACATTAGTTTGATTTCCAACCTGAACAGACTATACAGCAACAAAAAGAACTGGTGTTCCAGTGAGAACTTTGTGTTTTCACTACCATAACTTCTTAAAGAACACAAGATCTGCCAGGCAGCACCTAAAAGGTCAGGAACAAAGCGCTTTTAAGTACCAGGGGTTGAAAAGAAGTGACAGACTTTACAAAGCATCTCACTACTGAAGAAGACTGATCTAGGCAGACAAGGAAGCACCTCCCTTGGCCACGCCAAAATGGGTGTTTTGGGTCATTCCTCATCCTTTTTTTTCTGCCAGCAGATAACTAGTAGGAATATCTCCCCCTGCTCTTCTCAAAGCTCCCAAGGATGGCTCGTTGGAACGTCAACCTAGGTGCGCCAGGCCCGCTGTCGTAAGCGCCTGGCAAATCCCACAGGAAAACTCCTGTATTTGCGAGTTGCGTAACTTGTCCTGAAGAATTCGGCCGAGGCAGGAGTTTTCAAGCGCTTCGAACTCCTTCGCCAACAACCGCAATGCCCTTAAAGGACGAAAAACTTCGCAAATAACCGGCGTGATGGGGGGGACGAACAGCCCCGCGGGGAGCACCACCGCTGAGCGCGGCCCGGGACCGACGGCGCGGCGCTCGGGGCGGCGGGCCGGGGCCGGGCGAGGGGACAGATGCTGCTGACAGGCGGGGAGGCGGCTGTCAGGCGAGGAGGGGACATAGAAAGCAGGAGGCGACAGTGAAATATCACCCGCCGCCACCTTTGCTGCGGAGCCAGGGCGCTTTTCCCCGACGGCCGACTCCAGCAGGAGGAAAAACGCGAGGAAGGCGCGGGAGGGAGGGCACGCCGGCCGCCCCGGGGCTCTGTTTCCTACTCCGTCTCCCTACCCCTACCCCGCCGCCCCCCCGCCCCGCCC
>VZSF01002496.1:200644-253552 GCA_013398295.1 Chionis minor
GCCTCGTCCCCCCGCCCCGGGTCTCGCCGCCGGGACGCTTCGTTTGCCCCCTTCCGGGAGACGGCGCGAAGCCCTCCGCCGGGCAGCCTCGCTCCACCCGGTCCCGCGCCCGGTCGCGCTGCTCACACGGAGTTCACGGTCCGACCGGCCCCCCCCGACCTCCATCACTCCCACCTCGGCTGCCGCCAGCCCGCCCCCAGCTCCGCCATTCCCCGGCTCCGCTCTTCCCCAGCCCTCGCGGCAGCCGCTCCCAGGCCGTCATCCACCGCTGCCTTCCCACAGCGGGAAACGCAGGAACCGCAAAACTGTCATCTTCATACAACCGCCCGTTCCTCTGCGGGGCGGCGGGAGGCGACTGTAAGCTGGAAGAAAGGAGGGTGCTGGAAGTAACCGCGATTGGAAGTCCGGGCAGCCCCGGAGCAGCGCGCAGGAAACCTCTCTCCCCCCATATAGCGACACTGCTGGAAGTTATTTCCACTCCTCGGCTTCGCCTGCCTCAGCCGCCCGCTGAGTCTCCAGAGCACGGCTTTTGGATGACACAGGAACATTTATTACACGGTTGTGGGTTTAATGAACCCAGAGTGGTACATTCTAAAAGCCTCCCACGCCTGACACCAGCCACAGCAGCATCTGCGCCCAGTTCCAGGCGAGTTTCCACTGTATCGTCATCCTGGAGGCAGAAACCGTGGCCCCGGCACAAGGTGGCTGCTGTCTCCAGCTGAACCGAGGGTAGAACAAGTCGCAGTATTATCTACACCGACCTGAAGCTGGGGCTATAAAGGAAACCATTGTGTGGTTGCTTATACGTAGTGAAACACACGCTACAGCTGCAGTACAAAAATAACAAGGCAGCATTGAGGAAGGCTCTTTGGTTAATGAGGGTGTTACAGCCACCCTGCATCTTCTCAGCATGTTCTTTTGAAGCACCTTCAAGAAGCAATTTTGTCTTCATCCGATTCCCTTCTAACTAAGAGAAACTTTTTGTCCTGCCCCCTTTTCTCTCCACATCTTCCTCTTACAAATCAGATTTTCTGCATCTACCTTTCCTTCTGATACCTTCTCTCACTCAAACCATTTGCCTTTTGAAATAATTAAGCTTTCTCAAACTTTGTTCCCAGCGATGTACTCAGGCTGCTTGTTCTCCCTCCGGCTTTCGGCTCAGGGTAACGTGCAGAACACCTCCAGCAACCTCGGTATCTGACCCTGTACGATCGTCCCCGCAGGTAATGGTGAAGTCTCCTCAGCACAACCTCAGGGCCCAACTTTAGCCTTAATTCCACCACTCTAACTGCACGTTAACCCCACTGCGTAGTTTTAGAAGAATCCTACCGGTGTTGTGATTGAAGTCCCAAGCAAGTGCAATGTTTCCACTCATCAGATAGATGAGATGAGCAGGAACACGTTCTCCCTAAGCTTATGATAATGAATCGGGACTGGATGCACTCTCCGCATTTGGATAGAATAAGCAAAACTGATGCAGCTGAAATTCGTGAGGGTAATACAGTAAATCAGTTGTCCCGGGTAAATCTCTCTCAAGTTGCACACCTGTTGGTCTTGGGCCACTGCCTTTGCTGCGTACTAAGGCAGATGTGTTATCTCCATGCTGGTTTAGGTAGCAGGAAAGCCTCTGTCCCAATCCCACACTCTTACTGTACTCCTCGCAAGATGGTCTTCTCTGGGTTATCGCACTAAATTCTAAAGTGGGATCCAATCCCTGAAAATCCCTATCGTCATCAGCCTCTTGCAGAATGCTTCAAAGATACAGATATTTCAGCCTCGTTTGTAAATATTGATGTTTCTTCCTTCCACTTCAGTGGCAGGGCCCTGGGCCAGGCCTCAGCTTGCTCCTGTGGTTCAGGACAAAAGCCAATAACAAAATTACTGCTGCCCGTGTGAGAAGCAATACTTCTGTGCTGTCTGTGAGACAAGTGCCAAATGAAGCAGATAAGTGATTACAGCAGAAGGAGCGTTTCCTTCTGGCAGTCTGTCTCCTTAATTCCAAAGTAACAAACCTGGAGCTAAGATTTAACAAAACAGTTGAGCTAATCCCTGCTGTCTACAGGTGACTGTTTGCCTGCTCCATCACAGGCCCTTGTTTGACACCTTGTTGAGCTATTTCAGCTCGCTGAAGCGGCAGGGAAGTATTCACCTTTTCAGGAGAGTGTAATTGGGAAGCAGCAGTTTGGTGCCATGAATCCCGAGTGCGGTTTCCTCACATACCTATGCTAGTGTTACTGTTAGCACCTACTGAAAAGAGCAGCCCCACTTCACCTCCCTTCCAGGTGTGCCTTCCTGTCTCCTTCTTTGTACAGCATTCCTGCTTTTGGAGGGTGGGCTTTCTGCAAGTTAGCTTTCTGAACTGGGTCACTGCTCGACCAGGCAAGAGCCACTGCTGGCATCGGAAAAGTGGAAGGAACTCCCAGCCTGGAAGAAGAAGGAGGACAAGATCAGGACAGCTCTCTTTTCGCCCAGACTGCCATTAGCTCAGCCTTAGCTGCAAAACGAAGCCACGCTCTGACCCCAGTGGCATTTGAGAACTAGGTATATTAGCCCTTTTTCAAGGGAAATACTGAAGTTCGTGGGCAAACTTCAGTTCTGCAGGGCCCAAGCCAATCCTGTCCTTGACAGAGTTACACACGACAACTGACTGAACCATCTCAACCACAGACTTAAGGCAGATGCATTTCACATTCTCTCCCCTTACGGCATTCAGCCTTCACATTTTGCCCAGCTCTACTTTTAGGGAGACAGCAGGGCATTCATTACCTCTTTGGTCTATCACCCCTGCTCCCATGTACCTCTCCCCAGTTTCTTTTTGTCCTCAAGTTTCTAATCAAAAAAGAACCTGCCCCACTTAGCTGGGTGTTCTTTGCAGAAAGGCCTGGTCACTTCTCCCTTTCCTACCCCCACCATACAGTCACTCTGCTCCTCAAATTGAGTCATGCGGAGCACAACAGCAGCCAGTCCCTGACAGAGTAAGCCTGGGTCCAGGTCTGCAAGCAGGGTAAGACCTGTGCTAATTAATGCTTGCCTTACTAAAGAACAACTACAACAAATGACGATTTGTGCGCTGCTACCTCCAAGCTACAGTCTAAACTCTGTTAATGCCGTGATTTGCCTGTGGTATTGGTGGGTATAAATGCTTGTTGCTGGGACTTTGCAGTATTGTCACATTATAAGCAGTTACACTTACAGGTAAAAAAAGTGGAAATATCTGAACCTAAGAAGGATCTTCTGTATTCCATCTGACCTTCCCCCTTGCTACCTGGTGTGAGTACTTGCACTATAAATTATTACTTCCTGTACTACTCAACACAAACATACATATATTGCAAGCCACTCCCACGCTGCAGGGCGCAAAAATTACCCACTACAATTCTAAAGAAACATTTCCACTATGAAGGAAGAAAGATCAGCCATGGTGCACAGAAAAGGGGAAAAAAAAACCCAACCAAACAAAAAACAGCCTGCAAAAACTGTCTCCCAGGGCTCAAAAAGGCAAGAAGTGATTTATGTGCCCAAAACAAACCACTTAAGCCAGCGAAATTTACAAAACCCAAAATAGTTTTATTTACGTTTCAGATTTCTGCCTCCATGAGACACTTTGCAAACATGCTAAGGCTACAAAATGTCCAAGTTGACAAAGACATGCAACGCTGACCATTCAATAAGTCACAGCTATTGTAGGAGCGACCATGCCCACCCGGGCCACAGGTCCCGTAAAACAGGGATGGTGTACAGTGATCATGGCAACATACTACGCAGGACCCAGTAACCTGAGGTAGGTCTCTTTACAGTAAGAAAACAATGTCCTACACCAGTGTTACATCCTGATCAACAGGAACCTGTTTAAAGTTCCAGAAGACGTGGGGTGGGGGACTGTTTCCTTAACAAGTGTGCAATAAAGAAACAGGAAATATTGATGTCGTTTAACCTTAGTATAAGTGAGCAGAACAAAGTCAGTGTGACCCACGCCAACGAAAGCCATTGAGGAGTGTTAGCAGCTTCAAGATAAAGGAGTCAGTCAGCTGAAGCAACTCTGAAAAGGCTTTCCTGCTAGCATACAGGGTATGATTTGAATCTTATAATTAGTTTGTTACAGATCATTCCATGAACAGTTAGATTTTGGTTGTGTTAGATCAGTGAAGCAGGAAAAGCTTGGGCTTGCTTGCATTAAAATAAACCCTGCTGATACAGTAAGAAATACTGTATCAGGACACTGAGAAAATACGAGGCCTTATTGTGACCCAGAAGTAGTTCTCCACTCAGGAGATCACGAAAAACCCTGCTTTGGGAAAGCATCATGGGAAGCAGCAGCCGCTGCCGTGGTGAACATTAGCGATGCTCCAAATAGCTTTGATAAATTACAATGCAATAGAGTTACACCACAGAGCTCTTCTCCCCTGCGCTAGACAACAAAGATGTGACAATAAAGGACACTATTGCAAAGCTTCACTTCCACTCAGACACGCAGAAAATCCGGCACTAGGAAAAGACCAACTGTAAAAGACAAAATGGTGTCTGATACAGTCCAATAACAAAGCCAGATCTCTGGTACCGTAAACTGTACAAAAATGATAGAAAAGAATATGCACTGTTATTAATACAGTGCTTATTTTAATATAAAATAAACAGCTTACATTTCCACTGTAAATATAGGCTATATACAGAATTATGTATAGATATAGCTACATGTATAAAGCTTCATTATAGGCCTCTGATACATTTATAACTATGGCTCCCTGAGCCATTTGTAGAGTGCATTTAATAACAAAAAATTAGTAATATGATTATGGAATAAATACAATAATAAAAACATGAAGAATTCTTCTGACAGAGTTTTAAAAATCTCTCTGGCTTGACACATTGTGCTAAAAATTAAAAGATGAAAAGGCAATAATCTGCTTGAAAGAGGAGGAGGGAGAAGAGCTGGCCTGCCACAGGCAGAGAGTGTAGCTCTCCAAAATTAAAGTGACTTTGCCCTGAATTTTAGCCCTTGACAGCAACCTTGTTCTCCGCAGCAGCAAACATAGCATAGAAGCGCGAGTTCTCGTTGGCCAGAAGGGCAGACGGCGTGTCGAATTCCACTACCTAAAAACAAACAAGGCAGGTAAACTATGCCAGTAAAATCCAGCAGAAAATGGATTCCCACCCCTTGGACTTGTGACACAGTAGTAAAGAAGCCAAAACATGGCAATAATCTTTAGATGAGACAACAGGCGGTGAAAGTATCTGCATTTATGCATAAATACTGTAACTTGGGATGCTTCAAACTAGCTCAGACAAACACTGGAACTACCCATCAGGAAGCAACCTCTGGTGGCTCTGGCAAGTAGAGGCAGATGCTATGGGTTTCTGCCTTCTCTACCTTTAAAAGCCTCACCAAATGTTCTTACATTTGATTTAATTGTTTATGGTTCCCATATGGAAGTCTGAAAAGTGGGTAAAGTATCTCTCATATGCCTGTTAGATAGCACAAGGCTTTATGAAAGTAAGGGAAACTGCCACTGAGCTCCAGCAGAGATGTACGTTACCCATCTCAGAATTAACTTACGAAGGGGGTTTTAAAACCACCTTTAAAAGCAATACTGTTACTCTATGGTACTTTCTTGGAGCGTAAAGAAATTCGCCCTCTTTGATCTTGTCACTATCAGGCAATAACTGACTCTACTGCAGTATTATTACCAAGGATGTGAATGAACACAGAGGATTTTCTGCCCTGCCATACCAGCTGCTCCTTCATTTCAGCCTGCACATATGGCATCACCAGACTGCAACAGGAACTGCTGCCACAAAAGTCTTTCTGCTTACCTGTCCTTGTGTTAGCACCATGATCCGATCACAGCCCAGCACCGTATGCAGGCGATGAGCAATTGTTAACATAGTGCAGTCTGCAAATGCCTCTCTGATAGTCTCCTGAATCAGTAAGTCTGTCTCTGTGTCCATAGCAGCAGTTGCTTCATCCAGTATCAAAATCTGAAAGCAGCACATAATCCTGGCTGTTACCCATAGTAACTCTTCCCCTCTTTGAACACATTTTTATGTAGTGCGGGCAGAATTACCGTGACCAAGAGTTGTCACAACTGGCAGTCTCTATGGAGCTGTGGTCACAAAGGTAGTTTTCACAAGCACCCTTTCAGGTTTCTTTATGTAATTGCCTTCAACAACGTCACCCCTATGGATCACACTTGCATTTTATGGTCACATCCTACAGCCGCGAGATGTTTCACTTCTGACACCATGTTTCCACTACTTTCAGCTTTACATTCAGCAGCTAAATCTCAAATACAAATTTTACTGGTAAACTAATCTGACACATCCTTGGTGGTGACAGTTCCTTCTGGAATGAGTCAATACTGACTTGGCTTACTAGCTTTCTTATGCTGGAAAAAACTACTGTTCCTCTCAGACTCAAACATAAACTGATTTGGAGCAGTGTCTTGTCAAAGCTAAACTAGACTTGGTTTCTGCAGGTAATGCAGCAAGAACAGTAACTTCTGCTGAGCAATGTTGCCTTTAAAGCAGATGCAGAGAGAACCTTAAAATACGGGGTGCAATGTTTAAGGAAAAAGGATGTTAAAACCAGAATCCTGGTCAATCTCAATCCAAATGTCCTTTCTCGCTGTAGTTATTGTCTTCCATTCCTGCAAAACCTTTAACTTCACTGGCATAGCACGATCCCAAATTGCACTTGGAGACTACATTTTAGTGGAACACCATGAAGAAGGAAAGCAGCTGGCCGACATTTATAAAAAGGTGGAAGAAGGAAAGAATCTGATGCTCACCAGTAACAGGACACTCTGAATAAATGTTTAGGCCAGTCTGACACACTACTATTAACACTAACAAGCAATACCTTTCTGCATCTGGCTGGCTGCTCTGCACCTTTCTAGCTGGCCTTAACCCTACACCATCTGTGGTTTGCAGTAACTGTTGGTGTGATTCCCCTGACAGATAGAATGAATCTGGAACAAAAAAGTCTTTCTCAGTCCTATCAGTTTGCTATCTCCAGCTATTTCTCTCATCATTATGCTCACCTTGCAACGACGCAGCAGAGCTCTAGCTATGCACAGTAACTGTCTCTCTCCAACTGAAAAGTTTTCCCCATTTTCCATCACTTCTGAATCAAGTTTCATAGGCAGCTGGGCAATCTGTGTGGGAAAGAAGAGGCAAAAATCTTAGAGCATTGCACAGACTTTTTGTATCTCTATGGCATGAGACAAACAGTTGCTCTTCCTGGAAATCCACTTTTACCCATGTTCCAAAATATCCATCACATTTTGCTGACCATCTCACCCTCTCTCTGTTGGGGAAATTAGTAACAAGCAACTAATGCTAAAACAACAATACGACACCAGACCTGCTCAGTCTGGTTGAAATGCCCGTGACTCAGTGATAGCTCCTGAGAACACTACTAGTTGTTAAGCTAGAAGAACTATATCTTGTCAAGTAAGCAACTTGAGAATGACTTAAATACAAAATACTCAATTTCTAGAAAAAAGTGTGCCGTGTACAAAACCACGAATACAGATCTCCTGACAGTCTTTCTCAGCAAGGATAAAGAGTGAACCTTGTCCCTGCAGGAATTACTGCAGCACAGGTACTATAGCCACGCATGCAGCCCCATGCCACCCCACTTACAAAAAAAGAAGTATTGGGAATGCCATGGTAGTGAGACTTGCTGCAGAGAGCCTCGCAAAGAGTAGATTTTAAGTTCAATATAAGTGTGCATGTGTGATAGTTACACTCACAAATGTAAATGTAGAATGCACACCTAAGGCACATATAGGAAAACAGCACATGAAATATTGTAACAGCCCAGGAGTCCCTGTGATGAAGCAAGACTCTACTATACTATATACTAAAATAAACATCGAAAGTATGACACATTCTCCAAAAATTCAGCCTCATTACTAGAAATAAAGCATAGCAAATAAGTGAAAAAGCTTCCAAAGTAAAAGCTTTATCTAAAGGCCTCTGAAGCAGCTACTAACAGAACATGTAAGTTTGAAAGCCAAAACACAAACATGTATTTCATAGGACACATAATACTCACACACTCCTTCATGTGAGTCCTTTCCAAGGCATCCCAGATTTGTTCCTCACTGTACTGATTGAAAGGATCCAAGTTTGATCTGGAGGGGGAAGCAGAAAACATAACCAGAAATTTTATTCACCAATGAATGGCAGAACAGCAGTGTGCTAATTCATCCGGATGGATGATTCCATCCAGCCTTCCACTGACAGAATTTCCTTGCCAAGGAAATCAGATGCTCTCAGCACAGTAGGGTTAGAGTACCCAAAGAACAAAGAGAGTAGACATGGAAGACAAAGATACAAAAACTAAACGGGAAGCAAGACTTTCATAGAGGACAGTCACATCCAGTTCTGCATTGGGCTGGCTAAAATCATTTAGCTGTGCTTTTTTTATTTCAAAAACAGAGAACAGAAGCTATGATGCTCGAGAACTAAAATCTCGCTGGGCACCTATTTAAGTTCAAGCATAAGCTGGTAGCCCTCTTTTTCCTTCTTGCCTACTTGCAGTCTCACTAACCTCACAGTGCCACTGAACAGCACAGGTTCCTGAGGAATGATTGAGAGTTTGCTGCGAAGATCTGCCAAACCAATGTCATTTATTTTCACGCCATCAATTTTAATGCAGCCTCCAGACAGTTCAACCAGACGAAAGAGTGCCATTCCAAGAGAAGACTTCCCTAAAAATGAGACAGGAAAAACAATACTAGTATTTCTACAGTCATAG
Organism: Chionis minor; assembly: GCA_013398295.1. Classification (NCBI taxonomy): domain Eukaryota; kingdom Metazoa; phylum Chordata; class Aves; order Charadriiformes; family Chionidae; genus Chionis; species Chionis minor. The sequence continues at coordinate 209,406 of VZSF01002496.1, forward strand.
CAGCTTTGAGATGAGAAAGCATTTTAAAAGCTGTCCATATGTAAGAAAAGTGTTTTAAAATACCATAAAGCCCTGGCAAACAGCACTGGTAAATGCTGGGATTCAGTATTTAAATTTCTAAGCAATTTTAGGGGCAGCTCCTAATCTCTTCTCGCAGAAGCCACCCCTGCTTGGCACCCCACCCTTGTGACCAAAACCTTGCCACGTAAACCCAATACAGCGATATTAACTAGTTATTTGGAAACTACATTTTGGTGCTGGCTTAAGTCATGTCACAGAGAGGGATTTTGATTCTTCACGTTGCAGATTTCTGAGACGGCATAGAGCCAAACCTGGCTGCAGCATCAGTAAAAAAAACTCTCAAGAGAGTCAAATAAACTGCAGTGAGCATATTGTAGGTAGTATTCTGTGCTGATAAGTGGCTTGGGGCATCAAACATTATGAGCGTACTGGCTCAGGCATAGTAGGGTATCCCTCTACTTCAAATGAAAACTTGTTTTCATTATTGTTTCCAGGGATCCTACTTATGAATTCATAAGAACAGAATCCACCACTGACAGACTGCTGGACCACTCCTGTGCAATTAACAATTTATTCGAACACAGAGAAGACAGAGGAGAACCAGTATGACTGTCCCACTCTGTTCCATTCCCATTCTGTAAAAGTAGTAATTTAACTCTGCTTAGTGTTTTTCCTTACCTGAGCCTGTCCTTCCCACAATGCCAATCTTTTCTTTCGGTTTGATAGTAAAGGACACTTTTTTAAGTACTAGAGGGAGGTTCTCTCGGTACCGCATCTCTGCATTTTCAAAAACAACTTCACCTTCCTGTGGCCAGTCCAGAGGAGGAGTTTTATTCTTAATTCGAGCAGGAGCTTCCAGGGAAAGTGTCTTTAAAACAAAACCAGAAGTTCAGTTTCCAGTAAACAAAGCACCAGAAAGGAAAATTATCAGTTGCAGCTTTCAGCAGGAGTTCTTCCCTGCAGACTCAGCCCATATCAGTTCACGGCAGTTTTATGATGCTGTGTAGCTGGATGTGGGCCCGGTGGTTCAGGAAGTTTGCTGTGTTACATTGACCACACTGCTATTCCCCTCCTGTTGCCTCAGTAACGACATTGGTCCTTCTACACACCAATGTTTTTCATCAACGGAATTCAAAATATATTTTAGGCCTATTTATGAACACAATCCCATTGAGTTTTGTGGCACTCCAAAGACTGGATGCTTCTGGATGCAAAATATGCTGTATTTCTACGTCTCATCTGCTATGCCATGCCAAGGTCACCTCTGCTGATTCTGACACAGAAGAGAACATCCATGTGACACACTGTACCAATGCTTCCCTCCCCTCCTTCTCTTCTTCATTCTGTCCTGTTCTATTAAATCACTGAGCCACCTGGGCCTCTTCCAGCTTGCTCACTTTCACTATTTTACTCCGCCCCTTAATAGGTCCCTCATTAAGCAGTTCACAGACTAAACAGAAAAGCAGAACCTCTGAAAACCAAAACATGTGCCTTTATAGCATGTTTAGAATGAAGCCAAAGTTACTTTCCCATATTTGGCACAAGTAGCCTCAGAGAATGGCAGAAATCCTGTTGCGGGATTTACCTCATGTAACTTTAAACACATACAAACTAAGAATCTCCAGCTGAACCAGGCCCCGCCAACTCCTTTATAGTCACTACAAAGAAGCTAGCTTTTCTGGAGTGTGATTTTTCTCATTCTAATATAAACACTTAGAATAGGTAATAAATTGCCCTCTGGAGATAGCTATTTCCTACACTGACTATGGAGAGATCCCACAGGGACTATGTCAATTGTGGACATCTGCAACATCTAGTTAGAGGCAGATTAATTGTACCCCAAGGGTTTGAGAAAAACTGCAATCTTCTACAATAGTACTCCAGTTCTTTGAACTTGGTGCTCATAACAGCAGCCTCGGAGCCCACACTGAAAGAAGCCAAGCCTGGGAATTCGTAAGACGCAAAAACTGCACGCTGTTTCACTGCTCACCCACATCTTCACTTTAGATTCAAACTAGTTTTAGTTTCATAATAAAATGGCTGTCTAGAGATCCAAATAGAAAAGTCACAAGAAGTGTTGCTTGATAGTGATAAAAAATGATAGACAGTAACAAAAAAGCCCCACAATAAAACAACTGCAACAGTAACTTAAAAAACCCCAAACAAACAAAAACAAAACAACCAAAACAACGATAGGTTTTATCACTGAAGGCCTGACAGTGATAAACCTATCTCAGCCTAGTGAGAGACACCAGGCAGTATTTGGCACACAGTTCTCAGCCTGCGTGGTCACCGAGTCTTCCATATACAGACATTTTAGATGTCAAAAGAGGACTGAGGTAGTGGGCAGTTTCTGGGGGTTTTTTTAAATTCATTTATTTTATCTTCAGTATTAAATTCAGCGGCTTAAAAAAAAAATCTACAAATATCAACTACATAGCCCAAATTTACCAAATATATATATATATATATATATGTATGTCCCTCCAAAGTTCAGAGGGAATGTGTATTATGTATCAAGTAAAAAAGCCTTTCATCTCAAAGACCAGACCCAGCAGAAGGCTTTCTCCTGGCTACACTTTCCCCACTGACCTACTCCCAGTTCGGCATACACAAATTCTAGTTATGCAGAAATGGTTACAGATAATCAGAGCAATCAGAGCAGCTTGCTAGGCATTAAGCCTGGCACATTTCTCATGTTTGCAATACGAGCAATTCCTTGACTTTTTAAGCATACAGAAATACATTATGTAAGATAGCTGTGGAAAAAGAAGTAGACTTATTAGAATGAAGCAGAATTACAGGTAGATAAAGTAACAGTTATCTGTGTCTAAATGAAGGGGTTCCATTAGGTTTGGAATGAAGGATGCCAGAACACCATCCTTTTACTGTAAAATATTGAATTCCCCATGGCCCCTTTCACACACTCCACTCTTTAGTGAGAACATCAGCAAACTTTCAATATCCTTATGTAACTTCAGTGATTCCAGGCAAGTGATGCCTGTAAGCTTAGCTACCTACTGGCTCTTGTGCCTTTGATCCTGCCAATACTTGTATATGTGCTTCATAAAACAAAATCACTCTGCAGTATTACAGTACATGCATTAATGTGTTTACAAGATCAGAAATGTACACGCTGTACTAATGCAGACTATGACTTTCTTTTCTCTTACAACAGCAACACAATAAGCAACAAGAAATTTTACACGTGGTTGAGTGTATTATTGTCCTACCTTGATATAGTGATCAATCCTCTCCACTGAGGTGAAGCGAGCTTCTGTCTCTGAAGCAAGTCTGACTGTAAACTGGAATAACCCTGTTAACTGGAGTGATGGGAAAAAACGAAAACAAATTTAGAGTGCTGTGATTTATTACTGAATTAAGAGATGAACCTAAAAGATAGTGTGGTGAGCAGGACTAGAGGAGCCCCCCTGTACTCTGCACTGGTGAGGCTGCACCTCGAATACTGTGTCCAGTTTTGGACTCCTCGCTACCCAAAAGACACTGAGGTGCTGGAGCGTGTCCAGAGAAGAGCAACGAAGCCGGTGAGGGGTCTGGAGCACAAGTCCTGTGAGGAGCGGCTGAGGGAACTGGGGTTGTTCAGCCTGGAGAACAAGGGGCTGAGGGGAGACCTTCTCACTCTCTCCAACTGCCTGAAAGGAGTCTGTAGCCAAGTCGGGGTTGGTCTCTTCTCCCAAGTAACAAGTGACAGGATGAGAGGAAACAGCCTCCAGTTGCACCAGGGGAGGTTTAGGTTGGATATTAGGAAAGATTTCTTCACCGAAAGGGTTATCAAACATTGGAACAGGCTGCCCAGGGAAGTGGTTGAGTCACCATCCCTGGAGGTGTTTAAAAGACGTGTAGATGTGGTGCTGAGGGACATGGTTTAGAGGTGGACTTGGCAGTGTTAGGTTAATGGACTCAATCTTCAAGGTCTTTTCCAACCTAAACGATTCCATGATATTTGATACAAGTACTCTTGGCTAAGGCGTCCAAGGCAAGTCGATTTTAGTTAATACTTAATTTTAAAATAACCATAATTTATTAATCAGTTGGAAAGCCAGCAGTTTAGAAACGTTCCCCACAAGCAACAGCTTTAAATATTGGCGGTCTAAATTTTGTAATTTCACCTTACTACCACCAGGAGGCAGAAAAGGCCAAACAACAGCTCTAATCGCAAGTATTCTCAGCCCTGCAGTCTTCTGTGTACAACCCGCACAGCTGCGACACTGGGTGCTGTCTGCTGTGAAAACACACTGCAGGCAGTATATTAAGACCGCAGTTTGGCAGATGGTCCTATGTACTGTCAATCCAATTTTTGAAAATATCCAGGAAAATTGCAATATGCAGCATACAAAGAGCTTCAAATGGTTTCTATTTCATCATTTAAAAAGAGGCAGCTCTCCAAAACAATAGCTTTAAGCACCGAGGCTCCTCATAATTTGTAATTTGGCTGCTAGCTAAAGGCCTTGATTCTGAATTCTTTCCCTCCATTACCAAAAGGCGCAACAGTATCTTTTTCCATTCTATTTAGCGCATTAAGAAAAGTTTTTAGTGGTGTGTTACTTTTGCTTACTAGCAATAACAACACTAAATGAGAAATTAAATATTACAGTATGTGGACATACTCACCTGCACAGCATATGAGATAGCCAGTCCAGCATAGGCAGGAGGAATCTGGCCGTGCATTAGGACGATCATAAGGCCAGTGGTTGTGATAAGAGCAATGCTGATAACGTCCAGCCGTACAGCTAGCCAGCGCATTGCACAGCTGAACAGGTAGAACGGTGCCTGATTGTCATCTAGGAGCTCCTGATACCTGAAACCAATACAGGAAAGGTAGGTAGACCCCCACAAACCTGATGTTCTACAAAGAGCAGAGCCACTTAAACCCCTGTTCCAGTATCAGAATTCAGGGTGGGAAGAGTAGTATGTCTTTATTGACATAAAGTCTCAAACTAGGCAACAAAAGCAGGGTTTACAAATTTTCCTGAATAATGTCAGATACCCACTTAGCTCAAACCCTTGGAAGTCAAATTACCAAGTTTCTGTGTACAACAGTGCATTATATTGGGGGTGAATAAAAATTTAGGGACATTACACACACTACCACCACAACTTCACATATGCAAGACCTTGGATGGAGGATGCTTGATGGCTACAAATTACTCCACCAGCAACAGTGCTTCAGAATATGCACAAAATATGTGCTCTTTTATATACAAAGTGTAATAGTAAAGTTACACTAACTTTTGACAGGACTGGTGACACTAATTAAAACACATCAATAACCATTTAATTTACAATCCTGACACTGCAGAGCTGAGAAACTACATTTAAGGCGAGACATTTGAGAGATTCACAAAGCCAGTAACTAGATTTTCTGATTGCGCAACTCAGTTTTACCCCAATCACTGTTGCACAGTGTGTGCAGTGCCTTAGTGCTCTAGCACCAGCAATGCTAAGGGACTGCTATTTGCACCTCTGCAACCTTTCATCTAAGCTGGTGTAGCAGCATCTTTCCAGAGCTTCTGTAGGAACTTTCCCTGTGCTCCCATGCTGTTGGTCTCATGACCTTGCACCTGCAAAACCCTGATATTGTTATTGCAGGTTCTCACGGGAAGCAACTACCACTCACGTGAGAAATGTTTCCTTTTCCCTGACTAACATTTGTTTTGCAGATTTTAGTTTATACCAGAGAAAACCAAGCGTAGTGCACAACAAGGTGGCTAACAATCACTTAAATACTTGATAAATGCTATCCAATTATACATATGCACAGAGACTAACAGCTTATGAATATGCACACTGAGGTTTTGTTAGCATGCTCTAATCAATGCTAATGCCATTACAAGGAGAAACAACCAACAGAAAGTATGAGCAGGACCTGACGAAAAGTGTATACTACTAGGAAAAAAGTATGGCCCAAAAGTTGCCCTCATGCTCTAATGAGGACACCAGAGGAGGGCATTCACCTGGGACTCCATCACTGTTCCTCCGCTTTGGCTACCGGGGAGTGTTCCCTTTCCCTTCTCCTTCTTGTTCTCCCTCATTTCTTCCCCCGTGAAAAGTAACTTTTTAGCACCAATGTATGCCATTAGCTGTAGACCTCATTCATAAATCTTTCTGAATGTAAACCTGCTGCACCCTGCTTTGTGCTCCACCACTCTCAGACGGATATCTAGACTGACCTGTGCAGAAATTCCTGTCCTTTGTGGTAGGCATGGATTGTGGAGAGACCCTGTATGCTAGATGTAATATGAGACAGGAATGGAGACTGTGTGATGTTGTCCAGACGCTTCAGCTCTCGAATAAAGACTCTGGAAGAAAAGAAGCACTTTTAAGTGACATACGCAACCACCATATGCCAATCACTGCATTGATGCTTACATATTTGAAGAACCCTATGTCCTTAATAACAGGTCAAAGTACCTCTACTTTTAGTCAAAGGAGCTGATGCACTTACCTAGACACAACATGCAGAACTGTGAACAGGACAATGAGGGGCCCCACTGCCACCAGGAACCAGGGGAAAACCCCAGAAATCACCCCCACACAGAAGAACACAAGGATGACATTCTGGATAAACATTTCTGCTTGAAATGGCAAACGAACATCCACTGAAAAAGACAGAAGGGAAAAAGGAAGATGTTGAGTACATAAAGCTAAAACAACCTATATAAAACAATTCAGTCCAGCTGTACATCATCATTGACAAGGACAGTGATTTCTCATGTCTTATGCAAGTTAAAAATGCACATTTTCATTAGGGAGGCTTTAATCTTCTGAGATGCTAGTAGTCTTTCCAATTACTCCCAATTGCAGACATAGCACTGATGCAACTCTGACCTAATTACTACCTTTGCTGCACATCAGCTTCACCCTGATACTCTCGGTTCCCCCTGCATTGAGTGCTAAGAGTCCACGTGCAGCCTGCAGGTACAACAGCAGCTGCACCTTTTCTTCTTTGTAAGTGAACGGACAGACCTGAGGTATCAGCTGCCTTCTAGAATCATAACCCAGGTATGTCCCAATTCCTGCTTTTTCTATTACATATTCGGCAATGGGTATAAGGTACCACCACCCCAACAGCAAGAGACTGGAGAGTATTAAGGAGTTAACCGGAAGGTCTGAATGTGGGATCTACAGCGCATACAGTGCGAGATACCTTCATCCATGTCTTTGGAAAACCTGTTGAGAATCCGACCAGTGGGTGTAGTGTCAAAGAACTTCATGGGGCTGCGTAGAATCCTTCGGAAGAGCTCATCATGGAGCCGTGAGGATGCTCTGAGAGTTCCCTGACAATGCAGAAAACATTGCAGCGTTATGAAAGGATGTTTGCCTTCCTGCCAGTGTTCCTCCCCTGGGCACTAAAACATTCTGGTCATTTTCTCTCTCCAATCATAAGGGGTTTTTTTTCTTGCATTCTGTGCTTCCAACCAGAGGAAGGAAGCTATTAATTCCAGCAGAAGTTTAACAGAAAGCATGGTGCAGCCCCAAGAGATGACTTACGGAAACCTCACAATCCATGATTTGACTTCCTCTAGTTCAAAGTCTCTCTTGGGAGGTGACCAAAAGAACCGCGGTGACAGCAATATGCAGAAGAGGGGGGAGAGGGAGGGGGTGTGCATTAAGGAAGACAACAGCACTAGCACATACCTTTACAAAGACAACACCACGAACAGCTTTCAGGACCAACATAACTGCCATAGACAGTGCATAGATGCCAGCATAGTAATGCATGTGAGGGTTATCTTTCATACTGTTACTTATGACAGTATCATTTCCCAAAGTCACAGTGGTGTTCTGCAGAAAGTTCAAAGTTTCAATGAATAGTTAGTTAAGACAAGGACTAAGCATGTACACATTACATGTGACAGAATTTAACTGTCCTCTGCCCCCTTCCCACCATATTTGGTATTTCTTCTTTAAATGAATTACTATGATCTCTAAATACTTCACAAAGTTTTCCCTAACAGAGATACTGGACAGGCAGATTTGCAGCCCTTGGGCTTTTTCCTACTGTATCTTTGTAAATACTACAACACCACCTACTTCATTAGATTCTCTCATTTCATGCTCATCATTTCTCGTTGTCTTCTGAATAATGACAGATACCACAACTCATATTACACAGCAATATTCACCTTGGATAGATTGTACATTGTCTTCTTAGCAAACATTGTCGTTATTTTCTGCCAGTATGCAGTAATTTCTTTACTGTCACACTATTGTACATTCTCATCCTGCTATTAATTTTTTTGAAACCTTTAAGTATGTGTAAGGACCTTCTTACTTACTTTAATATTGTTGGCCATCTGCACTTCATTATTTCCTCTCTGAAGTTAGTAGTTTGCTCCCCCCGCCCCAAAAAACCTAAATAATCTCGCAGTTATATATTTGAATCCTTAAATGCAACAAGACTTGCAGTCAAAGCCCCTAGGGTGGGAAAAGTTCCAAACCATCCCAAGTCATCACAGTCTTCAAAGCAACTCCCAAAAGTCATTTGAGTTAAAGCCATACACTTTAACAAGATTATGCTGTTAGATCTAAGGTCATGTTCAAACAAAAAACAGCACTAAAATTAGTAATTTCTCCTGCAGCTTGTTGGCCCCTTTCACATTTTCACTTCCTTTTCTTAGACTAACCAAGAAAACGAACAAGAGGGCAGTATAAAATCATGCGAGCTATTATATCTTTCTTATTAGCAGAGCGCTCTTTTTCTTGGAGATGAACTCTCTAGTGAGATCACCTCCCGGGGAACCTTACAACTTGCTTAAATTCAGAAGCACCATTTGATCTCATAGGACTGCTTGGGATCAGTCCAGGAGAGCAATCCCCTGCCTGTTAGACACAAGAGAATAGAAAAACTATTTATCTTACTCCACTGCCTTGCTTGATCCAGAAACTCAGCCACCAGTTGCTAAAAGCTGTACTGCCCACATTCAGCACAAACAGAGCCATGATGACGAGGAATGCAAACGGGCCTCCAGCTGCCTGAATGTAGATACCATAAACAGACCAGGGGACAGAGCCTTTGCCTTTCTCTTCCAACTGGACCAACTGGCCTGTGAAACAAAAGAGGAGGAAGGAGTGAGGAAAAGAAAGCTGTTCCATGAAAATTCTGTAAGTTTGTGAACTTATATGAAACAACAGTCATTTTCAAACTGTACAGAGTACTTTCAGAAACATAGACATTATTTAATATGTAGAGCTCAATGGTTCAAATAGTTTTTCAAAAAGTCTCATTTCCTCTGCAGGATCGTTCATGTCATGGTACGTCTGAAAAAGCGTAATCAGCACAGACATAAAACGCTAGGCTGGTATCAGCCTCACTATTGCTTTTTAAACCCTGCTGGAGTTCAAAGCCCACATTAAACAGAGACAACCGCAAAACAGAGGTCAGATCTTCCAGTTCTTCATACATAAATGCTACAGCCTGCCTAGGACTGTGCGAGTACCAAAGTATACACATTGCCCTCTTAGGAGAGGACGGAGAGGTGGCATGGGAGACAGGGTACTACGAGCTCCTTCGTGCCGATGGCACTTCTTGAAACATTGTGCACCCACCCACATTTAGTGAATTAGTGAATGTCCTTTGCACACTGCCTGTGTCCTATCAACCATGCTGAGTGACCAGGACTTGAGACAGCTTTCAAAACCTGACGTGTACATTCATAATAGACTTTGAAAGCAAATGTTTTGAGTTTATTGGTGTATAAAATAATTACAGCCAGAAATCTGATTACATAGTTACCCTCTTCCTTCTTTACAACTTTCTCCTTCTTCACAGACCCTGTTTTGGTACTTTTATCCTGAGGTCTTTTCAGTGAACTGTTTGTGTTCTTCTTGATATTAATCTGTAGGAAAACAATGACACTAAACATACCAGAGTAATTTGCTTTGACATTTTCATATCTGAACCCAAACTTTCTATAAGCTGCCTGCTAAGGACAAAGGCTTTCAATAGCTTAGCATTCATATCAAGGAGGATATTAACTTTGCTGTTATTACAGATGAGTGCCAGCTCTGGTGGATTAAAGTCTCCTCCTTTATTAAACTGAACTGCTACCAATCTGTGCTGGTAGTGTGCAAGGTTGATTTCCAGAATCAGTGACACTATGGTATACATGGTAGAGGAATGACACACTTACTACTGAGAAAAAGATACAATCCCCCTGTGTCTTGTAAAAATAACTCACAATTTTACCACAACGCTTTCCCCACCCTCGCCAAACACCGTACTTCTTCACTTAGGAAAGCTCTCATTGAAATGTCTCTAAGGACAAAGTCTGGCTAATTGGGTCTTCCAGAAAGCAAGTGTCCAAACACTAAACTGCACACACAATTACTGTTTCAAACCCAGCCATGGGGCTGTGTTCAGAGACAGCCTACATTATTTGAAACTCCCTACACACCATCTTCAGGGTCATCTTCCCACACTTTACGTAAGAAGAGACATCACATACATGTCAAGCCACAGAGCATCTAACTTTACAATCCATTTCTTCTTATCCCATAGGGAATGCAAATTAATGCTCCCTCCATGATCTAGTGTTTTCAGAGACAGTGAAGGTCAGCCAAGCATGCAGACTGGAGAATCTCATGTTAACTGTCATTACATTAATCTTAAAATGGCAGAACTATAATCTTGATGCCTCAGAAAGGCTATGCAGAGTAATGCATTATATTCTTTTGCTTCTTTCACTAACATCTCCCAGGAGAAAATTTCACTAAGCACTGTCTATATCTGTATATTTATCACACAACGCTACTTTTTCAGGAACTATTTTTTGTGTCTGCAACTTATCAATAAGGAGCCATTTGTCTTTTAAAAGATAAACTGCTGATGTGCTTTTTAATCTATTCTCACTAAGAGGAAATGCACAGAAAACTTAAAGTAAATCATCATCAAATAAAAAGCAGCAAAGTTGCTGAATTCCATCAGGAAACAAACAGGAGAAAGGTGGGAAAAATTAAATCACTGAAAATGTAAACGCATGTCCTAATGAATGGTTCTTGTTATTTTCTAGATTTACATTTTTTCCACAGACTGAAATACTAGAGCACAAATCCAAGTTTGCATTTACAGTAATTGTTTCATAACAGAAGCAGTGTCGAGCAACTTTTTTTTTCCTCAAAACTCACCAAAGCAAAGCATTTTCAGTTATATTTCCAAAATACTGGCACACCTAATATTCAACAAGTTGTGTCACTTTTGCTGTGCCTCAGTCACACCTTATGTGAGAAAGCAGCAAACCAGTAAGCATTTTTTCAGACAAAGGTCTGTCCAGGTCTATGCTAATTTGGAGATTAAGAAGTGAGGTGTACAGTGGAGATTAAGAAGTAAATTAAGAAGTGAGGCGTACAATAAAAGAGACAACATCTTCCTGCTCTGAGCATCACCAGAGGAGACAACACACTATGTTCATTTTCAACTCATGAGCTCATTGGCAGAGTCCTCTCTGCTACGCATTCCCTAAATACAAACTGCGATTGCAAATACAAGGTGCACATGAAGCACTGACTATTCTACAGGAAATCTATCAGTCAGATCAACACATGAACATACGAAGCCATTTTCCATTCTTTCAACTATGTCATTTGGTTCATCTCATCAGAAAAGTTGACATTCAGAGCACTTTAAAGCAAACAAACAAGTACCTCAATATGCGGTGTTTCTCCCAGCTGTAGGTTATTAAAAATAGTTGCATAATCCCCATTTAAATTCATCAGTTCCTCATGATTTCCTCGTTCAGTAATACAGCCTTCTTTCATGAAGATCACTTCATCACAGTCAGCAAGATACTGGAGAAAGTGGCAGTAAGAACAAGTTTCTATCATTATGTCTGATAATCAAACACAGTCCTACACAGTCCTTTTCAGTAATTTATAGACATTTGCACACAACACACCTCTTCCCACGTAACAGACAGCTAATTTTTAAAGGTCCTGCATCAACTAGAGCACCATGATTACTCTCACTCTACACAAATAAAAAGTTTTTACTTCCTATCAAAACCAGTCTGTTACGGAAGACACAAATCAAGATACTTAAAACACCGCAAATACAGATACACTGATTTTTATGCACAGAAGATGAGATGGCAAAAAAAAAAAAATCTCAGAATACATCAATTCTGATTTACTGACATCAAATCTAAGTGCTTTCTGATGTGATGAACTAGCTTTATAGCAAGTTAGCAAAAGTGGTTTTGAACAAGGTATTTATTTCTCTGGTAAATTTTCTTTAGCTAAGTGTTACCAGTCCCAATTAGACACCAAGCAGCACTGTATCAAACAGACTGTGCTCAGTGCACATTTGCAAACCTAGTTTGTAAAGGGAAACCATGCATCCTATAGACAGACAGCATTGTGCTGTAATAGGGCAGGGCATAGAAATTTCCAGTATGGAGGCAACTGACTAAAGAGTATTTCAAGAAAGTCCAAAAAAGAAAATATGAGATGTAGTACCTGAAGCTGATGCGTGATGAAAAGGACAGTCTTTGACTTCAGGTGCTTCTTTATTGCACTGTTAAAAATGTGATTTCCAACATGAGCATCTAAGGCACTAAGGGGATCATCAAGGATGTAAATGCTCCTGTCACTGTAGAGGGCTCGAGCCAGACTGATTCTCTGACGCTGTCCTCCACTCAGGTTAGCCCCTCGTTCACCAATCTGTACAGACACAGACCCATTATTTTATTTCTACAGTACTGTGCAACACAGACACTCAGAGCTCAAGAGGTAACTGGAATGAAGCAGACCATAATTTTTTTCATATATATAATACACACACAATATTATATACTGGTTTAATACATATATATTCTATAGCTTAAGTGTCCACTTCTTTGTGAAATGTATTATATGTTCAAACTCAACGTTAATACACTTGAAACGTGGTGCTAGTCTTTTGCTTATTTCACTTTTTTGTATTAACATAGCCAAGCTTTTTTCTTGGCTATTTTCAAACAAATTCAGATAGGTCCTGGTAAGGCAGCTAAATTTACAACACAATGAAAAACCCCCGAACTGTCAACATCAGAGTCAAAAACATGGCACAACTTGCAGTACCCCAAGGCCTGCATTGGTAAGCTCAAAAAGCTGCATTCACCAGCTTGGCTTACGTGCACACCAGACTGATGTTCCCCTCACTCCAGTCCACCAAAACTATACTTTTCTTCATCTATTAATTAGTTTACTATAATTAAAATTTATACCTCTGTCAGGTCCCCGTTTGGAAGGATGGCTAGGTCAGGCCTTAGACAGCAACCGTTCAACACCGTATTGTATCTAAAGAACAATTAGACAAGTAGTAAGAACACTGGGGGGTTTTTACCCAAGTTTCTAGCTACTCCAACATTATCTCACTTCCTACATTAACAGCAGACATTTCAGCGCCCTAAAATAAATGATCTGCCTTGGATTGTCATGAGAAAACTGAGGATAATAATCAATCACCTACTTCTGAAGCACTGTGAAGGTAAGGAGGCAACTTCTTTCCAGGGATAGCTAGCACGGGCCGCAGGGAAGGCACCGCTGCGGGAGTGCCATGGAAGGTGCTAGTACATTGCAAACAGTAGTTATTGTGTTTAAAGAGAGCAAGGTCGGGAGAGAAAGACCAAATGCCACTTCAGTGCTGCTCAAAAGAGAGGTCAGAGAGCACTCCAGCGTGGGTACAGCCCTCACTGAAAATGAGCAATGACAGAGGCACCGACAGCCATCAGCCACGGCGACCATGTACAAGAGAGGCAGGCTCTTAACTGACACTTAAAGGAGTCTTAAAGACAGACTCTAAAAAGATACGTAGGCTTTGGCTGCAGTGTACTCCGCATTAAATTTTCCCACACTTGGGCCGAGAACTACTTAGCTTTCACGAAAATCAGCAACCAGTTCTGACAAACCTTTCTTCGTCATATTCCTTGCCAAAAAGAATGTTGTCCCGAAGTGTAGCATTGAGAATCCAGGCCTGCTGGGCCACATATGCAAATGTGCCATTTACTGCAATGCTACCCTCCAACAGGGTCATCTGAAATTAAAGATAAACTGTGACATTATGCTATTCCATGTTTAGAACAGACTTTCTTCTACGGAGTACAAATAAGTGAGATAGGAGATAGGAAAGAGAAGAGCAGAAGTACTCAAAACAGATTTTCTCACCTGCCCTAAAATTGCCGAGATAAGTGAAGTTTTTCCACTCCCCACACTGCCACAAATTCCAACAAGTTTTCCCTAGACAGAAAAAAAAAAAAATTATGGTACTCATTTCTTATATTCTCCATTCCTTTCAGAATTTGGACTACCTGCAGTACCCCAGAGGGGACAGCTGGACATTAACGACAGCTGAAGAGACATCTAATAGACAGAAGAAAGCACAACAGTCAATATTTTAACTTTCAAATAATAAAGACTGAATACTACCCCACAGAGGACTAAAACTCAATCAAGTCCACAAGTAAAAATGAATGTATTTTAAGACCAGCTTCCCTTTGACTGGGACCGATACAGGCCCAGAGAATGCTGCACTCAGCCAAAAAGCACCAAGGCCTGCCTAAACAGAATGCACCAAGATGCTTTTGAGAGTGATGAGGAAAGATATAAAGAGGGACAGACTGAAAGAAAAACAGAATTTGAAATACACGTGTCAAGTAAAACTCATGGCCTATGAGATGCAGCTTGCTAAGGAACACCTACCAAGAAAAAGCTAGAATCCAGTCATGTCGAAGCATTTCTCTGCAATAAAATGGATGGGTTGATACCCACATTAACCAATGAATTCATCAAAACTATTTTTGTTCCTTTTGTACAAAAAGGTGAAGTGGACAAAAAGGGTAGATAGCCACTTGTGGAACACATTGCTGACCTCCTCTCGTTTACAAACTTCTGATAGTAAACTGGCCTTTACACTTCCAAATAATTGTGCCTCTTTTTTCAAGGCTATTTTTTAAAACTATATGCAACCTTCTCAAAAGTTTAAAATACAGAGTTTTTATAGTTTAAAATAGCTTAAACTATTGCTCTACTTATATGACTACAGGAGACAATTTAACCATAAATATCTTGATAAATACATGGATCCCATTACTACAACATCCAAGTGCTAGACTGAAAAACTTTTTTAAGTGTCATGTATTAAGTTCAATGCTTTTTCTTTGACATTTTACATGCTTTTACCCATCTTGGAATGAGGACTCCAACTGCTTCTAAATTCTTGAAAATCTGCGTCCTTCTACTGTACCAAAATTGTCAGGGAAGAAAACTGCACATTCTTGAATGAAAAGCACTTTTATGCTCCATTAGAACATCCAATCACCTAAAACGTTCACCCAGAATATAGCTGTAACCCTGCAAAATTATCCAACGGCTGCAGGAATACATCATCCACCAACAGCCCGCTGACACCCCTGTTGCCCTGCTGATTCTTTAAGCTCAATGGCTCATACACACAGCAAAATCATGAGTTAGATGTGAAAGCTATACAATCCGCAGTTGTTTCACAGGCTGTTTGCAAAGATCTAGTTTGCTAAAATGGCACAGCTGTTTACATCAAGATCAGACATTGCATCCTGGATACTGCAGTTGCCATGGATATTACAGGAGTGCACAAAAGCAACATGCTCCTTTTCATGCAAAAATACATAGTTCTCTATTCCAAGGGACAGCTAAAAATGAGGCCTTTTGAAAGCTCAAGATTTCCTTCCTTCTTCTCTTACCTTTTCTATCTCAAAGTCAATGTTGTAGAGAGTCCTCTGAAGCCGAAGGTTAACCAGGTGGATGATTTTGTTCTCCTCTTCAGGGCTAGGATGGTCATCACTGTCCACTAGAAGATGGCCCTTCTGCTCTGCCAGCACAGCTTGCTGTCCCTCATTCTGCAGCTTCATTTTCTCTTTCTTGCCCTTGACTTTCTTGTCTTTTTTCACTTTGGGGGTC
Organism: Chionis minor; assembly: GCA_013398295.1. Taxonomy (NCBI): domain Eukaryota; kingdom Metazoa; phylum Chordata; class Aves; order Charadriiformes; family Chionidae; genus Chionis; species Chionis minor. Next base: position 225,360 of record VZSF01002496.1, read on the forward strand.
AACTTTGGTGAGCTCTGGACGCTGGCGTGGGAGAAGTCCCAAGCCAAGGTAGCATTTTTCACCTCTATCGCGGTGTGAGGATTGGCTGGTTTTTTCTTTATCATATGAACCTCTTCCATTAGAAATAAACTCTGATAGGAGTTGTGAGAGAGGTGTAGATGAGACACCTGATCAAGACTGGGAGACAAGCCTATGGCACACTCACGCAGCAAAACACATCAGGCTATATAGTAGGAGGAAGCTGAAGAGCAAAAGGTAGCTCATTAGTGTAAACTAACTCCAGGCCTGCTAAGTGGCTGGGGCATTCCTGGATGTGGCGGAAGCACTTAGATACACTAAGACTTTTACAGAACTGCAATACTTTGGATGCCATATGAGAGGGGGTTATTCTTTTAACGCCGTTTGCAAATGCAGCTCTGTAATTTCCAGATTGAAAACGCATGAGTAGAACACATGGGTTGTAAAGGAGAGGTCACTGTGAGGGAAAGAGACTGACTTGTCCTTCACACCGACTCATTACGGAAGGAGATGGAATGACTTAACTTCAGCTTTTACCCTTCAACTTTTCTGCTAGGAAAAAGCCATCACAAATAAATTTAGCTGACCTATCTCGGGCTGCTTGACAATAAGTAGTAAACCATTAAGTCCATTGTATCACGTTTTCCACCACATCCATCAGTACTTACAATCAACATAGATTAGGAAGATATTTTTCACAGTTTAATTACAAGATAAAATGTTTTCCACTTGTATAATTTATGTTTTGAACTAAGAAGCCTTACGCAATTAAAGACTTCTCAATTCTCAGCCTTATTTACTCTTGCCTGAATCATACATTCGTAAGAAAGCTCATACTCATTCACAAAGCCAAAAAGTCCGTTACATTTTGCTGTGATGTTACTGTATTCCCACCTTGTGTTATGCTCCCTACACAGATTACACCATTTACAGTCAAACTGGGAGATATTACAATTTCCCTTTCTCCTCTGCTCCTCTTCCCCCCAAAAACTCCCTTCAGTGCATTTGGATTTAAGAAAGCCTGATTTAGGGTGACTCAGAAGATGAAACAAAAATGGTCAAAAGAAATGGGATCTCAAAACCATTCTGCAGATCCCATTCTTCCCACACCCAGATTTGTTTCATGAATGCATTACACAGAATCCATATATGGGTCAATGTTTGTGGAGTCCTGTCTGGAAAATTCTGCAATGTGCAATGCACTATTGTCTTCAAGAGAGAAGACAAAATAAAGGCCTGTCCTCTGAGTTCATACAAAAGTACAGACAGCATATTTACCTCACAGGGACTGAAGGATGAGATAGGATTGATTGTTACAAGGGTTTTTATTTTCTGCCATAGATTCTGTTTTGTCAGATCACAACTGCATTTTATTCACATAGTGGAGTTTCAGTCACTTAATCTGGTCCGAATATACAAAACCTCAGTTTCTCCTGACTACAAACAAAACTCTACTGGTTAGTGCAAAGCTGCCTACATAATACATGACATTTCCAAAAAGAGCATCATTAGCAAAACATGACATTTCACTGCAGACATGTTGCACTGTTTTTTCATGCAGATGGTCTTAAAAGGGAGTTTAAGAATTATAATACTGTGAGCCATCTAGTACTGTATTCTGTCTCTTACAGTGGCCAACATCTAAATCCTAAAATGATTAAATAATATTTTGCTTCCTGCAGAGCTATTATCTTAAACTTCTAGTACTCCTTCATTAGATTTCTATTTCTTGCAGAATCCAATAATCTAGAATTCTAAGTGTAAAGAAAAAGAACTCTTCAGTCATTAAAACAGCACTACCTTCCAAGTGTTCCCTTAGCATCTATTATACACATACAACACTCCACACTTACAGTTAAAACTGCAAGGCCAAATGACTGCTTACCTTAAATCTGTCAACAGAAACAGATGCCTCAGATAGAGACTTCACTGAAAAAGGTGTTACTTTTAGAGCAAAAGTCATTGAATTGAAGACAGTGACCACTGTGAATGCCTAAAAATGAGATAAGAAAGAGAATTACATTTGGACACAACACACTAACAACTCCAACCTTATAAAAGCTGAATTGTCGCAGCAGCAATTCAAAGTCATAGAAAAGGCCCAGAGTCCACAAATAACCATTTAAATATTCAACATATTATAGAACAGCCAAAAACAGCAAATCTACCCAACTCTCCAGTGCTTTGTAACAGACCAAGACAGACATCTTCAGTGTTTGTAAGTCTAACGAAAGCAACAGCTAGCAAATTCTGCATTAGCCTATTAATTGTGAACACCGATGTTCAAATCCTGTTCTAAGACAGATTTGTGCTGTTTGCATCCAAGCACGTTGTAAACCAAAAACGTCCAGTAATCCCAATGTCCTATCCGAATAGCAAACAGGAGCGCTGCTTTACATTCAGCTCAAAACCTGTTCTGGGGAAGGTCAGGACTGAAACATTACTGAGAGCTTTTTGTACAAAATATAAGACTACATTGGCTGCTATCACACCCATCAGACATTCACTTCTGTGAGCAAGGCCACAGCTTGGTGGCACAGGCACATGCACAAAGCAAAAAATGTGCTGAAGAGAAACGGCCTAGCAGAAAAAAATATTGTAGCAATATTGCAGGGAATATTTTCAACACTGCAGTTAAGTTACCTGAGCTGCTGTAAGATCGTAGCCAAGGATCATATGGACAGAAAAGGTCACCACACTGGCAATGACTACAACTATGGGAGCCACACCAACAGTGATGCTCTGGAAGTAGCCCGCACGCTCCAAGATTTTACGTTCTTCCTCACGGATCTCTAGAAATATAAGTAGGGGCACCACATTTGAAGTATGATTCAGGGATATGTATACAACAGACATTACCATAGCACTATAAACAACAAGCAAGAGAGGCCTAACTCTACACTTTAGCATTTATCACATTATATGCCTTCTTCTAAAGACCGCAGTTACTGAGGAGCAAACTGCAATGGTCTGTAAATCTCCGTAAGAATACACGTCTTTTTACTTATTTAAAAATGGAGCAGCCAGCACATTTATTCAATGATAAAAAATGGAACAAAATTTAAAAATTTAAGGTTAGTGCCAAACCACAATCATCATTATGCTAGAAGGTGAAACTTTAGAAGCAGGTCTGTTTGTCCAACCCAACATGCATAACAAATAGGAAGCCCAAAGGATGAAAGTGTCATTACACTGCATGTTCATCAATATCTAAGGTACTACAGTAGGAGGATGCACGAGGGCACTAAGCAATGGGGCATCTGCACAAAAAGAAACATTTACAGATTGTGTGAACTCACTTTGAACATTCTGAGAAAACGGTTTGACCCAGGCATACATTTTAATGAACTTAATGTAATTAAGAACTTCATTCATCTTTTGCACACGCTCATCTGTTGTCGACACACATTTTCTTCTGAAATAAGCTGTGAGGCGCGATACAAACATCTGAAACAAAAGGCAAAACCATGCAACATCAATGGCAACTAAGAAAGAGCAAGTATATTCAACTCCATTTACTAGAGAAAGCTAATTCTGAATCTGAAAACGGGACTCAGGGATGGGGCTAGGCAACTTGTTCTAACATAAAAGTCAGGCTGGAAACATTATTCATATCCTCCCACCCCATCTGCACTGAGCACTAGACTCACAATAGCAAGTTTCAACAAAAATAAAAATTTGTGGAAAAAAAAGGTGTGCGCTTTTAGCAACATTGAATAGTACCAGGCTTGTTAAAGCACAAAGACTACAAACATACTAACGTAAAGACACACCATCAATAATAACCTCAAGTCCCCATCAATAGAGAAAGACTGCTGAGAAGATCTGGAAAAGATGATCAAACTCCACTCACCATTCACCCCTTTAAAATAGAATTCCCGTTATTTTAATGCTTACTGCTGGCCAGATAAACTGGATCAAAGTGGACCTCACAGTATTCAGCCTCCATGTTTTTTATAATTTGTATTATGAACACAGTGACAAACCTTCAGCAGTCTTACAGGGCATTTTAGAGGCAAGAAGATTTTGGCTTGAACTAGCCCATTTCACAGCTCAGCAGCAGAGACAGCAGTAACTCCCCTCTCCCAGATGCGGTGCTTTTCAACATCTTTTGTTGAAATCAAGAATGGTGTGTTCAGGCAACACTGAGCTCCTGTACATGAGCTGGAGGCCTTGTGTCTTTCCAACCTTGACAACAAACACCTGAGAATTCTGCAGTTTAATTTAGCTATGCATATTTATCTTGGTCAAATCTATCAGCTTTCCTATTTCCATTTTCTAATTTTATCATTTTGAGCTTCCTGTTTCCAAATTTCTGCTTCATACAGCACCTTTAGAACCACCTTCAATAACATGCAGCACCATAAGCAGGCTAAATCTAGGACATTTCAACACCTATTCAGAACTATACATATGTCTGACCTAATAAAAATGAAGCAAGTCCTAACTCTCTCCAACTCACCATTGCTGGGTAGAAAAGGATGAAGACAGCTGAGCCCAAGAAGCCTGTTGGACCCAGAATAATCACATTATAAACCATTCCTAAGATGGCCACAATAGGGCCCCCAGCCAACAAACTGCCAACTGCTGCAGCTTCAAACATCCTTTGACCATCATTGGAACATACATTTATGAGCTGAAAAATACACAAACCAGATTATTCAGATTTAAGGTACAGCTCATTCTCAAAGAAATATATCACATATCCCTTTTCACTCTACAATTTTCAAAATGATGCTGTGGCTTACCTCTCCAAGAGACTTCTCCTTGATGTTCTTCAGCTTAAGAATTTTCTTAAATGCCATTGTCAAGATAGCTCCACGCAGTCTAACCCCCGTGCGGTAATTCAAAGCCCAGGTTAGTGCAAGGGACCAAGATCGCACTATTTCCGTCATAAAGATGCCAAAAACTAAAAACAAGCTGTACTGCAGGTTGGACTCACTCTGTTGGGTATACTCCAAAAGATGTTTCACAACGAACGCCTACAGGAAGAAATGCAAACTTGCATGAACACCCCATCACCCCAGAGGACCATGCAATAACTTTATGTTAAGTTAGAAATAAGTAGGCTACTTTGCTTTTAAAAGAGCCGTTTGAAATAGAAAGCATCTTCTTTCTAGAAGTAAAAGGTGTCGATACAAGGAGTACTGTAACACAAAGCCCTGCTGAGAGCCAAGCACTGAGTCAAATTTAGTAAGTAAAGAGAGTTTAATTTGGAACCATATTCCTCGCAGCACGCTTCTAATCCTCCGTGTCTTCTAACTTAACATAAATCTGTCAGTTAGCTGAAAGCAATGCATTATCATATAGAAGAGTTTTAAAATATAGTCACTACTTATACATCTGCACACATTAAGAAAACATTCCTTTACGTGACATTAAGACCTTTTTTATTTTATCTTTGGTTTGCTTCAAACGTGCTTATTTGATAAAAAGGAACAATGTACCTACAGTTGTAGAGGGGAAGAGTGAGAAGGACATTTGCAAAACATTCCTGGAAATAAACATCAGCAGTTTAATAGTAAAGAAAAAAACAAGCAGAAAGCACAAGGTACGCAATACCACAAATCATTGGGGACAGGGGAGAAAAAAAAAGGAGAAAAAAAAAATATTAACCATTCAATCCCTCCCCATGCCCTCTCCCCCCAAAAACATAAACTCTTTACCTCAGCAATCACATTTCAAACATCACCTGCAGGAAGAGGACAGCCCCCAGAACCACCAATTCCCACCTCCAGCTCTTTGTGGTTTAACGGCACAATATAACATCATACAACTCACAATCACCAGCAATATTAAATACTATTGACTGAGAAACAATAAGCTTTTATTTCAAATAAAGTGCCATCTTAAATGGTAACATCTCAAAAACACTGTACAACAGGTAGAGCATTGCATAAACATACAATCTGCACATACAGGATAATTATAAAGGGCTAATATCTAACAGTCAGTCTTAGCCTCTAACATAAACTAGATTTGAAACTACACACAAAATTATAAAGATACAAAACCAAAACAGTATTTTTTCACGAAGTCCAAAAGAAGTCAAACTTGCAGGTGCCAACAGAGGAGGCTTCTGAGGCTGCACAAATTCTGAAATCTGGTTTAAAAAGTATCTTACAGTAAAGCTTCACAGACACCAAAAGATTTCCTAGAGAGCTTTTCAACAAATGATGCTTTAAGACACTGGTGCTTTTGATATGCTAGTACAGAGCAGAGGATTACCTTTGCCCACAAGCAAAAAGCAACAAAAAAAAAAAAATCTGAGACCAAAGAAAATATTTGAGAAGCCTTTCACGTCATAGTCCGTTGAAGTCCTCTTGGCTAAACCAGGTTTTGCAAATAAGAGTTCTGTATAGTTTGAAGAGAGAGTTAAAAAACAAAACCCCACTACTTCAGCGAAGGTATTGATAGCTATAGCCCAGCACCAAATAACAGGAAAAAAAAAGGAGATCAGATTCATCTGTTCTGAGGAAAATAATTCTGCACATCAGAACCAAGGAAACATGCTGTAAATAATTTTGCTCTTTCTTTTTCACAGGTATGAATTAAAGCCAGATGTCCATCAGGTTCTAGAATGGCCACTGAGAAAATTTACATACCGATCCCTGAACAAATGTGAGGAGCTCACATTCACAGATCTACTGCATTCCAGCTTTCTCCTTACTCGGATTTAGTTTTACATCGACTGTTTGGACCACAACTGCATACAGTTGGTTTGCAGTTACTAAGAAGATTACTGACTTCTTTTTCCAGTATTCAATCCAACATATGCAACCGAGTCACTGAGCATTTGGGGTGAAAATCCCCCTTTTTCCTCACGAGCTGTAACTCAGCATGGTCGCAGACTGCAAGCATTTTCTCGCACACCACAGCATTGCTGAAAGTCTCCAAGAGAGGAAGTATAAAGATAGCAGATGTTTCCTGGGGTCTCATTCCTCCCAAAACTTTTTTAGTGCCATTTTTCAGCACTATTTTATAGATTCAGCATCTCCCATGATGAAATAAGAGACCAGCTTACATTATACCCTCATATTTTTTTTTTTTCCGGAAGAAAGGAAAGAGGAAACAGCAGATTAAAGAATTTTGGAAAGGGAGGGGAAAAAAGTCACACAGCATTAACATTTACATTCAAACACATACTATTTGAATTCAAACTAGTTTAATGACAAGGACCCAACATAAAGTTATTTACAAAACAAGAAAGTTACAAAAACTAAAACTCAAGCTACTGGGGAAAAAGGAACTCCTGTGACTATTACCGTGGTGGTTGGTACTAGCTGCCTGGCTGTCTTAAGCATTCCCATTGAATAAACATTACCTTACCTTTGCTCTTGGCGTTGGCTCTGCCCAGCAGGACTGTCTCATTCTGACGCAGAACACAGCCATCCTGAAAATTCTAAAGAACAGCTTCTGTCACTGGTCCCACTGCAGTGCCGGCGTCCCTGCTGCAGCCAGCGTGCGACTGCACGGCGCAGGCTGCAACTGGAGCCAACTGGGAAATTGGGAAACTTACCTCCAACAGCTTACCACTCCCCCCTCCAATAACTGACCAAACTGTCAAGCTGTACTCCACTAAGATAGCAAGTTTCCCCATCTCCCAAACAGGAAGAATAGCTCTGAACAGTTGCAAACAGGTACATTGTTCAGACCTGGAGTTAAACTGATTATCTTTAGTAATCAAAAAAAAATTATTTGCTCCTCAACCTGAACTTGAAAGTTTTGGTAGTTGATCAAATGGCAGCAACTATTCACTGGAGATAAATAGTATCTCACCTAGACCAGTACATTCTGACGGTTATTACAAGGCAGTCTGACACATGCAGCTGTCTCACCAGGTTACGTGTTTTGATACCGTGCCAGATGCAGAATTTATCAGAATTTTAAAAAGGAAGACCCTTGAAGGATCTACCTGATATCAAAAAAACCCACACAGGAAGTCTGCAACAACTCCTTTCTAGTTATTACCATCACAATGTTTATTAGCAAAGCCAGAGCTTTTGCCTGGCATTTCAAGGTCATAGACATTCAATTAAATTTTTTGAATTTAATATAGTGTTTAACTCCATTTTTGTAATTTTCACCAATACATGAAATCAAGTGCTTTTCCTGATCTCCTTTTTCACCTTCAGGTGACTGAAAGTGTGTAACAATACAAGAAAGCACTGATATTTCTGAGGAGACAGCACAGGCATATCTATGAGGCATGCCATTTTTAAAAACAGGGAGGAGGGATGGTAAAGACTTATTTTTCATGCCAAATGATGGAACCAAAAGGAAATTGTTCCATGTCCAGAGAAATGACTAAGGTTGCCTGTAAATGGGCAAATGCCTACAGGTAATTTTAAATTATCCAAATCAAGCATCAATTGCAGCGGTAGCCCCCAGCCTTGTCAAGTCAGTTTGTTTTTCTCCTTCCCCTCCCACTCTCTCTCGTTCAGCAGTTCAGCTGAGACAAATTGAGAAAATTACACTACAGAAATTAGGGGCGACCCTGCTGCAAGTTCTTTGCTAAAGACAAAAGCAGCTACTAAAGCCCTGTAGTGAAACAATGACAGAAGCTCTTCTTGGGGAAAGCTAGTGCTGTTAAAACCTTAATCACGATTTATTGTTAATTCCCAAAGTACGTTCATATATTTTATAATACAAGCTACTATAAATTATTACATAGAAAACAATACCGCAGAAACATTTATTGTTATTCATATTACATGAAACAAGGCAAACTTTAAAAAGGCTTAAAAAGCAGAACATCATTTTGATAAGACATACAAAAGCAGGAAAACATTTTAAAAAGACATGTCACCTAACAGTGCACCCAAGTGTACTTACCCAAGAAATGAACCTTCCGCTTACCAGCACACTGAAACGTGTACTACTAGCAGTAATACTGCTCCTACTCCTCAAGGGAAATGTGTAGAGAATAAATTTAGTCAAAATTTCAACTGTAAATCTGCACAGCACGTGCAACAAACAGGTGACAAAAAATGGTGCGAATGTCAAGTCCCATATGTTGTTATCTTCATTACGACCCATAGCAACAAACAGCAGCAGTTCCTAGAGGCAACAACATACTCTAACACTTCTACGTGAAACCTGTCTGACCATTCTCTGTAGGATCAGTAAAGACTATACCCATTCTTGAGACCTCCTCGCATTAGTTTTTAAATAGTGCTCTAATAATATTGTTTCGTTCCGCTTCTTGAAGATTGTGCTATTAATGCCAATAATCTAAGATCAGTGTTTTATCAGACTGAATTTTATTCCAAGATAAATTTAAAGAATTGAAAAAAAGAAAAAGAAAACAATTGAAAGACCTGCACATAAGAATTTTATGCAAAATGACCGCATACCATTTAAGGAAGAATTTTAAACTATACTCAAAAACAAAGAGAAAAAACAAATGTGCATTTTTTCCAAGATATCTAAACTCCCCCTCCCTTCTCCAAGACCTTGGCCTTGGTATTCAGCAACTGACGCACGAGCTGTAGGAAACCTATCTTGGATTATCTTAGCACTCTGCAATTTTGCCCCAAAACTTCTAGCTAGTCAAAACATTTCAGTGATTCTGCAATGAAACCTTAAGATTTTACAGTTGGCCATGAGATGGAGCCCTCTGGGGTTATTAAAAAAAGGATGGATATTACTTACTGGTCCACTAAAACCTGCGAGCTGCGTGATCATCAAACACACTATGGAAAAGATGAGCCTGGTACGGCAGAAAATCCACACAACCCTCCGGAGAGAAGCATCATCGGGCCCATTTTCTTTCAGTTCTTCCTGCCACAATCTCTCCAGCCTAATAAAAAAAGAAGCCTTCTCTTATAAATTTTTCATCGTGACAGATGGTACAATCTCATAGGTACCTTTTGCTGAAAATTCCAAGCATTTCCTAGCTGAAAATAACAAAAATTACTAGATATCAAAAGAAATAAATACAAGGTGCATTCTAGGAGGTAAAGAGAAATATCTGCATCTTGAAATACCTATGCTGTGTTACTTCTATGGAAGAGAGGGGTGAAAAACAAAATGCTTTTTGCTTTGCCTGGAGTCTCTCCAGCAACCTTAATATACTGCCTTGTCACAGTCTTTCCACGTTGATCTGAGAGAAGACTGGCAGAGTCAAAACCTGAAAAATTCTCACTAGCCATAAGAGGTTGGCCAGATTGCAAGATCTGACCCGTACTCAGATCACCTTGCTACTGTCAGTATTACTTTTCATTATTTTAGCAGAAAATTATTTTCAGTGTGGTCTTGAGAAATAACTGAGTTTTAATAAAAAAAAAAAATAATAGTATAAAGACATGCAAAACCAGAAAAATAATTGCAAAACACTCCTGAAGACAGAATCCTCTAAGTTCACTGAAATCCACAAGAGTACAGAAACAGCGTAGCAGGAGGAAGTCCTCTACGCAGGATAAAACTAAATTAATTCCACTATTGCGAGCAAGGCGGAAGAAATTATCAGTGCTGCTTTTCTAGGGCAATACGATATCATTGCCTATGAACTAGGAACATATAAAAAACAGGAAACAAGAAAATAATAAGGAACAAGATCTCTCTACCTTCTACAATTGACATCTGAAGACTCATGCCTTGATAAAGACCATACATCATCCATAAACAATTCCCCTTTCTTGTACGCTCTGTGGGCCAAAGGAGTGAGCCAGGAGAAGGTCATGCAGGAAAAAAGCCCAGCATTATCAACAGGGTGCTGGTGTCTAAAAAAAAAAAAAAAAATTTTAAAAAATCACAAACAAATGAAAAAGGAAACACAATTGTAAATCCCCGAGAAAAACAAAGCCTCCTCTCATCCAAAGTACTCAGAGTACTAGCCCGTGCCAGTCATACTTGCTGAACAAATTCTAATGTTTTCAGTTATCAGTCAGCAGACCTACAGCTGCAATCCTGCTTTGTGACTGGTTTGAAAAGCAAATGCTGTATCAGTTCTTTTGTGGCCTAAAGACTTACTTGGAAGTAGTCCGTATGGGTTTCAGCACATTCAGGCCATGGTGGTATTTGCCCTTGTGATGCTCTTCATCCAGCATTCTCAGCTGGGAATGCACCGAGGTGTCCAGTGGCAGGCCCTCTGCCCGAGCAGCTGCTTCCAAGGCATCCTGGCATTCAATCTGCTTTTACAAGAAAGACAGCTGAGTCACTCTTCAAAAATACATTTAAAGTCCGAGACTCCTGACTCCAGCAACTGTGCACCTCTCTCTTCTGTAAATAATTGCACAATAGCAATCACTGCCATTTGAATATCTTGGAGGACAGGCTTCAGCCCGGCAGCAAAGACATAGAAGGCACACATTCTCGATCTGCACGAGATCACTGCACTTGTAAAACATAAATTAACACCAGTATTGTGCCTGGCATTCAGAGGATAAAGAGATATACCAGACTAATCTTGCAGCCTGCCACAGGAAATACAATAGGGGAAAATTACAAAATCAAGTACCTATGACATCAGTTCAGGAAATCAATGACTGGCTTAGGCAGTGAAATTATGACATACATTCTTGACAAATTAACAACGTCTTAGTGTAATTTATTCTTAGCCACAGAAAATTCAAATTATTTCCAGAATACTACTAAACTCCTTTCTTCAAAAATACCTTGGATTAGATTAAAAAAAAATCTAATATGCATTAAGCAGAACTGTACTTTCTTTCATCATGTTTCCTGCTTTTTTTTTTCCCCTGAACTAAAGGAAGCAAAGATGACAACTTTCTCTGCTCCCAGCCACACTTCTCAATGGCTCAGCAACTTTTTTAACAACCACTGAAAAGGCAAGCCTTATCTCAGGAGAGTTTTTCCACAGTCCTAGTGATAGGCAGACCTAAATGCTAATCTAAGAGAAAGGAAACAGCAATGATATGGAGTAGTCAAAATGTTGCAGAGCTCAAACAAACCTTTTGATCAGAAGCTAGCTGGGGGAAAACTATCTGAGATTAGCCTGCTATCTATACTCGCAAAGGGCTCGCTACTGGTTCTGCTACCGTAATGGACCATCTACTGCAGTGCCCTGTTACCTGTTTGTAATCTAGGTGGTTTTAAATGAAGCTACTTTGTGGTGGGGAAAAAAAAAAAAAATCAGTTTAGAGGTAAAAATCTTCCTGGCTATCTCACACAGATGCTACACTTACCCTTATTAAGTAAGTATTAGTTGCCTTACCAGAGCAAAATTACTTTATTTTTTTGAAAACAGCAACTGTAAGTGCCTTGTAGCCTCCTAAAAACATAGTAACTGCAAAGCACTAAATGCTTATCAACAGCAAGAACTTGGTTCCTAACTTCGCATCATGGAAGTTTTGTCAGAAATGCCACCCTTTATCAGAGACTTAGTCTGTACTACATGAACATGTAAGCATATAGCACATTAAGACATCTAGTTCCTGCTCATGTCAAGGGCAAGAACAGGAAATTGATCACAGCATAAATCTGTCCTTTATTTATTTAACTAAAGGGCTTAATTAGCCCCTAAGCATGTTGTCAACAATCCACAGTCCTGATCTCAAAAAACGCATTCGCTACACCTAAAGCTATGATTACAAAAGAAGATGGCAAAGCAGTAAGAAAAGAACATTACAATATTATGACATATGGAGTGACTCAAAAAAATGCAACACTGGAATCTGAATTGAAAGACTTCTCACTCAATTTATATTAAATTACTGACTTACTAAGGGCAATACCACCTTACTAAATTACCCAAATCAGCATTAATACAGGACCTGCCTACGACGTCTCAAAGGACTCAGTAGTAGGGAAAAGTTTCCCTTTCCTCACTGCATTTCTGGTTACAGCAGAGGAATTCACAGCTAGTTTGCCATGTTACCCTTTGCAAGAGCCCCAGGCAGATTTGCCCTAACACTCCATTGCTGATAACAGCTTGTTTGTAGGTGATGCTACAGGCTATTTGCAGAATCACTGCTTTCCAGAGCACACAAAAAGTCCCTATAAGTTAAAAAGGTCTCCCAAAACACTGTATTTGTCAGCATAAAAGAAGTTTTTCACCACTTACAAACAAGAACAGCTCTTTAGTAAGAACGCACAATTGCAAGATACTGTATTTTTTGGCAGTCCAATGATGATGTTGTTAAAACTTACTGTGAAAAATAATTAAACTCTCCAGAGCTGCTCAACAGAATTCTCTCAGCAAAGGTGGAAAAGATGCATTTGATAAGAGACTAGGACACTGCCTTTGAAAGGCCTTTATAACGTCTTTCTATATAGGCAAGTAAGTATAAGCGCAAACCCCTAGTCAAGAACATTGCTCATCTCCATCTTGGCAAGGTTGTCAAAATCCCACATGTATGACCATCAAGAAACAAATGCATCACACTACTGTACAATTAAGATTCTAAGAAAGACCATACAGTTCTGCATCACATAAGAAAATTTCCAAAGCATAGAGGTTATCAGGAATAACTGAGACTCCTAAGTAGTTCTACAATGCATTTCTAGTGCCAAAGACTGAAGTATAAAAACTAGCAACAACCTCAACGCTGTTACTTTAGGTTTCTGAATCCCGATTATTTCTCCAGGTGTCCATCAACTGGTGGTATCCTGATCACCTCCATACATGTTTTCTTGGAAACTAAAACCTTGATAAGTCGTTAGTAATGTCATATAACAGGCTCCAGCACTGCTTTTGAAAGAACTGTCTAACACATCATGGCTGCGCTATCAAATAGAAATCAGATGGTGCTTTTTCTAGTTGAGCAACTTATTAATATACCAATACAAGCAATGAACCAGGTGATACAACACGGTGTTAATAACTCTAAGAAATGCTCGCAGAAACGAAACAAGCCTAAACCAGTTATCACTAACTGGACTGTCATTCAGACATTTATTGAAAAACAGAACTCGCTACTCAGCATGATCAAAAAGGCCAAAAGACAATAAAGAATTTTTACAAGAGACACAAAGAACAAAGCAGGAAACGTTACCATACCACTTAAAAAACTTAGGGTTTGCCTCCTTTTTAACACCAGAGTCAATGCCCTGTCACTTCCACTCAAAAAGGGTATTATACTTAAAATTACTTTCCGTGAGCACTGAGAACAGTTGAGATTAGAACAGCTTCCACACAAGCACAAATTTAAGACTTTTCAGCTGGATAGGAGAGAAAAATAAATATAAGGCGTATATATAACCTCTTATAAACATAAGAGGTTCATAAAGTTGGGAATGGCATGAAGAACAGAACTAGGGAATGATCACCAACTGTTCTTATAATAAAAGAACTGCAGACACTCAGTGAAATTAATGTTTTTCACATGAGGCATACTTATGTTTATAATTCTCTGTCATAGGATGCTGTGAAGTTCAAATGCATAAACGGACTAAAAACGGGAGAATTAAGCTCACATAGGACAAGCATATTATGGCTGATTAAATGCATGACAGAGGGCAACAGTCATCATTCACCTAGCATCTTACTGATAGCGGGTGGACTGCAAAAAACTTTCTGAAGCCATGGGCAGCTCCTAACAGAGGAAAATGGTTCTGCACGTCACTTTTCATGAAGCTGTGGCACAGCTGCATGCCAGCTGATGCAATTCCACAGATGACCAGGAAAATTAACAGATAACAAGAACAGTTAAACTTTTAATCTTGAGAGCAATGCACAAGAGCAGAGTACATGTGTGTGTATATACATACTATATACATGATCTTGTCTTGTTCTTTTACCCCCAGAGCTAGCTGGCAGATGGTCAGAAAAAGAGAAGCATAGCTGGTGCTGCTACCGCAGAGTACACCTGTCCCCCCCCTTACTTTCTGCAACTTGAAAGAGGAACAAAATCCTACCAGCACCTAGTATCATGATTTCCTTGTCAAACAAACTGGTCATAGCAACAGTACACATGTAAGGTAATGTAAGAGCCAGAAAGATGACATAGTTGGCTCAAGACATGTCATGACAAAGTCTGAGTGAGGAAAATAAGTTATTTAAGGACACAGAAAAAGATCTTCTCATTAGAGACAGTGGTACCAAATGAACAAACTGAAGTCATGTGAGAAGGCCATGAAAATACAGAAAACTTAGGAGCCAAGCTACAAAGCTGTCAAATGCACACAATGCCAGAGGTAAGCAAGACAGAAGTTCTGTAGGAAGCAAGAGGGGCATCAGGAACATTACTCAGAAAGGCAAGCAAACTCAACTATGGGAAATATAAGGACATTTCTGAAAGCCTGGTAAGCAGCCAACATTGGCATTTATCTCTGAGGATGGGGAGCAGGTAAAGAAAAAGGAGGCAGATATGCTGTGTATGGAAAGGAGAAAAAAAAAAAAAGATCCTAGCCTGTCACACAGGCAATCTCATATTTAATAGAGAAGGCAGCAATTTATTGGTTTGACAACTGTAACATCAGATGATAATACCAAAACCAGACAAGCTTGGAGGCCAAGCAGAATAGATTTTTCCATCCATTACTGATCTTGCAGAGAAAGAGTTTGATGTGCACGCAGTCATCATACAATCCAAACCTCATCCACCAAACAACTACTGTCTCCTCTTCCGTAAGATCTTCCAGGGCTCAGATCACTTCAGGGAAGAGGCTGCACCTCTTCTGGTTCTACTGCTACCAGACAGCAAACTAGAGCAGACATGTAGAGACTTCTTTTATTAATCCTTGCAGATGATATAGAAAAATCAACTACAGTGGCTTTTGCATTACATCACACAATGTTAAAATTGTTTTATTTAAGTAGTACAGAACTCTGAGTTGGCAATGGTGCAGAACAGGAACTTCCATCTCTTGCATTTAGAAGATAGAGCTCTGCAGGCCTCCTCACTCCTTTGTTCAAGTCCCAGTAAGTGGAGGCAAACGGGAAGCTAACAGACCAGCACAATAGTGCTCAGGACCAGGCAGGCATACAGGGCAGGAGAATTATAGAATCACCAGTTCTGCTCAATGCTTAAAGCATTCTTCATATTACAGCTCTGTGATGAACAACAATTATAAAATATTTTAAGAGATTTCATTAAAGGACTGGTGTTTCAACACAAGATTAGTTATTAGTTTGTATTGGCTGGGGAAGAATAGGATCAACTATTTCAGTTAGCTTAAGGATAAGTAAACCAAAGTAAAACAAGAGTCTACAAAGAGATACTCTGAATTTGTTACTACATTCTTCTTCCCAGAAATTCCTCTGAGCCTTTCCAAGCATAACCCCACTTGAAAGTAGCTAGGGGTTTTATACACTGCTTTTGCAGTTAGCACAGGCAACCCCTAAAGGACTGTTGTCAAGGCTTCTGGAAGTCACCAAACCCAGGAATATCTAAAAATTAAGTAGGTCCAAACATTGTCAAATCTGCTGTTGCTTGGTGAAGCAGCAAGTGCTCTATGAACTTTATATTCCACTAAGGCAATTGACTCTTCTCTTTTCACTGGATTTGATGCAGTACAGAGTCTTCAAGAGTACTAGTAGGGGGGCTTTGCAGCATTAGACTTCCAACCTACTCTGTAGTTAGAATGCCCGATCAAAACATGAGCCTATTTAAAACTAGTTTGGTGTATCATCCACCCATAGCAGCTGTCTCCCTGAAGGAAAGGCAGCAAGGAGCAGGCACTGGGCTAGATCACAATGGGAGCAAGGAAGGAGGTACTTGATACTTTAGACGCCTGCATACATTGATTGCAAAGTACAGGCAGCACAACTCAATCCCACAGCACCAAGACTAGACCACCGGGCAGTTTAAGGTGCCTAGAAATTACGGTTACAGCTTCCAGGACTGCTGCAGTGAACCACATCAAGAATCTAAGGCCTCCATTTTCTTCTGCCTCCTAACAAGTGGAGCATAAATGAAGAAAGCTCACATCTTTGCTGCCTTCCCAGCTTCTGCTACTGGTAAGAACAGCTCTCTACAGCACCAACTATATATCCAAATGGAGGAATAAGTGCAGCTGTGCCATATTTCTCCTAAGTGAAGCAAGAATTAGCTGTTCAGAAGCATGCTCTGACTTTCCATAAGAGTTCAGATTCAACAGCTTAAGTCCAGTCACTGACTCCAACAGTGTTACACATGACTTCATTACACAGGACCTCTGCAGTTCCTCTTCTGGGCTAGGATTAGCAGAAGTTGAATTAGCATTTGAGTCATGGTTTCAAAGCTAGCTGGAGTTTATGCACCCTCAGACAAGGGGAAGTCTCACAGTAGTGCTTGACACTGATATTGTCGCTCTGTAGCCAAACAAGATCAAGGTATGTACGTTTATGATGAGCGTGACTATTTTAATCACATATATTAAGTACTTTTACTTGATGCATATAGAGTCCTTGCTGAGGACAGGTATATCAGTTTCTTCCAGGAGCACTGCTTATTTGACCTTGCCCTTGAGTTGTGGCAAGCATTAGCATCGAGGTGAAACATTCTAAACTCTTCCCTGGCAAATCCACTTACCCCTGCAATCCAAGAAATGCAGAGTTTGGCATGTAGTGTTCATTTTAAGATTCTGCAACAGTAGCTGCCATATATGTATCTGATTAGCAGCTGTGCTCCTGCTTAGGCTTCTGGTACACATGAATCCACATCTTTTGTTTTGCATTAAAACTAGTATTTGTTATCTTATAATCAAAGGATATAGGATTCATTCAGAGCTGAGGTTGATCACCCAGCGCTGGAAAAACATAGTTCACACACACTGATAGTACAGTAACAGCAGACTCCTGTGGAACTGGAAATAATAATCAGCCTTAAATTAAGTTGCCCTACAGAATTAGCACCCCACGAGGGCTCTGACCACAGAGCTTAAAAACTAACTCCTCACTAA
This sequence comes from Chionis minor, assembly GCA_013398295.1. Classification (NCBI taxonomy): domain Eukaryota; kingdom Metazoa; phylum Chordata; class Aves; order Charadriiformes; family Chionidae; genus Chionis; species Chionis minor. Next base: position 243,165 of record VZSF01002496.1, read on the forward strand.
GCAGAACAAACTAGCACAGCACAGGCTGAGGACCTGGCTCCTGACTTGGTCAGGTAAGCTCTACTACCCTGAACCACATGCAGCCAGCCTGCCATATGCTGGAGATGTTCTTCCAGTAACACCCTTTACTCAGGCCATGCCTAAGCTAGGTGACTACACAGGTCAATTTACTACAACACCAGGAGTATCCAGGGACTCTTTAAACTCAAACTTCGTGGAGTGGCACCACCAGTGAAAGACAGCAGAAGCCGTGACACCACAGCATTTACCAAGCCTAATACAACAGCCTTTTACTCAATCTTCCTGTACCAATGCGTGCTTCCAAAACCCCATGCACCCCACTGATGTGGCAAATGAACTAGTAAACTCTAAGTAAACACCTCAGGGCTCCAAATATGTTGATTTTGAAATTCTTTAACCTTAGTCCTCAAAAACAACTGAGAAACTGTTTGTGGAACAGCCTGGTCACAGTACACAGTTCACACCACAACTGACTACTCCTTAGGACCAAGATATCAATGTTCAAAAAACTAATAACTACCTCAGTTTCCCAAAGTATCAGAACTCCCAGCATATAAGTGAGTTTTGATTCATTTCAAGTAAAGTTCTCCAACAGTTTGGGATAGATCCATTAAATCCTTCTGGCAATTATTAGAACTGTACACTGAGTTTCAGAACAGGGTAGAATGTCTCCAGCACTAATATGGAATAGAATCAAAAAGTCACTGCAAGCTTTCCTTCACTGACCGTTAATCTGCTCCTCACATGCTTTTGGTCATAAGCGGGCTGATTTGTAAATGTGCTTTGGACAAAAGAACAGCAACCAGCAGCAGTCAAAGATAATACTTTTAAATGGCCAGATGTGAGGTTTTATCATAGAACTAAGACTCAGCTGCCTTAGTCCAAATGATGTTTCACATACAAGTTTCAATGGAAGCCATGAATTAGCCAGAACACCAGTGTTCCTCTAGAGAATGTCTCTGCCCAGTAAAGAATTTCACCTTTTTTTCCTCCTAAGTGTAAGGCTCCTCAGATACAGTTAACCTCCCTCCAAGTTTAAGGTAAACTTCTTGGTATATGACTGACTGATAGATACACTCCTTTCTCAGCTCGTAATATGTACCCACATGGAAGACAAGGCAGAGATATCCTTCTTCAGGGTGGTTATGGAATCATCATAAAACAAAACAACCAAGTCAAGGATCTTGTGTGAAGTTAGTGAATACTTTAGTAGCAGAAGTTCAATGGTAGAGCAACTTGACAGAACATGATTGGAACCAATATGATATATGCAGTTCTTTCAGGGGATATCATGGAATTAATGCATCTTTAGAAAGCAAGATGAATGTTTGCTTCTGCGCGTATTCCAATTGCATTACAAGTTTTCATAGATAACAGAACTACTAACATCTGAAGAAGAAATATGCCTTCGGTATATAGGCACTTCACTTGTCTAGATTTGCCTTCTTGAGCCCAATATGTAAACCTATCCCAAGTTTCAGCTCTGCTGGTCACAGAGGGTCTTCAGACGAGTCTCTGAAAGAATCACCAGAATAGCTCAAAACTGAACCTGAGAGCATTTTACACGGCCCTGATAGAGCTGCAGCGCCTACTCATCCCTTAAACATCTGTAGATAGTACAACAGTAAACCAAAGTAGAAGCGCTAAGGAAGGCAAAAGAGTTTCGATCTTCCTTCCTGTGCAATGGTTAGAAAGGTCAAGTACCATCAAATTTACATCAGGAAAACTCCCTACAGCTTTTAACAAGGATATATATTCACAGATATTCCAGGCACTGTCAGGGCAGTTAAGTCATTGAAACTGGGTTTGAGGGATGCTATCCTTCAGTTTGATCCATTGCTCACCTTAGCCTCCTTCAGCATGGGGGCTTATGTGTTCCTAATTTCTAACCTTCCATTGTATTTAAAACCTTGGCTCCATTTACCCTCTTCTTCCCACCATCTCCCTCCTCTAAGCACAACACATTATGGCCCTGCTTTTTCCCCAGAATTCTTTTGCCTGTTCCAGCAGAGGCTTCTCTTTGCCTAAGGCGCTTCAGCTTGCCACTGCTCACCCATTAAAAATGCTCTAGAATAATGAGCTATAGGAAAACCACTGCTCTGAAACAGAAATTCCCCAGCTCCCCAATTTTAGAGGTTTATTAGCACAGTATTTCTATCCACCACACTGCATGCGTTCAGATACCACACAAATTGTAGACTCTGCATCATCCTTTGTTCCTATAACAGTATAGGCCATATACTGTTCAGCTAAAGCCAACTAAGAAAATAAGGTTATGCAGCACCTCTTACAGGCACTGTCTGCAGAACTGGACCAGTCATCAAGTCACTTAAGTTCCCTGCTACTTCAGCTGCTCAACTACAGCATTAGATTTGCAGCCTTCAGAGCTGATGTTACAGATACTGCAACAGATCTGATCTACTGCCGCTTAGTCAGTAGGAACTGGTTCATTTTAGAACAAATCATACCTGTGCCCTTACATTGCAGCAGTTTATTCACAGCAGGGGAAGAACACACCAAGGCAGGATCCAGAAGAGCATGCCTCACCTAGCATAGCCTTTTACATAAGGCTTTCAAAGATCACTGTACAAACACTGTTTTCTTTCCCACTTCACAGAAGAGTCAAGTGACAATAAGAACAGAGTTAATAGCATCAGCTTCCGCTTTTATCATAACAGCCCCAGGAAATAAGTATCCCCTTGCAGTCAGACCCTGCAGCAGAATACACGATGCATTATACCACAAAAGCTGAAATTCTAGTTCTAGGTTGAAATTGTTGTAAGAATTCAGATCTCTTGTTATATACCTGTATCTGTGTCAGTTTTACATGTTTTATGGCAATATCATCTAAACTAAGTACTCCCTCACCTTCTGTGCAGCTCTGATCTGAGAAAATAAGGTACCTAAGACTGCACTTGTCTAGTCTGTTACTAACAAACGAGAGATCCTCAAACTGCTTAAGTGCAGCCATACAGAGCATGATGGCAGCAGTTACAAGTTTCAGAAACGCAGAAATACACATCCAGATTTCCTCTACTCTTGCACATATCTCCTAGCACAGCCAAACACCAATAAGATGCTCAGCTGGGTGGCAATTAAAACAAGTCTAGCACTTTGCCAGTTAGCTTGATAAAGTAATCAACTGCAGTTTCACCTTTTGATGCAGTGAGCACTGGCATCAGCTCAAATTACTGCAGCTTCAAGCTATAACCTGAGCCAGCCACATAGCAGTACCTTTCTGTGCAGACACCAACTCAGAACACCTCCAGTCCTTAAGAGTCTACTTGGGATGTGATTCCTAAAGTTCTGTTTATGTGGTTATGAAAATATGGAATCTTCTGGAAAGACACAGATACATCCAGCAGCTTCAGCTACAACTAAGGGCTTATAGTTAAGCTGCCAAGAAGGCCTGCTCTGAGCATGGAGTGCCAAGGCACTAGTACCCAGGCTACATTCACATTCCTATTTTTGAACATGTTGTTCAGCACAGTTGGTTCAGACACTTCAGATGCTCCAAAGATATTGAGCGGCAGAGTTGATCTGACTATTGAACAGTCAGACAGTGATAAATCACTTCAAATCTGTCAGTGCTTGAAGGATTTACATCAACTCCAACAAGTTCTGATCACACTCTCTGCTGTCTTTGGCAAAAGCTGTCAGAGACAAACCTGAAAAATAAGAGATCAAGGTGAGGACAAGAGTATTAGTAGGGTTTCCAATAGCTAAAGTTAGCAACACTTTTTTCCTGCATGTTTAACACAATTTCTACAGTTCCACTCTGACTAGTGTCTTGAAATGCAACAATATGCACTTGAGGGTTACCACAGATGCTACAGATGCAGTCACTATGCTTCAGCAGCATGAGCCTAATCCTGAACGCTACATTCCAGTCAGAACCAAGTACAGCTTGTAGTACAATTTGTAGTTAGTGCCCTAGCACTTTTAACTTCGGGACTCAAGTTTCAGCCATTGAGTTCTCACAAGCATTGTGTATCACAAGGACAAGCTGCTTCTACATCCTCTGCTGTTGTTGCAAGCATAATGGAGTAAGGGAGCAAAATACTCACTCACCTGCTGTTCCATCAGATAAACATTAAGTCTACATTTGAGAAGAGCCTATTCCAAAACCACTTTGAGAACAAATTATTTATCTTCCTCATCTATAATTTTATAGTATATTTCATGGACACAATGGGATCTGCCCTCCTCCTCAAGACGTGCCGCTTCCGTAAGAAAAACTAAATGGAATTACTTCAGATACAACTTGAAAGGCACAAAAGCATTTTGAGAACAAAAAGTTCTAAAGGTGTAAGTATACATCAACATTTCAAAACATCCCTTAATTTTTATTCACTGGTAATGTAACAGCTTCTTAGAGACGAAGACTGACTATAGTGCTAGCCAGAAACTGCACCTAGAGGTTATCTTCATTCAGAAGAGCCATGCCCCCATACACAGTAAGCCCAATTAGTATGGTATTATGCATTGGGAACATGTAGTTAACACCCTATTTTGTAAGCTACATTAAAGTCTCCAGCAACCATTTAAAAATCAATTGTTACAAGAACACACTGTAGAAACTTATTCATGAGGTGAATATATGCATTCACAAGCTGAATAAAAATTGTTTCCTGAATTTCAGTCCCAGAGTGCCTATTTCAGAGGTCCAAATTTCTATAGCAACATTCCAATTAAGCACCAGGAAACGTTGGATTAGACCTACTTATATTCCAGCATGACTTTAATTATGATTATAGGAAGCCTATTTGAAAAGCTCCTGTCTTTCAGAGAAGTGCTCTTTCAGGCTGTGACCAAACAGCATTTAAGCTTTTAAGGAAAGAATTGCCATTATCGTCATGAACACCCTTTACAGCATCCTTTCAGCAGGAAACCTGAACACCAGTATGGAGGTTTCAGGACAGAAAGAGCAAAGTTGAATACAACCTTTACGCAAGGCAAAGAAGAGAGAGACATACAAAAAGGCCCTGGGACCTTGGCTCAGTAGTAAAATAGGTCTCTACCCTATAAAGATCTTGACCAGGCAATCAACTAGTCTTGTCTGCTTCAAGTTAAGAAGGGTGTATAAAAATGTAGCAACAGGAAAAAACAGTGAGTCATGTTATTGATCAGTCAAGTGTTCCTCTAGCCCTGCCAGAAGTGGTGGCCACCACTGGCCATTAACCAGTGGTCCTTGACTACCAGAGGCAGCATGTTTCTGTATCCTCCTCAGAGGGAGCTATGCAGTTCTATCTCACTGTAGAAGGTACAAGTTATCTATGCAACGTATAAGCAAGAAGTCTACGTCACGCTGTGTAAGTCTGCTGCAAAACAGTCCCAAATCCACATTCCACAAAGACCTGAAGTTAGCACTGAAATAATAACCTTAATCTGCTTGGAGCTTGCAATACAGATCATGCTTACAGCTTTGTCATTTTCTGGTCAAGCTAGTTCAAATCCCAAGCTAGGTTTTGTACAGGAAAATTTAGAGTCCCAAAACCCCTATTGATGGCACACTGGGTGCTGTTGTCCAAGTGACAGGGTTCCACTACAACTCAACCCCTCGATCTGAACTGCTGTGGTCCTACCCTTCTTTCTCACATCAGCTCTCCGTTGTGTTCTTTCACCAGCTATGCCAACATGTGCCAAATAAACCAGCTTAGGCACCTACGCAATCCCAGGCTTCTTAAGAGGCTGAAGTAGTGAAGGACACAATCTCTTCTCTCCCCTTGAAACACCATTTTCTTAACAGTTGAGCTACAGCTTCTACCCTTTTATTGCAGGCAGAGGGGAACTGCTTGACCGAACAGGCAAAGCTCAGCCTTACGAAAGAGGAGTCATTGCTCAGCCCTATTACCAAAAGTACAAGTCATCCCAACAAGTGATTAGGCCAAAAATGCTGCTGAAACCAGAGCTTGTTTCAACTAGAAAGGAATAAGCTTGGTACACGAACATGTAACTTAAGATAAGATATTATGAATACAGCTCCTTTTACTTAACCCCAGTATTTTGCAAGTAAGCAGGATTTAATCTCACTGGCACGCAGCAACAAATTCAGGGCTGTTTGTGTTTACGGATTGTATACATCCAAGCTGTAAGACTAGAAAAACTAAAAAGGTACCAGCATTTGAGCTAGAAATCAACTCAACCCTGGCACACTTAAATAAAATGGGTAATCTGTCAGAACTAGCTGACTCCATTAGCAAGATAGGTTAGGTTCACTCCTCTACTCAAGGCAACCAAACTAGATAAAGTTCTAGGTAAGAACTAGGGTGCACCATTTTCTTGCGTCAGTAATCACAGATTTTACAGAATCCCTGTTTTGCAATCAATTATTTGGGTCTACAACCTTGTAGTCATAGGCTGCAAATCAAGTGGTAGATGTAGAAGGGTAAACAAGACTACAGCAACAGAGTTAAGCTGACCTGAAACTGCTTCAAAAGTTAAGAGATTTTAATGCCACAGTGTGGCATTATGTATAGACATGCAGGACTTGGCTTACCTTCAGCCTTCAGAAAAAACAAATACAGTATTTGATTGATTTCATTCATTTAAAAGGTTTAGATGTAAAATAAGGATTTATAAACTTGAATATAGGAAGTTCCATCTGAACACGAGGAGGAACTCCTTTGAGGGTGGCAGAGCCCTGGAACAGGCTGCCCAGAGAAGTGGAGGAGTCTGACTCTGGAGACATTCAAGACCCACCTGGACACCCTCCTGTGCAACCTGCTGCAGGTGAACCTGCTCTGGCAGGGGGGTGGACCAGATGATCTCTAGAGGTCACTTCAACTCGTAGCATTCTGTGATTTTCGTCCTCAACATTAAACCAGGCATCAACACAATGATATGATGCAGACCAGCGGGCAGAGATAATATGCTAAGATTACTGCTTAACACCACTGGTCAGGAAACAAAGCTGTCCACCAATTGCATCACCGTTGTCACCAGTAATTTGACAGCGCGGATTTGCTACTGGATGGTGTACAGCGGATGGCAAGCCCACGACATCAACATAACAAATGCAGTTTAAAAGCTACACTGTGACTCCAGAGGGCTCCTAGTTCTGCATCAGTGCCTGCCCTAATGCAATCAGACACTTTACCTTCCTCTGAACACCGTCAGCAATAGTCTGCTGAGTCATGGAGCCTGTAGGGACACCAGGAGCTGCAGGGCCTGCAAGTGCAAACTGCACTCAGCCTGCAGCAGAGCAGATCACTCCAATCTCAAAAAAAAAAAACCAGCAGTGCAGCACTGTTAGCCCACATAAAAACACCTGGCAAAAGCCTTCAAGCCCCAGTGAAACAAGATAAGACATATCTGAAGTACATAGTAACTCAGTGTCCAGTATAATGCAGCAAAACTTAACCCTTTTAAAGTACAGTCTTCACAATTCTTCTGCACAAATATGGCAAGTTCCCTTACTTCCAATCCTCTCACACCAGGCCTGACACAAGCAATCTATATAGCACAACCAGCAACACATTTGCAAGCACTTCATATTGCAAAAAAAAAACAAAACACCCACCACAGACCTAGGCAGTATTAACTTCATTTGTTTGGCTTCAGAAAATTCTACATTAGTATTTTCGGAAAGGATAAGCACAGTATATGCAAGAAGAGTACTTCCGTGTTAGCATTCAGAGCAGTTAGTATTTTTAATCTTCTTCAACTGGCACAGGTTATTAGTTTCAGACCATATCTTTCATCTTTTTTGCCCTCCTTACACTCCTTTCAGTGAGAACAAGCTCTAAAAAAATTAGCAGCTCAGAACAATGACATGAAAGCTCTAAGCCAGAGGTTATTTCAAGACCCAGCTCTCAAATTAAACTAGAAGTAATTATGACTGCACCTCACCACGTTAAATACACAGATGCACGAGAAACAGTATTCAATACAGATTACTTCTAAGGGAAGAAAGTAAGTCTTGATACTAGAGCAAGCTAGACATCTGCTTTAGAAAATTAATCCTTGAGAAAAAAACATGGCATGATTAAGAGGGGTTTCTTTCAGCTGCCTACACTGAATAGTGCGTGATTTGTGCTGAGCTCTTCACTGTTCTTAGTTTGTTGTGATACTCTTAAGTACAAAATCTTAAAACATTTCCTGGATTCACATCAAGATGTGAATACTAGAAAAAAGTCTGTTTTGTTCAAATGTTACTAAAGAGTCACACAAAACCAAAAAAATACTTAATAAATGCTCAGACTCATTACCAAGCAAGACAGCTACAGCACCCCTTGGAATGACCTCTTCAAACAAAAGGGAATATTCATTACTGACCTTCAATGCAGTGAATCTATATAGAGCTGGCACAGCAAAAAGGCTGCTGCTGCATGTAATTTAATAAGCATAGGCTGCAACACAAACAATGAAAAAATAAACTGACCTTATGTTTAGCATGCTGAAATTTTGACCCTTCCTGCTCTTCATGCTGCACAGAGTTGGCTCTCTCCCTCACACTTCTATACCCAGGACTGGGTATAATGTACTCTTTTCCTATGTCGATGTCTTTCATCTTCTGTAAAAGCCAGGGTTTACACGTGTGTTTTCACCTCAAAAATCTGAAAAATAATTAAATTCCACTTCATTATATGCTATGCCCAACACACCAGTTACATTTAGTCAACTATTTTTAAACTTCCATTTTGAATTAAAAAGTCAGAAAGCAAGTGTAAAAGAGGTTTATTACAACAGGACTGTAATAATGTGACTTTGGAAGCCCACACAAGACTAAATTCTCCTGAACTAGTTTAAACATACCCTGAGGTAACTAAATAGTACAATGATTCTCAATGCACCAGAGTACTGTCATATTTCCTCCCTTAGAACTCTGAAATGCAATTATGCAATCTGACAGACTAAAGTAATAACTACAGCATTTAGCTGAAACCTTGAGAAACTCGACTTGGAAGATCAAGTCCCTTAACTCTTTTGTGTCTAAAGTTGCGTGTACCCAACAACTTACCAGTACAAAGTTTCGCAAAACTGATCTCTCTAGATGTATCACATGATCAAATTAATCATGCCCCGCACACTCTGGAGAAAGATATATTCCTTCTCTATAGCATTATTCATTTATTCTATAGGCTTGAGTTGTCATTAAGTATGAACATGCCCAGGAAGGAGTCACACCTTCAGCGCTGCAGGTTTTCCCTCAACCTATCAACCGGCACCGTAAGGTCAGAAGGAGAATCAAAGTCCCTGAAAGAAAAATCACCCCTCCCACTGCAAGACTTTGTTTTATAACCCTGCTTTACCGCATCCCGTTACCTGCCTTAAAGGAAGGCGACGGAAGAAGCCCGATTAAGTCACATTAGTCAGAACCTGCATCAGCAAGTTGGCTCGGTGCTTGGGCTGCCACCTCTCCGCCGCCTGCGGAGGCGGCCTCCCCCCGTCAGGGGCTGGCACAAGCCCCCGNGGCCGCCCCCCAGCCCCCCACCCCCGGGGCCGTATGTGTCAGCGCCGGGCGAGGATGCTGCAGAGCAGCAGGTCCCGGGGCTGCTGCACCCTGCTGGCTGCCCGTCCCTCCTGCAACAGGGATGCAAGCCGGCCCCCCCGACCCGCCGCCCCGCAAGCAAACCCGGAGGGGGGTCGGGGGGTTGGTTCATTCCCCCCCCGCGGCTCCACCGCACCGGCGTAAACAAGAGAGGCCCTTCCCGCCCAGGGAGGGATCCCCCCGCTCCAGCCGGGATGGGATGGACAGTCACGGCCCCGAGCTGTCGGCGGGAGGGGGCACAGCGCGACCCTCTTCGGGGGAGGAGGGGGGACTGTTCGACCGGTCTCCTCACAGGGGAAAAAGGCGGATGAGGGGGGAGAAGCCGCGCGGCCCCCTCACCCACACAAAGGGTCGCCTCCCACCCCCACCTCAAACACCCGCCCCCGGTAACGGGCGGGGCGGCCCCCGCTCACCTCCGCCCGGCGACTACCCCGGCTGCGGCTTCTCCGCTCAGCGGCCGCACAGCCAAACAACATCCCTTATAGCGGCTCCGGCCTCCCACACTGCGCCTGCGCGGGGAGGGGGCGGGCGGGGACTGCGGGCGCCGTGCCCGCGCGGTGCCCCACGGGAAATGTAGTCCAGGCCGAGGGGCCGGCCGCCCACCGCCCGCGCGCCGGGGAACTACGTTTCCCAGAAGCCCCCCGCGCGAGTGTTGGGGGGGGGCACCGCCTTGCCGTGCCCCGNCAGCGCAGCGCGCCGCAGTGCAAATGCAATGCGGCGCGACCTGTCGTGACCTATCGCGAGGCGAGTTGAGGCGAGGCGAGGTGGTGCAGCGCGGGGGGGAAGGGGCGAGCCGCCCGCCCCGAGCCCGTGGTGGGCTGAGGGGAAGGAGGCCGCTGCCCCGGTGTGGCGGGGGGGGGGGGGGGGGGGGGGG
>VZSF01002496.1:253567-294023 GCA_013398295.1 Chionis minor
TAAGGGTGCCCCCGCTCCCCACCACCCGCCCCATCCGCCGGTACAGCCCGACACGGGAGATCCAGCCTAGGGGGAGTGAGGGAAGGAGGAGACGGGAACAGCTGCATTTCCTCTCACAAAGGGCTATAAATATCCTTCAGAACCCTGGGTTGTAGCTTCTCCCCGCCGGTGCTTAAATGCCCTGTCCTCGGGTGACACCACTTTCCCACCAGCCAGATTTGGCTGATGTATCATTTAAGCGGTTTATATAACGAGCGCCTCTTTGCGCCACAGCCCTTGCTCTCCTGTCGGGAGTGTTTGTGAGAGTCAATTTGATAGAAAAGCTGAGATAAACTCAGGTACAGACGGGAGGTGGGAATCTGGAAGTAAAACTGGACCTGGAATATTCCTTCCAAGCCCACAGGCCAGCAGTACAGGTAAAAGGTAAAGCAGCAGCTCAAGGACACCCTTAAGAAAACCGTTTCAGAGTTCCCTGACACATCCCAACGGCACTCCAAGTCCATTTCTGGCAAAAATGAAAATCGGCTCCATTGCAGGTGCTCTAACATTTGGGGACAGGAGAGCTGACAGACAGACAGACACGCAGAAGCAGAGCCCGTCCCGTGGTACGGCAGCTGAGAGCACACATGGCTGCTGCGTTTTCCTGCAGTCCCTTCCCCAGGACTCACCATCGTGCAATTTCAGATTGGTTTGGCCAAGATGGGATTGGGAAAGAAGCTGCACAGCGTCATTTATGCTTTATAAATGCTGTGTGCCAGCAAAAGGTGTATTTTAAGACAAAAGCCAGGAAGCAATTTACAGTAAGTCTCTGAACCCTTGTTAAACAGACCTTTGCATCACACACACCGGAGTGTAAGGCTGAATTGATGTGCAGTTACTGAGCAAGGTAGTTGAACAGCATAAACAGAAAGGACAAAGTGTAAATGATGGAGAGAATTAAAGTGTGTTAAAGCTCCAAGGTGAATCACTTGTGTGGTATTTTAGGGTGTTGATCTGAAATTGTTCTCAGTGTGAAGGTGTCTTTGGCCCCTGGGCTGTGGAGGCAACCAGAGCTGCTCTTCAGAGGTAGCTGGCTGGTTTTGAGCTGAGGACATGCTCAAGCCCAAAGGCTCTGCATCACGTGTCTGGAGGGAAAGGAGAACACGAACCTCCATTATGCCAACGCGGTTGCAAAATGCATTAGTAAAGATGAGCAGAGAGTGTTGTTTAAGCCGAGGGACCCAGGGCCCTGACTATACTTGTTCTGTTCTCTATTTCTCCAGCGCTGGAGCGGATCTGAGAGTAAACAGGAGGGCGTAAGTGGTAGTAGAAAAACCGTGCTGGTAAATAATGATGTGTACGCTCAGACTAGCTCTGGGCAATGGGCCGGCAGCAGCATCAGCGGTGTTTTCACACCTGTGGTCCCGGGAGCGTACGTACTCCCTTAGCATGATGGTGGGAGGAAAATGCTTATGTAGGCATAACCCACTTCTAAGTGTGTCAAGAGTCTCCTCCAGCATTTGTTCTAAATGATTTAAATGTACGGGTGCTACCAACCAGCGGAGTTACATCTTCAGCTCCAATGGCAGCAGCTAATGCTTTTAGTGCTGCAAGTCCCGGATTCATCCCTGCGGGATGGCAGCTGTTACGTAAACAAGGCCTGTGCAGTATTAAAACTTGCCCTGATTCAAGACCTGGGATTTGCCGTAATCAGCCCTGACTGCAGCAAGAAAAGCAGAGCCAGACCAAAGAGCCAACGGCAGCTTCAAAGCCGAGGCCTGCAGACCATGTGGATGAGGAAGCAAGACCTGACAATTAGTTTTCTTAGAGGTGTACAGTGTCTGCTCCCCCACACCTCAAAATAAAGGTCAGCAACAAATTTAAAACAACGCTTGAAACAAACTGACTTGAGCCATTGAATCTGGTGGTGGAACGTTGCCAAGTTGACCAGGAGAACCAAGGCTCGGTTTGTGCCAGTGATGGTCTTTATTTATCCAGCTCTAGGAGATTTCCCCATAGGATCAGAGGACCCGCTCTGCCTCCTGGGGAATATGGAGCACATGTTGCCCAGGCAACTTAGCTGAATCTTGGACAGAAACAGAGAGATGTCCTTTCAGGAGATCTCCCGAGCTTCAGGAGCATTGCAGCGCTAGTTTGGGTTCACAGCACTGAGATTAAGACCAGAATCTCACCCACACAAACCCCTGTTACACACACGACTGTGTAGCAGAGAGTTACTTGTGTGCCAGTGGGACCCACACGCCTGGCAAGCCCAGAGGACACTGGCTGCACAGGTGTAGTGGGGGAGCAACAGGGTGGTACAGTCACCGTTTTACAGCTGGCAAAGAATTGCAATGAGGCACTAGGACAAAACAGCTTTTCTCTTTGCCCTGAAGAAAAAGATATGCCCCAAAGAAGCGGCAAGACGCGACTGGTCTGATGTCCATGGAGATATGTGGAATACCAGGAGATGTCTTGGACCAACAGGAGTGGAGAGCTGCCACTTCAGACTTGCCACCCTCCCAGTGCCTCCTTCCAGATTTGTGGGCTCTGCAAGGCTGGCTGTGGAACACAACATGCTTTGGTCAGAGTGGATGGTGCTTGAGGAGGGGTCTTCCTTTGACACGTATCTGGACACCCGTGTGGAGAGCTTTTCTTCCCTCTCTCCCCAAATCTCCTTTCCTATGTACCTCATACACAGAGGACATCTTCTTCTTACCCTTCCCCTCTGGGATGCTTGGTCCCGGCTGCGGAGGCTTGCATTTTCAGCAGGGGTTTCCTGGGTTCAATCCCTCCTGATGAGCATGCTGACAGTTGTTATGCTTGCTGGCGCTTTTTCACTCTCTCGCTGATCAGAGCTCTCAGCCATGAAGTGCAGAACTCAGAAATTAATTGGACGGCTCAAGTAAAAGTCCCATGATCTCAAATTTAGCCTGCAGCACTGCAAACCATAACAAGTCCAGAAATAGGGAGGTCTGGAGAGACTGCATTCATCAGCTTGTTCCTGATTTTCTAGCCCTCTGCAGTGCCCGATCTTTTATTGTCCGTCATTTCCAGGTCTCCCTCCTACACACAGCCTCTCAGTTCAGGACTTCGAGCTCTCAAAGCAGACCAAACGATTTCCCATTTCACTGCAGCTACTGCAAGTCACTTTTCTGGAAAGCAATGATTTATTCTCAGCTGGGCCACATTTCTCTTTCCGAGGAACTGCCAACGCATGTGGGCAACTTCGCAGATTGAAAAAAGCCTTAGGTAGGTACAGGTTGCCTACAAATGGAGAGTGGAGAGACATCACTACTTATTTTCCTTTATATCTTTTTTCCACCTTCACAGTTTAAGAGAAAAAGGAAAATACTTGTGGCAAAAGCATCAACAAGAAGATCACTGAGAATAGTCATTCTTAGTCCATCATCCTTAGGCTCCAGAGTTAACATCCCATTGGGAAGACGAGGAGAAGGGCAGGAGCCAATGTGGTACTTGTAGCAGGGCTGTCAGGGACTGCTGTGGCTTGCTCAACCATTCCCCTCTCAAATCTCACTAGCATACAAAGTGTTTCAGGACATCAGTGGGCTGGGTTTGTCACATGAAAACCACAGTCCAGTTTCCTGCAAACAAAACCATTAATAATTGGTAATAATGTTGTTGCACAATAATAGCTCATTACTTGTTATAGCAAGAAACGGGTATGGTTGTCTTTAGTTTACGAGAAGTTATGGTATCTAATAAATTTGGTCAAGGCTTGTGTTGAAGAACAAGAAGAGTCACAAATATTCCCTGAACATATTTAGTGCGGCTAGCGCCCAAGTCTTCCTAAAAATCCCGCTGCTATGTGTGGGGTCTGGGGAGGCTCGTGACAGCAGCCCTCCAAACTGCCTGCAGCAACACCAGGTTACACACGCCTGTCCGTGCCGCGCCAGGCATCTCTCTGCCTGCTGGCCCACAGGTGCTTGTCCACAAGACTACGCACACACCACCATACATGCCTTGGCTCCATCCAAACCCTAAGCTCATAACCTCCCCCTATGGACTTGGTACCAAAACCCTCTTCCCCATCCCTGTCGTAGCTGCACAGAAAAGGATTAGTAGGGTCAGAGTGTGAAAGACTTAGTGCCATGAGCCAACCAGCTCCTGAAACTCAGCATTTTCCATATGGCTGCTCTGATTTTCAAGGCACATGAGGCATGGGACCTTGTGGGATGCTCAAGACCTAAGCAACACCCCAGAGACCCCTTGCTTTGCAGCACGGACCCTCTCCGAGCTCCAGCCTTTTCATTAGTGCAGTCTCATTGTGCTTGCAGCTCTGCAAATGACTCAGACATGCAAGCCCGTGTGCTTTATGTTGCCTCAGTGCTGAGCAATCTGCGTGGCAGATCAGAAACTGGGGAGAGTGGAGGGCAGCTCACACAGCGCAGCAGCGAGCGGCGATTTCCCCAGCCTTCCCCTGGGAAAATACAGAAGAGGGATGTGATGTGTTTGGACCTAGAGAAAAGACAAATCTTTCCCTTTCCTCCTGACCTGTTTTAGGCAGGAGTTCATTAATATCTTAATACACCTGTGCATTCAGCTTTCCTGGAAACGAACTGTATTTGCTTGATGTTTGTGCAAAACTGTTAGCAGTGTGGGCGTTCATGGTGTTTGCGTTTCAGAGGATAAGGCTCCTAGGCTGATCCAGGTGGAGATACCGCTCCAGAATACAGCAGTACCACTCATCACCTTCCCTTCAGTTCATGTGGGAGGGGGGAACCTTCCTAGCCAAGCTAATGGTGTTTTACTCTTGTTCTTAAAAGCTTGTACAAATAGACATATTTTTGCAAAAAATGCCTTTCAGTGTTATTTTTTACATATATATANATGTCTGCAGCATTTATGCTTGTCATAGTGCAGGAGTAAAAGGTGCAATACTGCACTGTACCACACAGATTAAATTTGGGTTGTAATTCATCATTCAGGTTGGAAGGAGCGAGCATGGAAAAAGCCCACCATCTTGTCCACATGCTGCTTCCTTTGGGCTTTGGGAGAGTGGGATACAAGTACACCCTCCCAACACAATTAGCAGCAACTAAGTCAAAACTGTTTTTTTTCTTAGGGGAAAAGACAGAAGCTCTCAAAGGTGTTGCAACGTTTAAAGTGTAATCCAGCACAGAAAACAAGTTCAAGGCAGTGCATCTCTAGACTGATGGTTTGATCTTCATTTTATAAACCTGATGATTCAGAGGACAAGATCAATTCAAGCGCAAAGCCCTGCCCAGAGACCAGAAGCTGGTGCAGACCTATGTAGAGCTTGCACCACACCCACGGTTAATGAGTAATCAATATAAATCTGAAGCATGGGTCAAGCTGGAGTCTGCCCGCTCCCACAGGCACAGCAGAGTTGAGGTTTGGCTGTGTTGTAAGGCTGGTTTTTTGATGAAGCTAGTGGAAAGGCCAAACAATGCTTCAATAAAAAAGTTGGAGATGTGTCTGGATAAGCATTAACAGGCTGGGATACATCCCAGCTCTACCACTCTGGCTTTGGGAGTTACCTCCTTTCAGCTATTGCGCGTAGTCTGCAGATGTGGAGTAGTGGCTTTGCTTAGTCTGCAGCACTAGAAGTGTGGGGAGAAACTCCTCTACCCCTTCACTGAGAGCAGTCCAGGATTGTCCCCAATCTGTCCCCCAATCCCCAATAGCATAAGGAGAGGACAACAGCTGCCTCAGAGTGGTGTGTTCAGCTCAGGCTCTTTTTCAGGAGCTGGTCAGGGTTGGCCAAGCAGCCGTGGCTGGAGCCGCACTGGATGCAGGCTGTGGTGGGGGAACTGCTTTAAACCTTACAAGACCCAGAGATGCCGGCCAGGGCACGACGCAGCACGACCTTCCCATCGGCTCGCAGGGACACAGTCACAGTCCGCTGCCAGAGCAGGGCACGCTCTGTCCCCTCCTCTTCTGCCTTTGCGAAAGCAGAGCTGTGGGCTCACCGAGGTGAAGGAGCTGCTTCCAGCTGTGTGGAAACAGCAGAGCCAGGCACAGCAGCCTCGGTTGGCTTCTATTGCGGTGTGGTTTTCTTACAGCTGGCAGGTTATGTGGCTGTGCAGGGCCCACTCGATGGGCACCATCAGGAAGTACCATGGAAAAACAATGTGCAGATGCAGCTGTGACAGCCCCATGTAAATGTGCAAAGTGTTCCCTCCTGCTGCTCTCCCTGCCAGCACCCACAACGCTGCAGCTCCCCCAAGCAGCTCCTGGTGCACGAGGCGCACATCAGGCATGGAAAAGTACCACTTCTTTGATCTTCCAGCAGACGATGGACTTGCCATTAGCTGTGTCTCCCCTCCCATTCCCTCAAACCCTCCCCATTTTGTGTATCCTTTGTGAAGTGACCCTGCCAGCATCCATCCAAGGTCTCGGTGACGCTGTCTAGCAGTGACATCCAACACCTTCCTCTGCGGCTCCCTCCTCCCCCAGGACACGGTTCATGGGTGCCATTAGCTCTCCCACCACCTGCGCTCATCCTCTCTGGAGATGCTTGTTGACAATAGCTTAGTTGGTCATTACGTACTTCACATCTGCGCCAACTGCACTCCTGGGAAGATGGGATGTTTCCCTGATGCCTGGCAGTGGGTCCGTCAGGAAGGCAACACTGCAGGGACTACCGCTACCCCTGGAGTCGAGATCTTTATTTCCCCATGTGTTCCCAAGCCCTTGGGCTTTTCCACAGTGCATCCTCTGCCCTCCAACCTAGCACATGCTACTGGGGAGCCGCCAGCCTGCATTTGCTCCTGTGCTCCCGAGCATCCTTCTGAGGTGCATGGGAAGGATGAGCCAGCCTCAGTGAGCACACAGCAAGCAGCCTGCAGGGAGAGGAGCTTTCTGTCCCATTGGAAACGCTATAAGCAGCATGAATTAAAAGTGCTTCAAAAAAAGGCGAAAAATAATTAAAAATGCTGTGTGCCCCTGGTGGTGCCTGGAATCCCATGTGGTGGAGGAAAGGCCGGCTGGGATGCCAGTTTTGGAGCTTGCCAGCGTGATCAGCCAGTTTTAGAAGCAAATGAGGACAGTCAAGGTCAGAGAGCGTTGGACCTCTGGGACTGTCACTGTGCAGCTGAAAACTGGGGAAAAGGGGAAGCTGCAAGTCAAACACAGCTCTGTCCTTGCTGCTCCAGCTGGTGCTGGGGCTCTCCCGGGTCCCGGGCTGGCCAGTGCCAGGGGTCAGCCCTGCCGCAGACAGGCAGGATGGGGGCCAGGAGCTGTACTTTGGAGACTCCTGCTTGGGGTCGCAGGGGGAGGCAGCAGCTCTGTGGCCAGACAGCAAGGGGATGGGAACTGAGGGCGGCAGCGAGTAATTAGCAGGGCTTGAGGAGAATCGCTCTGCTCTGTTGCTGGGGGAGAAAGCAGCAGACACAGTTGTTTCCTGTTTTCTCCTCCCAAGAAGAGCATCACTGGTTTCCTGGGACCTTCTGAGTCAACCCCGCTGTGTGCATCTTGTTTTGCTGAGCTAATTGCTTTTGGTTCCTGGGGAAACTCTGCCTGAACACCAGCAGCCATGCTACAATGCCACCACAACACCCAGGTGCCCATGTCCTCGGGAGCCCCACGCTCCCCTCATGCGTTGCTAACACCCCCCATTCCCCAGGCTGTCTGTGGGACCGGCACAGTTAATGGCAGGTGAGCACATGTGTCCTGGGGGACTCTTGGTCCCTGGGTGATGGACTAGAGCCACAGTGAAAGGAGGATATGTCTCAGGCTGGGTGGCCACAGCACTTGCTGATATCTCCTCTCATTGCATCAGCCAGTGGGATCACGGGGACCACTGTTGTGGGACACCAAAATGTGTGCGACAAAGCCTGGAGAACAGCCTGGTTAGCCAAGTCAAAGCTTGCAGTGAAGATGTACCCAAAACTAAAATACTGATCAGTCTGAAACCTTGATGCTGTCTGTTAAGGCTACAGAAATCCCCAAAAAGGAAAGTGTGTATCTGGAGCAGGTTTGCTTTGCCAAACAGAGCCATGTCACGTGCCTGTCCCATGCTCTGCGAGCTGGGGGCAGTCCCCCAGCTGTTTTTAAGCCACTAACAGCAAAAGCCTGGTGTGTAATCATGGTTTAGTCGAGTCAACTGGAAACAAAGCAGTCCAGCTGCTGCGTGCTGCTCTCCATCACGACATACAAGGACAGGAACCTTCCCAGCTGTGGCTGCAGAGATTAGGCCAGTGCATGAGGAGTGGGAAGCAGGTCTAGAATCTGCAGCCTGGTTACCACAAATCACAAAGCCCCACAAGGTTCAGAATAACAAACCCAGCCTAATACTGATAACCAAAGAATGGCCCAACCTGCAGACCCCCCATGCCCTCTCCCCAGGACTGGGAATGCAGCCCATGGGAGCTGGGGGATGTAAAGACTAGAAGCATCAGGACCACCTCCTCCAGCATGCTGTTACAGGGTGGGAGCAGGGTGGCAGTGCTCAGTTCCCGGGGTGGTCACCAGCTTGTTCCATGACAACTGTGTCACATCTCCAACTCACAGCTCAGTTCCTCCTAAAAATGTGTGACTGCTGGAATCTGTGTGACAGAGGCAAAGGAGAGTCACTGCGTGAAAAGCAGAGCAAGGTCTCACATCACTGCTGTGCAAAAGATCCTCCCCATCAGTGAGCAGCATCTGGCTTCCTCTTGAAGACAGAAGATTGAACCGGCTTGAACTAATGGAAAATCCCCTGTCCAGACCCAGCTCCTTGTCAGAGTGAGGCACGTGTAGGCATCGATCACCAGCTGCTCCTGCTTTGAAAACACAGCAGCTTTTCATGTGGGTGGGAAAAATGAGCTCAAGCATTGCACGGCCTTTGTGAATCCTATTGCTGCCTCCTCTGTCTTTAAAAATGCCAGGGCCTGCTCTCCTCAGTGCACTCACTACAGCTACAGTCTGATATGAATTAAGTGCAATGTTGCTTTGTCGCTTTTCTATTTCCCCAGTGTGTTTGCAGTAGTTTGCAGAAAGGAATGCACAGCAATGGTTTAAAACACATTTTACTGCAGGCGTTTATCAGATCACACTCTGATGTCCTGCGATTGCAGGCAGAGATACCATTTACATCAAGTTTCTAGCTGAACACCTGCGTCACCTATAGGTAAGGGTAGATCTGGGTGATGCCTCTGTGCAGGGTTGTTCCCTCCGCCATCCAGCCGTGGCGGGGAGAGTTGTGCCCTGCCTGTGCATTTACAGCTGCGCGCTCTGGACTCTTTTCTTGCATCAGCGCTGAGTTACTACAGCCATGGTGTCTTTGGGCTTACCTTTGCCCTGTTTTGCACTGCACATCATTGTGGACACCCCTTCAGAGTCCAAGCCAGGTCTTTACATGTGCGTCTACCCAAGAGGCTCTTTGTGTGTCTGCACTGCAGGGATCAGAGCTGTGGGGTTATCTCTAAGGGCCAAGGATCAAAGCTGAGTACTACGATCCTGCTGAGTGTTTATTCCCATAGATAGTATTGGCACTGCAGCCATGCCTGGAGTCCCTCTTTGGAAGCAGTGGCCCTGTGAAGGGGACAGACAGCCCCAGAGGCACTCCAGCCCAGCTCTGACAAAGCGCGTCAAGCCTGGCTGGGTCGGGAGCTGTCTGAGCTCTGAGGAGGGGGCGTATTCCTGCCTCTTGGAGCTAATAATTTCATTTCATCTCAGGTGACTGCATCAAGCAGGAAACAAGTCTGATAACTACAAGGTGGCAGGTATCAAAGCTTGTGATTGGTGGTGTCCAGTGCTTCAGACTGTGGCTGGCCACAAAAATATGAAAAGAAGTAGAAATAATACATCTGTTTAGGGCATCCAAACCAGCACTCGAAGGAGAGTGCTGCAGACAAGTGGGGACTGCGAAGCTGCTCCCAGAAACAAGGTATCTCAACTGCCTGTGCCTATTACACCCACTGATGTGACAGAAAAGTGGTGGGAGCACTGCGATGAATTTCTCAGCATGTCTTAGGTATAGACCCTCATCACATGGCTTAGCACATTGCATTATAGCATTATTAATTGCTTTGACTTGGAAGAAACAGAAGGAACCTCTAATTCAAGAGACTTCATTTTTTTCTGGTTTCCAGTATATTACCTTTTCTTTAGTATCCACTACAGCTGGAACCAGCAGATCTATACTACCAGGAAAAAGATCATTAATCAGCTACTTCCTTCTACTTTTCTGCAACCATGTGCATATTACAGTTTGAAATATATCCCTGACAAATTAAAAGAAGTGTTGGAAGGAGTCCATGGGAAACATAAGTTCAGTAACCAGATCCGTAGTGTAAAACATCTGTCAAGATAATGTGGTCTCTCACCGGCTTTGATGTGATGGAAGGGGGCTGCTCAGTTCCCCTAAGAAAGTTCCCCTTCTCTCTATTAATTGGATCTTAAGGCAACCCCAACTCAAAGCTTTCCTAAAACAAAACTCGGTGCATGAGCAACTGAATGGATCCTTGACATGGCAGAGCTGCTGAATATCACTCAGTTCCCAGCCATGGAAATGTGAAGCCCCTTAGGCTGAGAGCTCCGATAAATATGCCTTTCCTGTGGAGCTCCAGGCTCGCAGGGAAGGCAGGGTTAAAGGAAATGTGCCCTCTCGTCTGAACAGGGCCCTTGCAGGAAAGACATCTATCAGAGCAGAGATAGCTGTACCTTGATCAAAGCTTCCTCTCGCTTGCTTCTGGCAGATCAGGCTGTGGGAAGCAGGGCTGCCTCCTTCCTGAAGCGATGCATCTGGTGCCGGCAGCAGGGAGAAGGCAGAAGGATGGACAACTCCTCCTTCAGATCTCCTCCAGGCAGGGCTGGGACTGCTCTGGGAGGGGATGCTGTAAGAGCCCTTTTCCTCCCCTGGACAAGATGAGGGATGTGGAATAACCCTGCCCTCTGTCCTCGACCAGGAGAGGGGAGCAGCCCCATCTCCGAGCAAGGGAGCCGGAACAGAGCAACAATTTCGGCTGATGGCTGCTCTGCGTCCATGGCATAAGGCCCCCCGTATGGGAGGCAGGGGAGGGATGGGCTGGAGCCAGCTAGGGAGCTCTTGAAATGAGGCCCTGGGTCAGAATCTGGCCAGCCATCCTTCTCCTGGGTATTTTCCCTGGCTGTTTAGAGCCAGGGAATTCCCTCCTCGACACTGGAAGCCCTAATCTGGCACTGTGGGTTCCCTTCTCATGATGCAGGTGACACCAAGTCCTATCCCTGTAACTCTCTGCAGCATGGCATTTCCCTGCCCATGTTTCCACAGTCCCAAGGCTGTGATTACCCAGCCCCGTGTCTTGCTCAGCCCTTTGTCTTTCCAAAGGAGATGTCTTCTTCTCTCTGGCTCAGTCCATGGATTGCTTCCTAGCAGTCACTGTTTGTTACTGAAGTGCGAGCCCCTCTGGGCAACCCTTACACACCTGCTTGGGAAGGGCTGTTCCCAGCTTCTCCTGCTATAGGAATCCACATGGATCAGAGCTGGAAAACGGTTAGGTGGGAAAACAGGAGGCAGCTCTTTTACCTCCTCCCTTGTGCACAACTGAACTGGGAAAAAGGATCTGATCTGTTTTCAGGCTGCCGCCTCATTTTGCATGGCTCGGTGCAGAGCCAAACAGGAGTGCAAAGCTGGGGGTAAACCCTGGACTAACGAAGGCTTTGAAGGCCAGGGGCCCTGGGGAAGGAGGTGTCACCAGTGTAGCTGTGGTGCAAAAAGTTGTATGTGAATAAGCAACATAAAAAAGGCAGGGGAAGTACTAGTCCGCAGACACAGGAGCCTTGCTCAGGGGAGAGTGATCTCATGGGTGTTTATGCTCAGGCAGCCCCCTGCGTGACTGGGAGTGCTGGTTCCCGTGACTGGTCCAGCACTGTCCCTGATGGGAAATGTGTTTTGCTCTTCAGACTTTTCAGACCTGAGTGGCTTCTGGGTTCATGTGGGGTGGCTGCCTTCAGGGGCTGCTGTCCCCGGGGCTGGAGCACATGCCAAGCCCAGATGGACACTGACTCATTTCCCATTCCCAGGCATGGTGTTCTCGCTGAGGAGCCTGTGCCTGCCATGCCTAAAGCCTCATCAGACTCTGAGAGTGACCAGCGAGATGAATCAGCAAAGGATGGAGCTGGAGCATTAGCAGCAATAGCAGAAGAGCAGCACACCCATATCCCTGCATCTGCACCGTGGCTACCTGGGTGAGACCATGTCTGTTAGCTGGACGTCAGCACCATTGCTCTGGGGCTGGTGTTTCTCCTCAGGAGAGCAGCTGGTGAGGGATGATGGAAGCAGTGTCCTAAAAGATGCATGCCATCACACAGACTTCATCCAAGAGTTACCTAAGGAGTCTGGAAGTAGCTGTTTCTTGCTGAAGCCATGGGGAGAGAGTAAAACCATTGCAAGGGGGAGAAACTGGAGCAAGGCTTGTAAAGGGCTGGAAACCAAGCTAAAATATCCAGGGTAATACAGCCTACAGCCCAGCCTGTGCCTGTGAGGGGAGAGCCTGGGATCAGGAAAAGCCCCAGGGAAGAAGTAAATTAGAGAGAAGTTTACTCTGGGACTTAGCTGTGCTCTCCCTGCCTCTCCTCTCATTTCAGGTTCCTGAGCTCCAGGCAGGGCTGGTCAGTGGCAGACAGACTGTTTGCATGGACATCCCTTCTCTAAGCAGTGGGGCAATTCTGCTGTCCCTTGTCCCTCCAGGGAGACCTGTGCTGCCCATGGGGAACCTTCTCAGCTTGGCATACCTGCATGGTACTCAGCGGCACAGCATGAGCACCCACCAGCAGCACCCCCCTGCTGCACTCTGCTGACCACGAATGCTCTGCTCCTTGCAACGTCACCCCCCCGAGACCTGTCTTCGTATTTTGGCAGCTGGGCAGGTGCTGGTGCAGCAGCCGCCTGTCTCATTGCACATCCCATCTGTCACAGCGGCAACACGAAACACGGAGCAGCTGAGCTACAGGGAGCTGTGGCAGCCCAGAGCTCAGGCAGCAGTAACGCATCCTGCTTGTTACCAGGTGAACGATACTGCCCTCAGTATCTTGCCGGTGGAAAGGGCCACCAGGGAGTTGTGTGAGCGGCACCCCAGGGCAGACGGAAACCCAGGGGGATGCAGACAGGGTGGCCTTGTGTCTTTGTCTCCCCTGCTCAAGGCTGCTAACCCAGGAGCAGCAGGGTGCCAAAAGCGGAGGAAGACAGCAGTTCATCTGCCAGAAACCCTCTGCTGAGAAGCAGAGAAGAGGCCCAAATGAGTGAAGAGCGGAGGAATAGCCTGTGAGTCAGTGTCCCTGCTGTCACCTTGGCCAGAGCCCAGGGTGTGGGAGGGCGGTGTGAAGCAAAAGAGTCAGGATGCAGAGTCTGTCTGGCTTTCATGTTTGGTGACTTACGTGTGGTCTGCAGTTTTCTTTTTACCTGCAGGACTTGGTTCAGCGCTCAGGTAAATCTTGTGTCAGGCACAGAGCTGTTCAGGCATGCAGGAGGGCTGGCAACCTAAGCACGTCCTGGCTGTTGCCTGTCCCTTCTCCCAGGCGCACGAGCTCCTCCAAGGATGCTTGTGGCAGACAGACCCCTCTCTACACCTGGCAAGTGAGCATCAGCCATTCTGGGTAAGCTCAGGACAGCCCCCTAATCCCAGACACCCTGTACCAGCATTCACGGCCAGCCTCTGTCACCTCTGACACTGTGTGGGGATACCCCCAGCCAAACCAGGCTCCCTGCCAGCGTGGCATGGGCCAGGAAGAGCTGAGTTTAGGCACTAGTTGTGTCCCTGACCTAGAGTTGAGATGGCACACATGCTGTAGCTTGCTGAGGCACCCAAGGATGCTCCAAGGCATCAGAGCTGCTGGCCACCAGGCAGGACATGTGAGGGGAAATCAGCCTCGTGCTAGGTGCATGGTTCCTCCATGCAGACCTCCTGCGATCCTCCTCATTGCAAGTCTTACCACCGTGGGGACCCCCTGACATAGGTCCCACTCAGCCCTGATGAATGTGGAGCCCCAAAGCCATCTAAAATAGGACCAAATCTGGAGCTGCCTCCCAAGGCTTAGCAATGCCTTATGGGCCATCCTCTACGCAGAGGGAAAAGCCAAGGAGCAACCAAATGCTCAGAGAGGACAACAAACAGAATAGAGAGAAGGGTTAAAAATGTAGGAACAGGGACTGGGGAGGATGCCACAGAGAGCAGAGCATCCCCACCATGCTCATGATTCCCAGAGCTGGTGGATGCTGCCCCTTGATGCTGTATCCAGGGGCGTCAAAGGATGAGGGAGTAAGAAAAAGCCCCACAGTCTATGGGTCTTCCCACTCCCCACCCACCCCCTGCGGGATACTGGGCTTGATGGACCTCCAGTCTAACCTAGTCCAGCCTCATTTCAATTTCAGTGAGATAATTTGAATTGTAAAAGCTCCCCTGGAATTCTATTGCTTTCAGAAAATGTTTGGCCTGGTGCTACTGGCCTGCAAGTCCACAGTGAAACCAAAGGGACACGTGTCTGCAAAGCCTGAGGAATATTTATCAGGCTGATTTTGAGTTCAGTTCATTAGCAATTACCTTGATTTGTCTTCCCTTGCTCCTGCCAATTTACCAGGGCACTGTCTTGGAAACTTGCCTCATTTGGACAGAACAGGATGTAATTAGCCAGATAATCTGCTGATTCTCCTGTCGAGCTCTGTGTGGCCGGTCTTGACATGGGCAGTGGCTGTGCAGGCTGGATCAGACCTGATTTCTGGTGCTGTTTATGCACTTAGTGCTATGCAGGCAGGAAGCAAAATGCTGTCCTGCCCTCAGGCAATGACAAATCTACCTCTTGGATCATTCCTCAAGCTGAAACCCCTGGGCTGAAACCATTTGGGAGCTTTTGTTCCGGGGTTAGCTTCTTTGCCGAGGCAACAGGATTCCCAAGGGTATGCGGATACCTATTTTTGAAAAGGATGGGAATGATTTATTCCCCTAGGGCAGCTCATTTCTATTTTCTCACTATGTCCATCCTTGCTGCTGTTTTCCAAACCACTAGCTAAGGTCAAGCAACTCAGCCACAAGGTGCGGCACAGCAAGGGCTCAGTCACAAATTACTGGGTGCAGATGGCACCACGTAAGCAATGCCTGAGTGTTTTAACTGGTAAGGGAAATTTTGGGGAATACCCAATGTCTTTCAGGTGACAGAGGAGATTTGTTTTCTACTAAGTCAGTCCTGAACCTGCAATTCAGCCAATGAAAAGGGATGCTGCATGTTGCATATCATACTGTCCTCCCACTCACAGCCCAGCAAGGACCACCCAGCACTGTCACGGGGGCTGTACTGCGACACCGGGACAGTACTGTAGGTCCACGGTTGAGTTGTGCCTCCCTTCATTTCCCCTGTCGCCAGGATGGAAAGGCCATACTGTATGCATTGAGCTGATAAGTACATGTCACCTTCCGCCCTGGGGAAAGGCCCTGCCTCAGTGGCGGGGCTGCAAACGCCCTGTGTTTCTTTCTTGGCTGGCAGCTGAACCATGTATCAGCTCCTTGAGCCTCTGGCTGGTCAGTCAGCAGGCAGGTGCAGTTTGTAGCAGATGGGAGCAGCAAGGAGCAGAGCAGGGCATCACGGCAGGGCAGTTTATGGGGAGCGAGGGAGAACAGGCATCCAAGAGAGGCTGGCGAGGAGACAGAGCCGGGGCAGTGAACGCCTGTCCCCCATGGAGAGGGGCAGAAGTGTGACAAGGGGGCAGGGCAGCCAGCCCCATGTCCTGCAGCACCCGGCGCTGGTAAGGGCCCTCCTGCCGCCGGGCTCGCAGCTCTCCACAGCGTTCCTGCTGCCAGCCTTCTGGGACCTCCCTGGGGTGCCTGTTCTCCCGGTTGTGAACGCAGGGGCGAGCACGCAGCTTCTTCTCGCTGAAAAAAAATAAGCAGGCTGTGTGAGCTGTGCCAGATGAGAGGGACTGCAGCACTGCCACTGCCAGCAGAGGAGGGACCCAGCCGAGGGCACGCTTTTCCCCTGCTGAGGGCTGCAGGCGGCCGTTCCCTTCTGAGGGCCAGGCCGGTGTTGCAGGGACCGCCATAGAACCACCAGACCTGCCAGAGGGCACAGCCCGGGCTGGGGAGCCAGGGGTACCCCGGACTGTCAGCGCAGAGGGCACAGGCAGACACCACCACCTGCAGCACCCAAACCGGGGCTGCCTCGCCAAGCTGGGGGGAAGACAAACACCCCGCCCCCGTCCCCCAAGACCACCTCTTCTTTCCTCCCCTCCTCTCTGGCAGCGTCTCTGTGTGGGCTCCCAGAGGCCCCGCAGGCCCTGTGGGTCGCTCCGTGACGGGCAGTGTGATGCTGAAGGGCCCTGCCTTCTGCTGGGCGCACACAGAGGGACCACGGCCTGTCCCGTCCCTCCGGGGGTGGCCTCCGCTGACCCGGGGAACCCGGAACAGCGGCCGCCGCCAACGCGCTCCGCGGTCTTCTGTTCCCGCCGAGCTCCCGTCGCCGCTTCCGGCGCGGACCCGGAAGCGGAAGCGGGGAGCCGAGGCAGCGTGAGGAGATGGCGGCCCGCGGCGCGGTGAGGCGCGGGGCTGGCGCGGGGGCGGCCCGCGGGCCCGGCCCGCAGGAGGAGCCGCCGCCGCCGCTTCAGGCCGTGCTGGTCGCCGACAGCTTCAACCGCCGCTTCTTCCCTATCTCCAAAGACCGACCGCGGGTGAGAAATCCCTCCCCGCCCTCTGCCTCCCCCACCGGCCGGCTGCTCTGGGGCCGCCCGTCCGCGTCTCCCCCGTCCCCGGCGGGCCGGCCACTGCCCACAGGCGGAGTGCTCGTCTGTAGCGCCCCGCCTGAGAGCCCCCGGCCGGGCCCGGAGAAGGCGAGATCCCCCGGCCGCCGCCGGTAGGTCCTGGGGTGCTGCCGGGCCCCAGCCTCTGCCCGGCACTCGGGCAGCCGCCGCGGCGGCTCTTCCCGCCTCTGACCGGTTCTCCTCGCTTGTAAGAGTCTATATTCCCCGCTGGAGAGGCAGCGAGGGTCTCATTGCTGCGTTGGTGCCGTTGGCTTTTCCATATGGCAAGGCGAACAGTGCTGTTTTCAGCTGTCGCTGGAGCAGCAGTGGGTTTGGGCAGGCTAGTTCTGATAGAGGAAAGAAGTAAAATCTTTGTCCTTGCCAGCAGTAATGGCTAAAAGAATGTGGCCAGAAAAATGGATGGGGAAAGCACATTAATTATCCCAAACAGAAGGCTGTATGTTAAAGGAAACGGCGCTTCTGGAGAATTTAGGTCTGAGCAATTATCTTATTTAATTTGCTGATTAAATGTTTGTGGTGGTCATAATTATACACGCGAGCTCAGGCCTGAAAAAAAAAACCCATCACCAAAAATGAATTAAAGAAAAGCATGAGATCGCTCAGTTGTGACTCAGTAACTTGGTTTACAAGTGTGGCTTGCATC
Source organism: Chionis minor (assembly GCA_013398295.1). NCBI lineage: Eukaryota > Metazoa > Chordata > Aves > Charadriiformes > Chionidae > Chionis > Chionis minor. The sequence continues at coordinate 270,880 of VZSF01002496.1, forward strand.
TCAAGAGAATATTCACTTCACTTTAGACTGGGGGGGCGGAGTACGCCTTCTTTTATTCTGGACACTCATATTCCTGCGGCTTCATCATTCACGTCTGTCAGGTTTTTCCTGTAGCAGTTAAAGCCTGAGTCAGGGAATCGGCGCTCTGTTTTTTTTGTTTTGGTTTTTTTTTTCAGTCTCTCTCATTTATTTGAGTTATCTTGAAGTTTTATGTGTGATAACTTCTTTTATGTTTTCTTCTCTGGAGTGAGGCTATGCCCCAGCAGAAGATCAGAACCTAGCTTTTACTGTTTAGATCAACTTGGAAAACTTTTGATAAAAGGAAGTAGAGCAGTTATTTATGTTATTTTTTTGGCACCACTGATGATACTTATTCAAATTGGAAGGGACTGTTGCTGATGTTGAGGTACAGAATGTTTGTTCAGCCATCTATGTGTCTTTTTTCATTTTTAGGCTCTTTTACCTATGGCAAATGTGGCCATGATTGACTATACCTTGGAGTTCCTAACAGCAACTGGAGTGGAAGAAACCTTTGTTTTCTGTTGTTGGAAGTCAGCTGAGATAAAAGAGCATTTACAGTAAGAATTTCTTCTTTTTTGCTTTATCATGGAAAGGTTTCTTCTATCCTCCAGCGAGCCTCAAAGGTGTCTCTGATCTTTCTGATGAAAACCATGTGCTAGAGATTCTCTTTCAAGAGAAGTCTCCTAAAGCATCTCAAAAAAAGACCATTCCTCCTGTGAAAGAGTGTGGTTGTGCAGTGTATTAAAAGGCTTGAGTGTTTAAGGACTGCATTTGTATTGGCATTTAACTTTTCTCGTCTAAAATCAGGGGTTTCCTGGGTAGCTGTGTAAATTGGAGTACCACCCTTTGCATTATGCCCTGTCTTGGTATGTCGTGCAACTTTGCCTCTGCCTGCTGCGTGTTCGCAAGCTGAAGAGAGGCATGCGGTATTTTCTGTGCCTGAGTTACTGCTTTCTGAGAAAAAAAGTCTGGATTATGTGTAACTTTTCCTTCTTCTTTGTTAAAACTTGGCTAATGGTGGAATTGGGTTTCCTGAGTTTCCATAAGCTGCAGTCTCAAAGTTGAACCCTCTTCAGTGCATCTGCCATGTGCAAATGAGCATACCTAAGCCTATTGATAGCGGGCTTCTTGTAATAGGATTCTCCTTTCATTCACTTACATATGTGCACACTGGGGCACTGTCTTCTAGTGTGTTCTCTATAGGAATATCCTTTGTGCCTTCCTGATGTGTTTTTTCTCCCTCCAGAAAATCCAAATGGTGCCGCCACACCTCTCCCAACACAGTGCGCTTTGTGACTTCTGACCTGTACCGCTCCCTTGGTGACGTGCTACGAGATGTTGATGCCAAGTCCCTTGTTCGTTCAGACTTCATTCTCGTCACTGGAGATGTGGTGTCCAATTTCAATATATCCAAAGCCCTAGAAGAGCACAAGTAGGTGTTGAAAGAGTGTGCACTTGCCTAGTGTGCTGAGACTCTGGGCTCTAACTCTCCGAAGAGTGATTTTTTTTAAAGGTTGTGTCTTTTTCAGGTTGCGTCGTAAGATGGAAAAGAATGTTTCTGTGATGACGATGATATTCAAGGAGTCCTCACCCGGTCACCATGCCAGATGCAAAGAGGATGACATTGTTATTGCTATGGACAGTGCCACAAACCGTGTCCTTCACTACCAGAGAACGCAGGGACTGAAACGCTTCCGATTTCCTATGGTGCGTCTGGCAGCTGAAGGGTGGAAAAGGGCTGCAATAGTGAAGCAGCCCACCCCAAGGAGGAGGTTCTTCTTGAGTGAGGGCTGGGGAACTGTGCTTGCTGCTTCTTTTGGAGGAGTAGATTATAGCAAATAACTCTTGGTAAACTGGCTCTTTTTCATTTAACCTTTATTTGAGGCTTGGTGAGGTTGTGCTGGGACACATGTTTGGGACTCATTTCAGAGTTTGAAATGGGGCAGACATATTTCTCATGACTCAGGTTTTTGCATTTATTTGATTCTTTTTCTCCATGTGAAACAAGGGAGGTGGATGATTTGTGCTGTTGCAGGGTTTCCCAAACTGGGATGCATATACTGCTATCGTACACAAACCCTTTTGAAACAGCACCGAGCCTGGCACGGCGGGTGGAACAACAGCAGGTGCAAGGGGTAGTACCTTCTTTTACCTCCACCTATACTGTTCACCTAATAATGTAGCAAGTGCTCTGTAAATGTCTGTGGAGTTACTTTCTCCATTAAGGTAGATGGACCTTTTTCTTTTTTCAACTCAGAACTAAGACTGTGATTATGTGGCATTTTCATCCCCAAGTCATTAATGAGTAGATTATTTTTTACTTTCAAATGAAAGCACAAGTCACTGTATGAAACCAAAAAGGAAAAAGCAAAGCAAACAAAAAACCCCAGCCCACAGCTGTTAAAATCTGCAGGGGGTATGGAAGCTATGAATATTGCATTTTAGTTTATTAATGTTCTTTGTAGATTTGTAGCTCCTAGCAACTAAGGTAAAGAGCCTCCTGAAGGAAAAGTGATTCTTCAAAGGACAAGCTGTTTCCTGGCGAGCTGCAGTGTGTAAGGACGAGGGCAGTCTCTGCTGACTGATGCGCAGCTCTGTGTGTGACCAGGCTGTGCCTGCTAAGCTCGTGTCTCAGTGTAGATTGTAGATTTCTCTGGTCTTCAGATCTTCAGCTACTTTAATCATTCAGTCAATACTGCCCTAGCTTATAGAAGGCTTTTGGTGTTCGGTACTGCGCAAGGCACTCAGATTGTCTGAATTTTTTCTTCTTTCAGAGTCTGTTCCAGAACTCTATTGAGAATGTTGAGGTGCGCCATGACTTGCTGGATTGTCATATCAGCATCTGCTCTCCGCAGGTGAGCTCTGCCCTTCTGAAGGTCCAAAATTCAATCTGCATTGCTCCCTTTGTCCTGCTGGTGTGCAGAGGGTGCATGTGGCCTGAGTGTACTAGGTTTGGAAACCAGAACTCCCAGTTGTGCTCAGTGATAGCTGAGAGCCTGAGTGGCGCTGCTCTGCAGGCTGTACAGGTGCTCAGTCTATATCTGGCATCCACTGCTCAGGCAGAATTAGACAGTGGATGCATCAGTAGACTGGGTGATTTGGCACAGGATGAAACTATTCTGGAAAATAAGCAGTTTCATTTTAAGTATAGTAGCATTGGTGGAGCAGAGGTGATGGCTATGCTATGGAAAAGTGTTAGTACTTGCAAGTTAGAGTAATATTCAGGGTTATTCCAGCCTAGGCTCACTAACATCTCTTCCACATCTGAAAAAACTGGTCTACAGCCCTCCTTTGGGAGTGAAACTACCAAGTGAGGCTGAGCAGATTGCTGGAAATGCTAACGCAATGTTTTGCCCCTTCTGAAAACCAGACTCTGTTCATAGTCTCCCTTAGGAGGAGGAGATGGGAAGGTAACACTCTTAGCAGAAGGAATCAAAGCTTTGTTCCAGGCAAGAGCATCACCTTCCTGTACTGTATAAGTCAGTTCTCTGAGAACCACTGAACAGACATTAATTATCTGGCTTCCTGACAACATTTTCTGCTAACTATATTATTTCCTTACATTTTATTCCTGGCAGGTGGCTGAGCTGTTTACAGACAATTTTGACTACCAGACACGGGATGACTTTGTGCGTGGCCTGTTGGTGAATGAGGAGGTAAGGAGAGGGTTGTTACACGGGAGATCCTATTACCTTACATGAGAGAATCTTCTGACACTCTCCTGCCTGTCTCCCAGGTCCTTGGGAACCAGATCCATATGCATGTTACAACAGAAGAATACGGTGCCCATATATGCAACCTGCTAATGTACGAAGCTGTGTGCTCTGACATCATCCGGCGCTGGGTTTATCCTTTGACACCAGAGATGAACTTTACCGATGACAAGAACCAGAGTTACACCCATTCTAAACACAACATTTACCGGGGGGTGGATGTTAGCCTCGGCCACGGCAGCGTGCTGCAAGAGAACGTACTCATTGGGCAGGGAACGGTCATTGGCAGCAACTGCTCCATAACAAACAGCGTTATTGGGCAGAACTGTAGGATAGGTGAGTACAAGAATGGGGGACATGCCAGGCAAGGGCACAGGTTGTTAGGATTTAGTCTTTAAAGTGCGTTTGGCTCTGAGAGAGGATGGGAGATGGGTACTGCTTGACTTCTAACGGAAAGAAGTTTGGTCATCCAGCAGAGGAAATAGATTAAAGTTTTCAGGGTACCATAATGATGCTGAAAGGTAGAAGGTAATTCATGCAAATAAGTTGTTTCAGCAGTAGAGAATGCATGACCTTTACTGATCTTGTGTTATCACCTACCAAATGAGGGACATCTGTCCCTGGTTTTGTGAGCTGCCTGGTACTCCTTCCTAGTCTTGGCTGGAATTTTCTTTATTTGCTTGTATTTGTGCAAAGCCAAGATGTCTGTTACTGTCAACTTGTTAAGCCTCTGTAGAGAACAAACTCATCTTTTAACTTTGGGTAAGAAGTGACTGTAGGCCTCTAAGGCAAATTTTTACCTTTCATCTAACATCCATCATGCATCAAGGGCATTGGGATCCAGTAAGATGCTTTCTAGGGAACTCAGCAGTGTGGGAGAGCAGCAAACTGCCTTGCTCAACATATTTATACGTGGTGATGTGTAACAGGTGATGAAGTCGTTTTGGATGGAGCTTTTCTCTGGGACAAAGTACACGTAGCAGATAATGTGGAGATCTGCCATTCTGTTATCTGCGATGAAGCTGAAGTGAAGGAGAAAGTAAAGCTGGAGCCTCACTGTGTCCTTTCTTCTCAGGTGAGCTGTATTTATATCTGTTCTGCTTTCTGCCTTTCTTGGCAGGTTACTAGACTCACGCTAGACCATACCAGAATACAGGGCTGCTCCAAGCATTTTTGCAGAGGTGGGGGATATGCTACTGCTCCCACCTTTTTCTTCCTTTTGTTTGGCTTGGGTAGTATGGTGTGTGATCTGGCAGTGCTGATGGCTTTGGTTATACTTGTTAGCATACAGCTTGACTGGAGCAGCTGTTGTCCCTGCTGGCTGAGGTACAAGGGGGCAATCAGGGTGTTTCTTCATTAAGATATGTTACATGTATTTGCAGGTAGTAGTAGGTCCTGACATCACTCTTTCTGAGGGCACAGTGATCTCTCTGCACCCACCAGATGAGGAGGAAGAGGATGATGACCAGTTCAGTGATGACTCTGGTGTGAACAAAGAGGAAAGCAAAGTGAAACTGAAAGGTATGAGAGTCTCTAGCTCCATGCACTCAGGCTATGCAGAGGGCTTTGCCTTCCATCATCTTTTGGGATCTTTCCCTCCCCCTTTCTAGACGCTGCAGTGCCAGGCTGGAGCTTAGTGCTGCACTCAGCTGTGGTTTTAGTAGGGCAAGCAAGTGTATTTGGCTCAAGTTGGACAGTAAAATCATAGAATCGTAGAATGGTTAGAGTTGGAAGGGACCTTAAAGATCATCAAGTTCCAACCCCCCTGCCATGGGCAGGGACACCTCTGACTAGAGCAGGTTGCTCAAAGCCCCATAGCAGGTTGCTCAAAGCCCCATATGCACCCAAAATGTATCTCAGTACCCCAGTATTAAAATCTTTGGAGGCTCAGCTGTTTTCCATTTTTCTTAGAGTAGGAACCTTGTAGGAGACAAGAAGCTGAAGCTGGAAGAGACGTTCAGTTCAAAGTAGGTTGCAAGATCTATGTCCTCGTACCTGGACTGTGTCCAAGGACTTTGTCCTTGTGAAATACTGTTTCTACCAATCTGAGTATTTGAGGGATTTAAACATGCGCAGCTGAGTGTTGCTGCTGTAGGGAGGAGTAAGTTGGTCACTTGTCAAGGCAAATGAGAAGATAAAAGCTGAAATCCATATGCATCTGCAGGAATCCCAGCTCCCTCTTGTTGAAGGATATTTAGGGGCAGTAATCTGTGGGTTATACCAGTCTATCGGTAGAACATTTCAGGTTTGCCTGTAAGCATATCCGGTACATCTACCTCCTAATCACTGTTTCTTTTTCAGGTTACAATAAAAAGGATGTAGGCTCAGAGGGCAAAGGCTATCTCTGGAAGGCAGATGACAAGAATGAAGAGGATGAAGAAGAGCAGAGACAAAGCCTATGGGGTGAGGAAAAGTTTAGTGTAGTCACCTGGGGATGGACAGACAAACCTGTGCCAGGGAAACTGGCCGAGTGGGAGGCTGAGTGGGAGTGGGAGGTGTCCAGAGTAAGACCTGGGCTTTGTGAAGCAGACTGGCTCCAGATAACATATGTGTGCGGAGGCAAGGTGAGAGGTGAAAGCAGGTGGTGGACCAGATTCTCTCTCATCCTGGGCTCTGTGAAAGATGTTTATTGTATCTTTGACTTGCGCTAACACACACAGCTGTCTGTGCTGAGAATGGCGCTATGGGATACCGTATTCCTTAGAGGGAATATGCTTTGGCTATTCCGGGTACTGCTGGCTTTCTTCCTGCTAGTGACAGCATCTGCTGACATTGCTCTATCATGAGTCAGCAGCCTGCACAAAAATGCATTTGCTTTTGTCCCTGTCCTTTATTGTCAGCCTGCAGACTCTTAAAAAAAAGTCCCATTATCCTAGTGCCAGCTGTAGCATTCCCTCTGCAGCGAATCTAATCATCTGGACCTGTAAGTGGAAGCTTCCTTGCAAGGACAGCAAGGTTCCTCGTGCATATGATAGCTGCAACTTTTGAGTGTTGAATACTGTGTCTTTTCTTCTTCCTCAGGCCCAGCTATGCATTCAGAGGAAGAGAGCGAGTCAGACAGCGACATGAGCATGGGCTCTGAGGAGCCAGACAGTCGGGCAGCATCCCCTCAGCTAGATGACATCAAAGGTGAGAGACGGGCTGTTAAGAAGTGTGGAGAGTCTGCAGATAATGCAGTGAGTGTGAGATTTGTGCTGCTTTCTCTGGGTATATTGGAAAATTTGTGCGTCTGTAACATGTGTTTCCTGACCTCACTGCCTTCATTTTCTAAAGAGTTCTTTAATATTCTGTGTATTGCTCTTGTGTTGATCCAAGGCAGTCAAGGATGAGAAGCTAGACAGAGATCCTCCATCTTTCTCACTCCTGATCACCGGGCCTTTGTGAAAGTGACCTCCCTGAATTGGCTGTTTAAATGGCAGTATCATTGCCTAAGCTCACAGATTTTGTGAAGGTCCAGCAGAGTTTCACTGTGTGGGCAGCTTACTGCTATAATCGTGCTGGAGAATTAAATGTCCTTGTAGGAGTTGCCTCTTTTGTCAGACATGTTTTGGTTTTCTGTTTTGTGTTAAGCTTACCTGCATTTGAAAGCAGTTCAAGCCAGGTTGGGGGGGCGGAGCCTTTTTCACATTAAAATGTCTCCCCAAAGGAAGTTAAACCAATAAATTTTTGTTTGAATTCACATCTTTAATTAGGGGAAGGTGAGGTTTGTCTGAATAGAAGAGGCTAGACTGTGAAAGTATAATAGAAACTCTGGTCTAAAAGGTTGCAAAGGTAACTAGCTTTGTACTGGTTTATGTGGCTAGATCAATGGTATCTAGTGGGTCTTCTCCTTTATTTGAAATATATTCAGCTATTTATAAGTATAATTGATGTGGGTTTCTGCCAGCTACAGAGAGCAAATAGACATCTGTGTCAGGATGCTTCCTTTGTTAAGGGCATAGTTTCTTCAGTAAAGAACAGTTTGAAAAATCTGTGCTTTTCCCTCTCCTGTCTAACTACCTGTCCCTTCTTTCATTAGTTTTCCAGAATGAGGTTCTGGGTACATTACAGAGGGGTGAAGAAGAAAACATTTCCTGTGACAACCTGGTCTTGGAAATCAACTCTCTCAAGTGAGTGTTCCCTTAGGGATGCTGTCCCTTATGCTGAACATTTGGGTTTGACAGTGGATCTAGAAAGAAGAGGAGAAACCGTGTGAATACCCATGTTTGATTGTTAAACATTAATTTTATCAGTATAGAGCATGAGAAATGCAGATGAGAGGTAATGACTGAATGACGACAGGAGGTGGTGGAGAGCACCAGCTGCATCTGTAGCATCCTCAGTGGTTAGGCTTTTCCTGCTCGGACTCTGTAACAAGAGATTGAATTGCTCTGAAGTAACTGTAGCCTGAAGAGAGCAAGCCAGTTCTTGGCACAGACTGCCTCTAAGTTCAGGCAGGGGCTGCTGCTCTGTGCATTGCAACATTCAACCAGCTGCCTGCAGCTGGGGCTGTGCTGTGGTGTGGCTTGTCCACTCTGTTTTTACAGCAGCAAGTCTAGAATGCATAATCAGAGTGCCTTTTACCCAGTATTTCTCAAATACAAACCTGTTTCCCTTCTTTTGCGCAACAGTATTCCTACAGCACTCTAGTAAATGTGAGTGTGCTGTCCCTGCAGCAGCTTGTTCCGCTGTGATAGCAGATTTTCAGGGCTTGTGACCTTCTGCATGGCCTGATGCAATGCAAGGTGGTTTTATTGCCTGAATATTTGGAAAAACAAACAAATAAATAAAAACCAAGCCTGGAAGATGAAAATCAGATTTTCTGCTGTATCTCTGTGGAGAGCTGCAGTCTGCAGAGATTCAGATAGTGTGAAATGTTGGGGTTTCTTGCCTTTTTCCTCACAGGTATGCGTATAACATTGGCCTGAAGGAGATGATGCAGGTGCTCAGTAAAGTGATCCTGGAGTTCCCGCTACAGCAGCTGGATGCAAACCTGGACTCCCAGAACTATTTCTCAGCGTTACTTCCTGTGAGTCCTGCTCCATTTGACTCTTCTCTCGGCTTGTCTGCTAGTGTGTAGGAGTCTGTCTGGATGCCCCAGATAGTTCCTGGTTAAGAAGTCTTTTTGGTTAAGCCTGAAGTCACTTGAACTCCTTGAATTCATGAGCCTCTTTGAGAAGTAAAAGTGAACTGAAACTATTGTACCTGCTTGACAGAACTCAGCTGAGACTGTAGGTGTGGGGAGCTCTACTTCAGTGCCTATGGTTGTTTCTGTTTCCATTTCCGGTGTGTGGTAGTGGAAGTGCATCACTTGTAGAAAAGAGAGGGACTGTTAGAGATATCTTTACAGGCTTGCGTTCCAGGAACCTGATTCCAATCCATCATAAGCACTGTCCCTGCTCCTCTCCCAGTGGGATCCTTCCCAAAGTCTGACTTGTCTGCGTACTGTAATTGTTGCCATTTTTTTCCCAGCTAAATGCAAAGGCACAATATTGTTGTCTTTGAGAGAAGACACAGAGCTCTGTTGTGTCTCTAAAGAGACAGGTTGCATAATTGGGTGAGAGTGATTTCTGTTTCCTGACTTAAGGGAGACAAAATAGGATAGGATCTACTTTAAAAAGCAGGCACTCTTATCTTAATGCTTTTGTTGATCTAAGCTGAAGCCGTTGTAGTACTTTTGTCTCTTTGCGATAGCCCATTTATGTATTTGACTTTGCAAACTCTACAGGTTATGAAGGTGCTCTTTCAGAATGAATGGATCTGACACATATTTGGGAAAGACTAGTTTAATATTTTTAGGAGATGGAGCTAAAGAAGAACACTAGACATCCGCATAATCCTTTCTTTGATTAAGTGTGTGCTTTCAATTGATGGGGAAGGATAGAAAATTAATTCTTCTTTATGTAGATGTAAGCATGGCACTTCATTTATATCCTGGACGTGTGGAGATACCTTCTGTAGGAAACATCTATGGGAACTGATCTGTTCATCAGATAGCTTAGTGAGATGTTGCTTTTCACTCTGTTTACATTCTGCTCACTTTTTTTCATTTTTCCAGGCTGTTTTCTTGAATAGCATGTATTGTCCTGGAAAAAGAAAATTGAAGGAGGACTGAAGAGGACATTAGAGCAGATGTTAGACTCTGGGTGGAAAGCAGTACATCTGGACAACAGGCTCTGTAGAGTTGGTAGCTGTGTAGGATGTGGGATTTTTTTCCAGTTACAATAAGGCATCTCTTTCTGACTCCCAGACTGGACTCCTAGTCTAGCATGAGTAGGACAGGAGAACTTCACTGCAGGACCCAGTTAGCAGAGGTTCTAGTGTCCGGTAAAGGATACTATATAAATGCACAATGTTTTGTGTCATTGCCCAAAACCCCTCGGAAGCTAAAGACAATGGAAGTACATGAAGGACCTGCCTCTGGGTAACTTTATCCATATTTATTTCATCACAGGAAAGCTGATGCTCATGTTTAACAGCAGAGACAGCAAATCAACTCACCTTTAGTGAGAAGCAATAGTATTCTAAATGTCAGGTTATTATGGTTTGAAGAACCCACAACAATTTGTTGTCATTTAGACAATTATTCTGTCACCCGATGACTCCTTGTGGCCTGGGAAGGGGAATCAGAAAAAACAAGGAAACCCAAGGGTTAAAATATAAACAGATTTAATAGAGTAATGCTAAATAATTGACATTAATAATACTAAAGAACCAATATTGATTCTGATACCAATATAAAATATACAAGGGTTATACTCAGCCAGTTATAGTGGGAAGCTGTACAAATGCAATGGACAGCAAATGTCAGACACCACCAGTGCTACAGCTTTGGGAGGAAGAGAAGGGCTCGTGCGTTCTGCACCGGGGCAGGAAGTTCTCAGGATTGCAGCCATCATGTAAACGAGAAAACCCCTCAGCAAACTTTCTAATTTATATTGAGCGTGATGTTCATGGTATGAAATAATCCTGTTGGCCAGCTTGGGTCAAGTGCTCAGGTCGCGCTCCTCCTCATCCCTGTACCTGGCTAGCTCGAAAACACTGAGACCTTGAAACCAGCATACCATACCTGGCTATAAAGTAAATATTTTCACAAATTCAGACACTAGAGTTGTCTAAAAATGCAGCTTTCCCCAGCAATAGGAGAGTACTGAAAAGTAAAATTACTGGAAGATAAATGATTCCTGTGTTGCTCAAAGCAGGACGTATGTTCAGGGTGACCATGCCCCATGTCATAAACAAGTGGAATTTCTCTAGGCAGGGAACGGTGCGGTACGTGCATTTATGAAGCACAAATTATGCTTACATTATCAGAGACCCAGCTGTCAAACCAATTGACCATCATGGCAGATGATTTCTATGGATGCTCCTTTGTAAACAACCAAGAAGTTTCTTAGAGAATCCTTCTCTGGGGCAGTTTTGTGCCTTGGTGTCTTTACTGCATGCGGAATTGTTGTGCTGGCTTTCTGTACTGAAATCGGCAGGAAGGCAGTGTCCTGGTGAGGTGCACTGTTAATGTTCAAGTGCATGCGTGACATTAGTCACCGTTACAATAACCCAACATGTTTGGGTTGAGATGTAGCTCTAATGGGGGTAGTGAATCACCCTTCAAAGGCTTATTAAACAGACACTGATGGTCTTCCTGGACAGCGGTTTTGTGTATTTACCAACAGTGCCCTGAAGAGAAGCAGCCAGTTCTTCAGGCAGAACATGCATGTTTGTACAGCATCTGAAAACAGTGGCCGTCCTGCAACTTGCGGTTCCCTCGTTAGTGAAAAGTGCACTACATTAATTTGCTAATACATACTCACACCCTGAGAATCCCAGGCACTAGCTTGCTATAGGTTAGTATGTGATGAAAACACGTAGCTGGAGCGTGGAGCTATGCAGCTAAAACTGCCTCAGTCAATAGTGCTATTAGGCTGAGGTCTGCTTATGATGGTTTACATATGGCAAAGTGTTATTTTGTATGAGATGGGGATACTTGCGTTCCGAGAGTGGTGAATATCAGAAGCCCACTTCACACAACTGTTTTGTTTCTCACTCTCTTTGTAGCTCAACTCTAAGAGATAAAACAGCTTGGGTTGGAAAGGACCTGTAAAGGTCGGCTAGTCCAACCCCTTGCAATGAGCAGGGACATCTTCAACTAGATCGAGTCACTCGGAGCCCTGTCCAACCTGACCTTGAATGTTTCCAGGGATGGGGCATCCACCACCTCTCTGGGCAACTTGTGCCAGGGTTTCACCACCCTTATTGTAAAAAATTTCTTCCTTATATCTAGTCTAAATCTTCCCTCTTGGTTTCAAACCATTACCCCTTGTCCTATCGCAACAGGCCCTGATAAAAAGTTTGTCCCTGTCTTTCTTATAAGCCCCATTTTAAGTACTGAAAGACTATAGGGTCTCCCTGGAGCCTTCTCTTTTCCAGGCTGAACAACCCCAATTATCTCAGCCTGCCCTCACGGGAGAGGTGCGCCATCCCTCTGACCACTTTTGTGGCCCTCCTCTGGACATGCTCCAGCGGGTCCATGTCTTTCCTGTGCTGAGGACTCCAGAGCTGGATATAGTGCTCCAGAATGCTGAAGCAAGACGAGTTGCTTGTGTAAAAGGGATCATAGAGTGGTCCAGACAGCTCAGGAGGGGAAATTGTGGAAATGCCATAGTTATGATGTCTAGTTTGACCTGAAACCACAGTATGTGCTCTGAAGAGCTGGCCCCTGAGCATGAAGCTCTGAAGTGTTGCAGCAATTTTAGGAAACAAGCATCCGGTAAAGGATATGCCCATGGGTATTTTTCAGATGAAACGTGGAGGCTTGAGAAATAAAGTTACCCGGTTTGCTGTTATGTCATGCATCTTGTTCGGCTCGTGTATGAGTTGTAAAGCAGAGATGGTACCAAAAACCAGACCTTTCCTGGAACTGTAGACGTGGTTTGAGCAAATGTGGCTGAAGCTGGTGATAAGCAGAAGGCTGTGCTTCTGTTGTCACTGAAGCAGCATCAAAGGACGGTATGTAGGTGAGGGTGTCGAAAGGGGGCTGGGGGAGGCAATATAGCCATGCGGTTTGCTGAGCCGGCCTGTGTCTGCACTGCTGCCCATCAGCCAGCTCGTGCGGTGCATCTCATCAGGTTTCTGTTTCGGAGCCTTACTCTTCTGTAAAGTCATGCAGGTGAACACAGCGTGGGATTGCTTATTCAGGGGCCGGATGGATCCCCGCTTTTGCTGAAGCAATTTGCGGTCATCAGCACAGATGCTGTTACGGTGTAACAGCTTGGGATTTTAGCTTTGCACATACTTCATGATGGTGCTCTGTGCTGGATGTAGGGGTAAAATAGGCCTGGTGTCAAGACTGTCCTTCTGACAGAAAAACGGTGGATTAGAAACTTCTTTGAAGTTGATATAGGATCAGTGACCAGATGTGATGAAAAATGAATCAACCTGTCAGAGGAATTTGATTGCTTTATCCAGAGTGTAGATTGTTTTGAGGAGTTACCCAGGTAGAGTCAAAGCCTGGAAAGTTATGATATTGTCCACAGGGCTCTTTGTCAGGTATCTTTTCACATTTTCCAGTCTTTTATTCAATCTAAAATAATTGCAAACTTCTAATTCCCCAGGTCGGCTTTTCATGAAACTCCCAAAACAGCCTCTGGTGATACAGGCTCATAGGTGTGTTTTTGCTAGGGGCTCTGTGGGGCTGAGCCCTACTTTCCCTGTTAGCACCAGTTACAGTACAGTGCATGTTCTCAACCTGAGATGGTGTATTTTTTTCTTCTTTCCCTTTCCCAGCGATAGACACACTCAATTGAGTCCTGGGGTTGTGAATGTTTATAGCCCTGCTTTCTTTATAAATAACTTACAGAAACTCAATAACTTCTGGTTAGAATTGTGCCTGCTTATGATTTAAAGGCATTAACAGAAAGCTACTAAAAAATATTTCTTAGCCTAGAAGGAACTTGCTAGTAGCTTTACTTCATTTGAGGTGAAGAATTCCAAAGGATAATAAAAATGCAGAATGTGGTTGTAAAGGAGGGAAGAGTTTAGGATTAAGCATTTTGCTAAAGGCTACAATACTTCTTGGAAATACACGATGCAACCCACAGTTTTTTGTTGTGGTACCATAATAACTAGGATCACTTTGTGCTGTTACTGTTGTTCCTTGAGCCAGCTGATGTACTACTATACAGATCAGTTTGTTTTTACTAATCCCCTTTGTTTCTGCTTGAGGCGTGCGAATTCCAGCATGGTTGCATAGGAAATGTGTCTGAAGAGGTGATGGAATGTAGTACTATGGAACAATTGAGCACTATTTCCTAGTACAGGCTACCTTTGGTAGTCCACACTGGGTTCTAGCTCTATGTGTCCTGGAGTTCTCCCTCTGGCAGAACTACTGCCTGTAAACGATTGTCCTGGACAGAATAATGCTGATTAACCCTCAATGTAGGTGGCTCAGAGCTGCTTCATCACACCCCAAGCCCCTGTGAATTAACTATTTCCCTTCTAAACGGACCAGATGTGTTCTGTAGGAGGCACTGTTGAAAGCACAGGAAAACAGTATCTGTACAGGCATGCAGGGATGTAGTCACAGGAATGCCTGCTGTTGGATTAATGCATTTGAGAAGATGTGGAACTCTTGATTTAATTTCCTACAATGTTTTTGTAGGATGATCTGGTCGTGATGTGGCCAATGAGGAATTTTTGTATCTTATCCTTGTTCTGATATCTTTTAAAATTGTTATGGACAGGGGTCTAAGTATTTTTATTACCTCCTGTCCCAGATTCAGGTCAGTCTGGGCTGCTTTGCAGAGCTTTCCCTGCTCTTTGCTTTCCAGATATGTACAACAAGTGAAGGAGCTGTGGGGGACTCAGACAGAAATACTCTTTGAAGAGGCAGCACCAAAATCGTTAAACTAAAGACTTCTTAAAAAATAAGCCTTGGAGGAGAGAACTGGGCTCAGCTAATAGTGTAACAACTTCTTGCCCTTCATCCTTCCCACCCATTCCCTGCAGCAGGCTCCAGGATCCAAACAAGCCTGTTAGGCACACAGCAAACATGTGACTTGCAGTTAGGGGCCACTCCACTGTATTCTTGTTTTAGGGGTGGCCATTTTGCACTGTCTGCTTCTACTCAGCTGGTAATTACCCTGGCACTGTCTTTTTCTTTTTTTTCTTGTTTGCTTTTCTGCTTTGAAGGAAAGTTCCACTGAAGTGCCAGCTGCTCTGTGGGGGGAAGTTTTGAGCAGCATGTAGGTACCTCTCCTTATTGGTCTGCTGTGATTTTCTTTGAGTACCAGACTCCATTAAACACATTTATTGTGATAATCTAGTATTCCTTCCAGAGAGCCAAAACGAAGAAAGCTAATGGATATCGTCAAAGCTGCTTAGTAAAACCAGGTCCTGTCTGCACATGTGAGACTTAATAGCATCTGTTTCATGGATGGAGTAAGGCTGAATGGTTTCTTAAAATGAGTGGTCAGCTGAAATGCTTCCCTGTGTCAGTTTCTTAGTGCAACACAGCTGAGAAACAGTGATGACTGCACACATCCCCCTCATAGCTCAGGAACTCTTCTGTGTTTTTCCCTTGCAGCTGTTGAAGAACTGGACCCCGTTGTTCAAGAACTACATAAAACGGGCGTCAGATCACTTGAATGCCTTATTTGCCATTGAGGAATTCTTCCTGGAACATGACAGTCTCTGCACATCAATAGCTAAAGTGAGTATCCGCTCCCAGCTCTGAGGGACCTGTTTTTGCTAGATTCAGGGTGAAATGCATCCTCTCTGCATCATTGGCTTGTCTGCTGTAGAGGAGAAAACTGTGGGGTCTCAGTGGAGAGTGTGTATAGAAAATCCATCTATAACAATTGCTTTAAAAAAAAAATAAATTCTATGTCTGCCTGTACCTTTGAGGGAACGCAGCTGAGAGTGAGTATTAATTACCAGCATGCAGCCTAAAGGGAGCTATTATTTTGCAGCTTCTAACCTACATACCCTTGTTGCGTGATGCTGGAAGAGGCGAGGACAGAGACTTGCTCTAGAAAGAGTTTTATTTCACTTGTCTCTCCATGATCCCTGGGATCTAACTGCCAAACGGTTTATCCTACTTTAGTGTGCAAAACAAGCAAAGCTGGGAATGAGGGTGGGATTTCTTGTTCAGGCTGGGCTAGTTATGAAACTGGGAATAAAGGGGAGCTGACGTGTGTGGCTTATTACCTATCTCCCCGCTTCTGAGAGTTTTCCGTATATTCCTCCTCACCCTTCTTCGCAAATATTTTGCCCTGCATTCTTTCTGCCCCACCACACCGAGCATTTGACTTGGATGGCAAGTCTTTCCTTTAGCAGTGCCTCAGGAAGCCCCTGTCTGTTTTGGAAAAGCTCTCCTAGAGTCCACGTAACTCTTAGTTCCTCAAGAAAGAGTAATCCTAACTTCTGCTACCAGTGCTTCTGGCTAATGGCAAAGCACTTAGGAGTGGAGCCAAAAGCCTTCAGTTTGGCGAGCCAAAATGTCCTTGAATTACAGCAATTGTTTGGCATGTGTCCATTGTTCTAGGGGCCTGGGTTTCCCTCGAGGCTGGGAATTGAAGTGACACTTTATATTTGGAGTTGGCAGCCAGCTTTGTCAGTGCTCTGCCGCAAGGAGACCGACTGCAAAGTGCCTGCTATGCCTGAGCACAAAGGCACCCTGAGAAAGCCTGATTGCATCTTCCCCTCGCTGCGCTGGGCAGGAGTTTGAGCTGATGAATGACCAATTGCTTTGACACCTGCCATAAGGCACTTTTAAGAGAGAACTGGCAGGAGGAGGGAGCCTGGGGCAGAGCACATGTCGCCGTTGTGCATGTGTGGGCCTGCATAAGAGTTGCTTGTTAGATCTGCTTTGGGGAAGGGTTTTGGGATGCTTTAAAAAGAGAACGTAAGTAACGTCTTGAACTGACGTCCTCTGTGGCCCTTTGTTGCCCACAGCCCTCAGTCATACACTGCATCCACAGAGCTGAAGCTGATGGGGCTTGAACTTTGACTCGTTACGTGTTGTTATAGTGTCTAACTGTCAGGACCATAAGGCTTGGTAGGAGAAGCATGGTTATTTTTCACAATAAAAGCAAAATGAAGTAGACTGAGTGCCTTCTGTTGAAGATTGAGCTGGGAGACAGAGATGATGTGCGAACTTTGTGCTTGGACATGAGCTAGCCCCAGAAGAGTCTACAGAGCGCCCTGTTGCTCTTTTGTAATTGATGCAGGTGTTGATGACATTTTACCAGCTGGAAATTCTAGAAGAAGATGTAATTCTCAATTGGTTCTCTTTGCGGGACACATCTGACAAGGGAAAGCAGCTTCGTAAAAACCAGCGGGTAAGTCCCAAAGGTGTTTAAGGGTTGTGGGGGGAGGAGAGAGAGAAAGAGACAACAGCTGCTAAAAGAAACTCATGAGTGGAGTTTGGTGCCACTGTCACCTTCTGTGGAGCAGCTGCCATTACATGGTAGGCCAGTAACGCACCAGTGCATTGAACACTAAGCAGCACAACTCTGTTCTCCAGAACAGACATTTCTGTGCGTTCTGCCATACTCATCCCGTTTTGGATGAGGAAGGGAGGTAGTAGGAGAGGGAGATTGTTTTTAGTGGGCGCTCTGAAGCACGAGGCCAGCGCTTTCTGGAGTAGCAGCACAGCTTCTCTATGGCAACACCCACTTGAAATGGGCTTTAGGCCAATGCCCTGTGTGCTGGCCCCATGCAATTCCTTTGAAGCTTTCATTCCTGGCTCACCAGTCCCTTCGCATATATTTCTAAGCGTTTGCTGTACTGAGTGGTTTCATTTGGCTTGTCTTGCAAGGAGCGTATAAACTTCCCCCCTCCATCAGGCAGAACTTTGTGCTGCAGTTTGGCTGAGCCCTGTTCCAGTCCTCCTCCCTGGATCTGGAAGAGCAGCAGGGGAAAAAAGCCATCTCTGAAGAACTCCAACTTTGTTTAAAACCTTTGCAAAGTCAGCTCTTAGTATAGGTCAGCAGTGCTTTCAGCTGCTTGTTTGAGCCCAGTTAAAAGGTAAAATGAGCTGCCTTCTTTACAGCAATTTCTCAGGGAGTAGGTTTTTCCCAGCAGAGTTTTCCTAATATGTCTTAGCTGAGGTGCAGCTGTCATCTCTTCTCCCTCAAGCTCTGAAAAACTCTCAAACTTTCATCTTTTTGCTGAGTGTTGTGGGGATTGTCTGACTGGAGGAATCTCCCTCGGGAATCTAATCAGTCTGAGACTGTCTGTGGCATCCCAGTTGTTTTTCATCTAAACTTTTGTCTCTTTCTCCCTCAATCTGCCTCTGTTCCCATGTCTCCTAGAAGCACTCTTTCTTGTGCATGATAGTGGTGCTCATTGTCTTGATGTAGTTGTTGAGTGTTCCCAGCATCTGTTTGGTGTCACTTGTTACCCAATTACATTTCACTCTCTCTGCAGCTCCAGAAATTTATCCAGTGGCTGGAGGAGGCAGAGGAAGAGTCGTCTGATGGCGACCAAGACTGACATGGTGGCTCGGCATGAGTAGAGGCACTCTCACTGCCTTTCTGGGCCGAGTGAGCAGAGCAAGATCAATGCCAGTGCATGGTGTGTAGATGTGGGGCCTGACATCGAAGTGACTGACAATCCCATCGTTAATTAAGTTGTGTGTTCCCAACTTCCCCACTTTCCTCCCTCCCTCACTTGCCCAGTGGCGCCTCATGTTGGATGGTTGTAGCCCGGTGTTAAAACCGGAAGGGAAAAGCATGAGGTGGTGATACCTATAAGCTATCTTTTGGGAGGTCTTTGTTACTAATACAGTGGGAGCAAATAGATGCAAATGCATACAACGCCCTTATAAATCTAACCATTGGGGCTGTGGAAGAATGGTCATACAGCTAAGTTATTTGGAGTCACTGTTGCTTCTGGAGCTAAGAGAACTCCTGCTGAAGAGACACTGGCAAGGTTAGTGAGTAGGAGCATGTGGATTAGGATCTGGAGCGCAGGACTGGGATTCAGGAGTTCCTGTGCCTGGAGAAGATGCAGTTGTCTGAGGATGCCCAAGGCGTTTTGCAGCCTAGAAGGCACTTCTGTGATCTTTCGAAAAGGGAAAATCTCTTGCCATCTGCCATACTAGGATCTAACGCAAGGTTGCACAGTAGAGTTGGTAAAACCGTGTGTTTCCCCCTTCTGTAGAACAGGGGATAATAGGTGCTCAGTTCCCCTTGCGGGGGTTGGCTAATAGCGAATGTGCGCTGGCCAGTGAAATGCTGTGTGGATCACTACATCTTACGTGTGATCTGTCTTCTGTGCATCCCCAGTTCAGCAAACGTGTTTTAGAAAAGTGTCTGTTTCTTTCCTTTTTTTTTTCTTTTTTTTTTTTTTTTAAATAAAAAGGGAGCAGAGGTGCCTGGCTCCTCCTGCTGCACCAACTACACTTGTGTTTTGCTCTGGGTGCACTGGCCACACCAGCTGCTTTAAGGAGGATGCAAGTTCCTAAGTTCTGCTCCAGTGTGAAAAGGAGCGAATGGTATTTCCTTCAACAGCATGTGGTGTTGTGTTTCCACATGATTTCAGTTACACAAGCTTGCTTACTTCATGTCCTTTTATTTATTTGAAAACTTCCCTTCCCTCAGACAGCAGGGAGAGTGCTGCAAACCCACTGTAAAGTTCAGCAGCCACAGAGCAACTTGGCATGCAGCAGGGAAGGAGTGTGCTTCTGGCGCTTTGCTGCCACCACAGATGATGTGTGGCAGCAATAAGGCCTGTAAGAACAGCTTTTTTGGAAGTGTCACGGTGCTGTGTTCTTCCCTGCTGTCAAAGAACAGCAAAAAAGGCACAGCGAGAATCAGCTTGTGTTCATAGGTGTGTTATTTGTTGGATGTGCTGACCTTGCCTCTGTCCCTTCAGGAGGAGCGTGGAATAAATCCTTTGCAGGGGGGAGATGCACTGGAGCTGCCTACTCAGGATATGCACTTGGCCGTTCCATGGTGCCACAATTGTCAGTGAGGGGACAGCGTTGGATGCTGGAAACCAGGGATACCGCCTCTTGAAAACTGATGTTCAGGCAGGGCGATCTTGTGCACTTACACTATCAGTTGCCAGGATTGTGCATAAATGTGCTTGTTTTCTGACATTGCAAACTCAGTCTTGTAAATGTTGGGGAAATAGTTGGTATCTGAATTTCCTGTATCTGCCAATATTTAATTCAGGGAACAAATAAAAATTATCCTGGTGTTACTGCCTTGTTTGCTTTGTTTGACTTTAAATTGTATGTCTCCAGTTGCGGCACAGGCCTGAGGAGGGCTTAATGGGTAAGCTAAATAACTCATTGCTGCTTTTTCCTTAAAGAGATTTTAAGCGTGTAATAGGCAGGTAGGAAATCAGCACGTCACTGGGTTGGTATAAATATTCAGTGATAACTCATGCCCTCACAGCTCACGAGTACAGAACAAGTTGTTAAAACTTCTGAACCTTGAAATGGGTAAGGTTTGCTTTTGTACAAGATTATGTTGCAAAGATAAACTTTAAATCCTATGAAACCTGTTATCCTTTGTTGTGATGAGAATTAGTGGGAATGTTGGCTGTTGGGTACTGCATTGTGCCGTCCTAATGTTGGGGGAGTAAGAACTGGCAGAAAGGGGGATGGACGGCTCTTAGTAAAGCCATTTGGAAAACAGCTGCAAGACTTGGTAATTTTAAAATCTCCTTCAACATCTTAAGTTTTGGGTTTTTTTTTCTTTTACAATGTAAAGATGGCTTTAAAAACAGGTTTAACCTGTAGTTCTGTAAATGGCTGGGGTTTGCCAGAGGCTCTTGATTCTTTGTGACAAGTAACAATTCCACTTTTGTTCTTTCCATATTCCTTCTTCCTTTGCTTCATAGTAGCCAACTTCTTCATGGTGTCAGCTGCTTTCTTACCCAGGGGCTGAGGTCCAAGGGGAGAATGTTGCTCTATGGCCAAGTACCCTTGTCCTTTAGGCCTCGGTAGTGTGTGTGGGGTGGTGGTTTTACAGGTGCCAAGAATAGAGTAGCAAAAAGGAGACAAAGTAGGACACTTGGTATTCTCCAAGGTGGAGTTCTGGCATGGTACAATGTCCTTATGGGCAAGTAAGTGTGTGCTTTTTAAAGGAGCATTAATTGCTTAAGTATAGGGTGGGCTTGATGTTTTCTGTTGCTTTCAGTCAAGATTTATATTTGGTTGGAAGACTGGAAGTGCCTTTAAGAGCAACCTTGATTGCGCAATCGTTGCTATCCATCTTTCTGAGCAATGCAAGCAGCAAGTATTTTTATTTTTTCTAAGGCCATAGTAGTCAACTTGTCTGACTTCCCATCCGAGATGGATGGATGTCACCTGGTGTTCCTGTATCAAACCCATAACTTCAATTAACAATAGTGTGCCTTTTAGAAAAAGATAATCATTTTGTGTTGCTTAAAGGCATAAGTGATGGAACTCAAACACTTCCACCTCTGCTTTGGGCTGTTCTGAGATGCACTAAAATACCTGGAGCCTACTCTGTAAGGGGAAGCAACACTATAAATGCTGCAATTTTTAAATGTAGACATAAGCCAACATGCTGTTCAGAAACTTCCTTGTGGACCTAGAGTGCTCAGCACAATCCCTTACTGCTAATTTCTTTGGCTCTATGTTCTTCACATCCGTTCATTAAGGGTGAGTCACACTTCACAAGACCTCTGCGAGCAGTTAAATCAATCTATTGATTGAGTCTGTTCAATCACTTGGTCTGTTTTAAGCGAAAAGGCGGCTGTAACAATGAGATTTCATCTAGTGGCACCCCTCCTCTGGGCTGCATGTGCTCCCTCGGGAGCTCAGCACTTCAGAAAATTGTCCTTTGGGTAACAAAGGTGTTTAACCGTGTACAATACAGGCTCCAAGGTGCACCCACAACTGTGCTGGGAGGTGGGCAAGAGAGTGGCCCTGTCAGGGGAAGACTGTAATTCTTTCACGTTTTGGGACAGGGAGGTATTGCAAAAAGACTTCAAGATTAGCTCTGTCAGGGTTGACACAATAAGAAGCAACTTAAACTACACTTTCCCATTCCTGACCTGGATTCTTCTTTGCAGGTACGCCAGCTTTTAGCAGAGAGCTCCAAGCATGAGGAAGTGACAATCTTCCAAGAGGTGATGTGGAAACACGAGAGAGCCTCACGCCTCTTACAACTACTGCTTACCTGAGGTCTCCCCTTGATTTTTCTTTTTCTTTTTTTTTAAATTTAATGTCAGATCCTTCACCCAGTCTAGCAATGCTGCCCAGATAATTGCTAGCAACGCCTACAGGACTCTTTCATGCTTGAAGAAGCTATTTAGTTCATGCCTGCCTGCCAGCCGGAGGAGCTTGGCTCTCTTCCCTATAAGATCTCTCTGGTTCCTCTTCCTACGGCAGGTGAGTCTGCCGCTGAGGGCTGATGATCTGGTCTCACGCCCTGAGCAGGCCCACGGTGTGGTTCCTCCTCTGAATTTGTTCCTTCTAATCCAGGACGGTGCAAGGTGGTTCTTGCCCGTCCTGGTGGTGGGTGTTCCCCAGGCTCCGTCCACCCCAGCTTTGCTTCTCGGCCACAGCTCCAGGAAACTGCCAATGGAGATGGTTCCTCGGCACCCCTTGGGTGCTGGCGAGGTGTCCAGAGGGGAAGCCAGCCAGGCCAAGACTGCTGCGACACAAAGGCAAGTCCTAGGGGCTGGGGTCACAGTGCTGATGACTGTAAGTCAGAAACTGGGGAGGGAGAGGATGGGGAAGAAATCATGGAGCCCAGGAGCTGATACATGCATGGTTGAAGAAGCCATGGTATGTGGAGAGCAGAGGAAGGAGTCTGCTTGGTGAGGAAATGAGGCTGGGGGACTTGAAGGGACACTGCAGTGTCCAGTGCCCGAGTATTGGGGATGGTTGTTGGATGATGACAAGGGGTTTGGAGGAAAGCCACAGCTGGAGAGGAACTGGGCTGGGATGCACTGTGTGCTCTCCTTGTGCAGCAGAGTCCCTGTGTAGGGTGGCCATCGGAGATGGGGTACAGGGAGTTCAAAGGGGTCTGGAGGGGGCAGAGCAGGATACGGCTGGTGTTCTGTGAGCTGTGCTCGAGGGGCTGTGGTCGTGTGAGGAGCATGGGGGAGGCTGGGCCGTGTGCCAGGGAGGAACAGGGCTGCGGAGGTGACAGGGACAGCCTGGGGTGCACACACAGGTTGTGGGACACAGGAGCACACGCGGCACAGGAATGACCGTGCGTGTGAAGCAGCATCCATGGGTGCCGGAGGGGCATGGGTGCTGGAGGGGCATGGAAGCCGAAGGGGAAGGGTGGAGGGCTGGGAGGGGTATGTGGGCACAGGCCAGTGGGGATGGGGATGGGGATGTGGGTGCATGGGGAGCACCAGGCTGCCCGTATGGGGACATCAAGTCAAAATCCATCCCCTCCGCAGGAGCGGTGGGTGTAGGGTCCTGCGGAGCCGCGGGGG
>VZSF01002496.1:294186-328808 GCA_013398295.1 Chionis minor
AGGCGGCGGCCGGGGGTGACGGGCTGCGCCGGGCCGGGGTCGGGGGAGGCGAGGCGGAGGAGGCGGAGGCCTGGCGGCCGGGCAGGGGCGCCATGGCGGCGGCCGAGACGAAGATCATTTACCACCTGGACGAGCAGGAGACGCCGTACCTGGTGAAGCTGCCCATCCCGGCCGAGCGCGTCACCCTCGGCGACTTCAAGGGCCTCCTCAACCGCCCCAACTACAAGTTCTACTTNNNTGAGCGCGGACCCGGGCCCGGCCCGCCGGGGGGTGGGGAGTCCCCCGTGTGTGTGTCGTGTGTGTGTGTCCCCCTCCTCGCCGTGTCCCCGCGTGGGGGTCGCGGCCCCCGTGGGCCTCCCGGGGCGGGGGGGAGCTGGGGACATCCGCCCCGCACGCTGCTGGGGCTGGGGCCGGCTCCCCCCTCCGCACCCCCGCGGCTGCCGGGGGCGCCTCCGAGGAGCCCGTCGTCCCGTCCGCGGGCCGGCCCCTCCCGCTGCTCGCCGCGATCGGGCAGCCGCCGGCCTGGGGGGTGTCTCCCGCCGCGGCCCGCCGAGGGGGCGTGCAGGGGTGGCCCCCCGCCCCCGCCTGTCCTGCTCGGGATTGTCACCCCCCGCCTGAAGGGCCTGGGCATCTCCCCGTGTGCCCGCCTGGCGAGGGTGCCCCTTGCTGCCCCCATCCCCCGCCATGAGGGTGCAGGGACAGTGCCTCCTCCGTCAGCCCTTCTCCAGGAGCGGATCTGGGGACAGCTTTCGCTCTCCTACCATCCATTTTGGGGAGGGCCATCCATTTTGGCAGCTTTGTCCTCCGCATCTCGTCTTTGGGAAGAACGGGCAAAGGGGACCAGCGTTCTCCTCCCCTGTCCCCGTGGAGAAGGAGTGAGAGCTCTCCACGTGCTGCCCATCTCTGAGCCAGGGCTGTGTGCAAGACCCACTGTCCCCACCTACGTGTCCTGTCCTCCATGTGAGATGCCCCATGCCCAATCTCTGGGATGGGCCTGTGTAACAGTGGGGGTGCAGCCCTGCCTCGTATCCCGTCTCCTGCAGAGCAACTCTCTTCCAACACCGGTATTTGCATCTCTTCTTTTGTGATACCCTTTGGTTCCTTCCATCACACGTGGCTGTTGGAAGGTGAGGAGGTATGTTCTGTCCCTTGTTTGGGCAGTTGCACGGACTAATGTTCTGGGGAGCCCCTGCTGTCTCCTGCCTTCACAAAGTCAGTGGCTGTTATGGGGAGCAAGTACCACGTGAAGCCGACTCTGTAAAAACCCTTTGTCCCCACTCTGTTTTGTCCAGAGTCTTTCTACATCTGACTCTCCTCTAGCCTTTTTGAGGACCTCCGTTTCCATCTTGGGAACGCAGCTTCTCTTGGCTTCCACAACATGTGACACTTTACCATTTGGTATTTGAAAGAGTTGCGTGATCCTCCTTCCTCTGGATTTTTTTTTTTGCCTCTCTGAAGATTGAGTGTTTACAGTAGGTCTTGTGTACGGAGGCTGGGACTCCAAAAAGCTTTCACTTTTATAGTCTTCCTAGTGTCTTCTTATTGCACCAAATACCTCCCTAGGCTGTGATCTTGGCTCGTACCCTACATCGAACAGGGCTGGGCCTGTTCAGGGCTTGGATGGAGATCGGTGTGGCTGCCTCGGCAGGAGGTGCTCTTCCCTCTGCAGCCAAATTATCCCAGTGCCCAGGTTCCCGTTAGCTCAGGAGGTGCCAGCTTTCAGATGAGGCTTGAAATTTGGAGTCACTCCTTTGACCACAGTCTGGGACGCTTTTGCCTCCCTAAATTCCTCCTGACCCAGTGGAGAACTTGAGTGCTCAGAAGCTTCCCCATTCTTTCCAGGCAAATAGAAGTCTCCGGCCCTCATTTTCCATAAATTTCCTCAGCAATATCAGTTGTCTGCAGGTCGTTTCCTGTCCCTCAGCTGTTGAGTAGCGTTGGGTGCTACGAAACAGCTGCCTCTCCCCATCTCGGAGGGGACCATGTTCATTGGTGGGAGAAGCAAATTCTCCGTGCACGCTGTTTGTAAACAAGTGCTTTGGGATCCTTTGAAATGTTGTTCTTGAAGGGAATTCAAGCTTGTCTTGAATGAAACATTGCAATGTGGGTGGGAGAGTGTCTGCGTAACTATAAACAAAGTTTAGTAATAAATAGCAGCGTCTCGCATTGGGAAGAGGGGTCTGGTGGCAGCAAAGTTCTGTGCTGTGCCTTTTCATCCTCCTCTGTTTCTTTAAGGCTCCACAAGAGGAGGCAGATGGTAGATTAATGAAACTCAACGATAAAGCAGCATAGGGAGTTGTGGGTGCTAGCAGGGAGAGGGGAAAATCACTCAGGAAGACACAGCGAGTTTATTTGCGTCAGCAATGCATGGGATGAGATTTCTTTTTTTTTTTTTTTTTTGTTGGGACCAATTCAGCTAATTCTTCTGGGAAGAGCGAACCTCTCTGGAAGGGAAGGTGCAGCTGAGAGGGGTGGGAGGCTGTATGTGGGCAGCCTGTTCCTTGGCGAAGTCCTGCATGATGAGTTGCTCAGTTGAAGCAGCATGTGGCAAGGCGTTGTGTGGAACAGAGGGGAGAAAGCCTCTCATGGTGCCATTATGGATGTCCCATTAGGAACGCTGTCTTTGCTCCTTTCCAGGGAGCTGAAGAACATGCTGGTGGTTGGCTGGAGCACCAAGGGGAACAGCCAGAGCAGTTCATCTGCAGCGTCATCTCTGAGAAGCCCTGGAGCTCCAGGCCCCACTCAAAATAGAATCATAGAATTGTAGAATCATTGAGGTTGGAAAAGACCTTTCAGATCATTGAGTCCAACCAGAATATTTCATGATGCCTGGTAACTGGTGTCCAGGAGAAAGCAAGCCATTGGTCTGCAGGGAGAGACAGGGACGGAAGGGCAGGAAGCATCTCAGCTGCTTGACTGTAAATGCACGGGCAATTAATGAAAACCAGGACATTACTGATGGCTGTATTCAGAAGCTGTGTGCCAAGAAAGGGCATTGCACTCACGTGTGTGTCCCTCTTGGCCCCTTCCCTCAAGATGCCCTCTGCACGGGGGGACGGGCTGGCTTGTGCTGACAGTTTCTGAGCTGGGCTGGTTTTTGTCGGTTGGGCAGTGTCCAGAAGTAGTACTCAGGGTAAAGCCCCTTCATGAAAGAGATGAGCTGTTAACAGTGGATGGCCTTATGACAGTTGATCAACGAGGAGAAGACCTGCAGATCCGATGTCTCGTGCTTTTTGTCAGTGATTGGACCTTTTGCGGGATCCCTGTGTCATAAGACAAAGTTCTCTGATCTCTTGTTGGGATCTCACCTTCCAGGGTCAGCTGGAGCAAGATGTGGTCTGACGCTTCCTCTCACCTCTGTTGCTCAGACGGAATCTGTTTCTCCCTCTTCCTCCTCTTTCCATGCTGTGGATCTCCAGCCTGGCATTCCCTTCAGCTCACCCCATCCCCAAGGCAGTATTACAGCCGCAGTCTTGGTGTGTGGGATTTTTCATTCTTTTGTTTATCTTGTTAATATTTGTTTGCTCTGAGAATCAGGGCGGTGATGGAGCAGCTTCAGTGTTTACATCTCCTTGGAAATGTGAACTGAGGCTCCCCTGGGCGGCTGTGGAGTTGTTGGGCTACGTCAGGAGCTAATCCTAGTCAGAGCCCCCAGCCCCAGATTAAGACGACCCCAAATGGTGTCACCTCTTGGTGGGAAGGAGGAGAAATGAGAAGATTTCATGCATCTGATCCTGGGGAGAGCAGCTGTGAGCAGATATTTGTGTCCTTTGTTGACTTTGTGTATTGCTGGTCCCAGAACTGGAGATGTGGAGGAGCCAAGGTGGAGGACGGTGGAAGTATGGCAGGGTATAGATGTGATACAGTCTTCTTGGGCCTGAGATAGTTTGTGTGGATGTGCCTTGCTGTGAAGTGCGGAGCTACCTTTAGCCTGTTAACCTTGGTCTCGCTAGAGAAGGAAGATTTTTTAATTTTTTCTCTACAGCTTGAGTCTATTCAACATTTTACAGGTAAGATCAGCGTGCTGGTCAGCAGGAGAGAGCCTTAGATCAGTGCAGTGCTATGACCGCTCATGAGATCAATGTTCTCCGTCAAGTCATCTGCAGGTTTTTCGTGGTGTTTTGAATAGAGTTTTTACTTTCGGTCTTTTTTGTTCCTAATCTGCGAAATGGAAGTTGTAACAGTGCTCGTGTGCCTTGTCTTGTCCGCTTGACACTGTGAGCTTCTTGGCAAACATCTATCTGGATCTTAGCATGACAGAGCTCTCAGTTCTGTAGAGGTGCTGCAAGAGCAGTACTGTGAGTTCTCCTGAGGACCTGTGTAGGAAGGGAAGGGAACAGTCATGCTGATGGTCTGTGTAGTTTGCTGGGATGTGGGCTTCAGTGATGTGTAAAGTGTTGCCTCCTGCCCAGGTCCATCGAGAGAAATGTACCTGTCTCTGGGCAACGCAGATCTTTTCGCCAGCCAGGTTGTGTGCACGTTTGCCCCAGCTGAAGTACAGGTTTGGCTTTTCATCTGCCCAGGCGACTGGTACAACTCTGAGGATATTCTTGCGTCAATTGAAATGTGGTTTCTTTTGTCTCATTTTTTGATTTGCAGCATAATTGATGCTCCTCGTTGTCTGTCAATCAAAAGGTGTTCCCACAGGGGCATGCTAAATTTTAATTGAAACTTTTCAAAGCAGTTTCAGTTAAATGAGTGCAATTTGTGCATCCAGGTAAGTCCTTAGCACCTGGCCTGAAGTTCCGTCTTGTTTTTCCATAAATTCCGGAGTGCCTGAAAGTTTGAATTTCTTCTGCATGTGGAGAAAGCACTTTGGTGATCATTTTGCTTATCTTCACTTCACTGGGCCTCTTCTCCTCTTCCAGGCTGGAGAGCGGAAAGGTCTGCTTCTCCTGCAAAGGGACCATTCCTCCCTCCCCCATCTCACCTACTTGTTCTGCGTTGCCAGGAGGGCACCAGTGATTTGAGTTACAGTGGTGGGGTGGTGTTGCTCCGCCCACCACTGCCGATTTCTCCCTCTTGCAGGTCTCAATTCCAATTTTAACTTCAGAGCTGTGGTGAGTGATTCCTAGGTCTCAACTGTCAAGTGAAAATTGGTATCCAACTAATCACTAGCCTGGTATCTAATCCAGACCTGCTTAATTATCACCTGCTCTCCAAAGCCGGGTACAAGGCAGTGATTAGGGCAACACTCTGGAGGCAGAACAAAGCGGGTGCTGCTGGAATTCCCAGTGAAGGGGTCAGATGCCGTTGGTATTTGGCGACCTCATCTCCTGCACATGTGCATGGGGAAATGCGTTGACGCTCACTGAAAGGCTGAGTGATTTATTTTTATTGCAGGATCTTTTTGAAATTGATGCCAGCAGTGACTGTCCTTCTGGCTGGAAGTGTTTGGAGCTGGGGAAGGGATCCTAAACTTAATGAGCAGTGTCAGTCCCTAAGCAGTGGTGAGCCGCTGGCATGGTGCCCTGCCTTTCCTGCCAGCTCTTTGTAGCGTGAGTTGGGGGTGTTGTTTTATTTTGATTTTTGGAACTTTTATTTTTTAAATTTTGAGCAGGAAACTCTGCTGTCTGCAGAAGACCCTTGCCTATCCCATGCTCCTGGTGGAAAGTGCTTCCATGCCAGCATGGATTTCATGCAGGGAGAGGTTGGCAAGAAGTCTGTGAGCAAAAAAGGCCTCCAAAACTTCGTGTGACTCCCTTGCATGCTCACGTCCTTTGTGGTACTTTGTCTGAGTGACAGCATTAGCTTGGCTGTGAGGTGGCCATCGCTTTTCTTCATCTTCTGGCCAGTCCTTGCCCTATCTGTGCTGAGGGCAGCACTCAGCCATGTGAGAAGCCACAGCACCCTATCTCTTGTGCTCCCTGCTCCGGAGGATGCGTGGTTCCCTGCCTGCTCACGTGAGGTGTGCTGCCCTGGTTAGCTAGATTCCACCGGAGGTTATTTTTTGGATGCTTTGCATGTAGGTTACTGCAGCCTGTGCCTCTGTCTCCTGGGCTGCTGAGGATTTGGCAGCGAGCTGCTAACCACTGTCTGCGCTTGTGGTGGGAAGTTCCTGTAATACTGCCCGTGCTGGGGGGTGGCCCATCGACACTGGAGCCGATCCTGGCTGTGGCTGCTGCTGGAGGCAGTTTCCAAGTGTCGTGGCAGTGGTGGGGGGGGGCCGCAGCGGTGCCAGGGCTGGGGTGCAGATGGAGAGGGTTAGTTGATGGTATTTGCTCCTTCCCTGGGTTGTATTGTCTGCGCCTGGCAGCGTGTGTCCTGCTGTTCAGACCCAGCTGTTACGGACTCTGTAGGTGTCCGACTTTGTCTGTTGTGGTTGGAGCTGTGCTCCGAAGGCCACATTGGATGGCAGTCATAGCCTGGTTTCTTTGCCCAGAGGTGGTGTTCGGAAAGCCAAGTTAGCCAAATCGGGCTGCAGACCAATTTCCCTAAGGCCTTGTCTGTACTATGCAAACAATGAAGCTTTACAACAGCTATTGAACTTGTTTGCAGCTAGAGCTGGTCAGAATTTTTTTTTTGATTGAATGTATTTTCTCCCAAAATATGATGTTATGTTGAAGCCAGCATTTTTCTTGGAGAGGTATTGTTTTCAATTATGTTTTTGATGACTGTTTCTTAATTTTAAGCCTCTCTTGTCGTCTCTGGAAAAAAGAGAACAAAAGGTCAATAAACCTTTTGCCCATCCATGAGAATGCAGCTGTTTTGATGCAGTTCTGTGCTTTGAAATCATCTGGAGAACTCTGGTCCTCCAAAGTCCTGCAAAGAGCAAAAAAACTACCTTGACATCTCAGAAATTGCCATGAAGTAAATCTGCACGCCTTGACTTGTCTGTGGTGCAGCTGTGCTCCAGTGTGGTTCGGTCTCTGAGGTCAAGGCCAAACACCGTTAAAAATGGGTTATAAACCACCATAATTCGGGTTGTGACCTGAACGTTGTTATGGGATGATAGTGGTGGCCCCACTGCTCAGTCTTCTGGCTCCTGCTGAAATGCATCTTTTGAGAGTTTCATCTAGAACTTGACCATTCCCGTATCCCAGACCTTGGCTCACCGATGGGGTGGGTCCCGGACCTTCTGGGTGGCGGTGTAAGGAGTGATGTTCCTTCGTATGCAGCTATGGTGAAAGCAGGATGGGCAGCTGGGGAGGCAGCGTTTCATAACGGACTCTTAAGAAGGATGGTGCTGGCTTGTACGGACAGAGGCAGACGGCCCATGATCCCAAGGCCCATGTGCTCAGAGCACTGAGCCTTCAGTAAGTCTCTCTTTTCCAGCATGCTCCTGGCCTCCGTCATCTGTGATTTCCTCACCTGATGTCCTGGCAGGCAGAGACATCTGGGTCTGCAGCCTTGTGGCTTGAACTTTTGAAGGTGGAGGTAGTTACCCACCACCATGCGTTTGGGGATGCTCAGGGAAGAAGGGTGCTGTGAGTGTAAGCAAAGAAAATCTGGTTTCCCCTGCAGCTTTTCTGCTGCACAGATGTGTTTGGCTTTGGTCCTCTCTCAGGACCTGATGCCCACCATCCAGACTTGAAGGCTGTATATGTAGAGGTGCAAGAAGCATAGTTAAATTTCCTCAAGTCCTTTTTGAGCTCATGCTGCTTAAAGTGGTGGGAAGCCTCTTGCCTGTCTGCATGGCAGTTGCTGAACTGTTCCAAGCTGAGGATATCTGCTGTAATGAAGTGCTACTCCTCCACCCTTGACTGCATCCGAATAGATATAACAATGTTGTGGTTTAGGATATTTGATCTGTGTAAAAGCCGATGAAGGAGAGCTGGGCTTGCAGAACACAGCAGAGACTGCGCCTGCAGGAAATTGCCTTCATGTTGTCGCACCAGCTTTGCATCATGCTGCACATCTGATGAGGCAGCAGTCAGGGCTGTGTGTTTTTGGTGTTTCCTATTGATTTCCTCCTCCATCCATCCCCTGTTTGTTATTCAGAGCCTGCCCTTCTGACCTGTGCTGGATGGATGGTGGTTTTCCAGAAGGGGGATATGGCACCACGTGGCTATGTTACTGTTTGTCCCGATGGTGCTGGCTTGTTAGGCAGCAGCTGGCAAGTTAAGTAAAACTTAATCCTGCTGGCGGCTGTCGTTGGAAATTTTTGGACTAAACCCTTTTGTGAAGGATTTTTGGAAGGCGTTGAAGTAAGGTACAAATCTGGGAATTAGTTTAATCTCTGTGACTTTGTCTGCTTTGTCTGTGTGCTTATCTATGTAATGCCATGGTGGCCCTAGGAGAGTATGTGACCTCTTGGGCTGTGAATATCACTGTCTCCAAGGGCCACATTAGGTTGCAGAGCTGAAGTATTGGTATCTCCCTGAGCCCCTGCTCTGAAGCTCTTGGTTTCACTTGTTTCCATCACTGTGTTGTTGCTTCTGTGGAACAAATATTGAGCCGTCCAGGAATGGGCTGGAATTCTCCAGAGGCTTTGGCAGGCAGAGATGCCTGGTGCTGACCTTCCTGTGCTGTGTAATCCTGTATCGCACTGAAGGGCTGGGACTGTTGTGGTGGTTGTATTAGTTATTTATTAAAGGAGATGTGCCAGAGGCATTGTTTTTCTAGTCACAGCTAGCATTGATGGCAGCAGAAGCAGCATTTGGGTACCCTGCTCCATTAAGTCTTCCGTGTCAGTTATCCTTTCACTGGGGCATCTGTCTGTGTGTCTTGTTGGCTAAAATTTTCTATCTTGTGAGAATTGAAGGAAGAAAAGATGCAGTGAGGGGTGACTGAATCACTGCAGTGGGAGTCCATCCTTCTGGTCCTGGCTGAAGATGTGAGCTGAAAGGGAGAAGGCTTCCTCACATGACTTGGAGCGGAGATCTGTTTCTGGGAGAGCTGGCACCAGCTGCTGTGTGGGAAGGTCTTTCTCTGCTGGTTTTTGACCTGCCCCTAGGGTTTGGAGAGGAATTTATTTGCTACGTGGCCCCTCTGATCGCTGGCAGCTGTCTCTGTGATAGGCTGGGAATTCAGGGTCTGGGTAACAGAGGCTGTAGGTTTTTCCTTGTTTTCCGACGGCTGACAGTTCCTGCCGTGTACAGGCTGGTTCTGAGGACACTGAGGGTCTTCCAGAGGGGGCTGTGTTTTGCGAGCTCTGGCTCCACATGGATTATCATAGTGGGGAAGCTGGTGCTAGCACGTTAGCCTGCCCACTCGCTGGGCTTCAACTTTTTCCCTCAGCATTGCTCTGACCTGCTTGAGATTCATGGACCTTTTGTGTCTCACCATCTGTGAGCAAACCCGTTGTCCCCTGTGCACTGCACTGTGCCATGCCGACGTTGTTGACAACCAGGGGAGTGTCAAAGTGTGGGCACAAGCCTGGCTTTGTGGACCTACGTGACCACCGGGGCAGGGAGAAGGCTGCTGCTGTGCTGCTGGTGGCTGTGAGTGGGGTTGGCCCTGAGGCGCAACAGCTTCTCAAACTGAGGCTTTTTTCAGAAGCTGTGATGGATATGCAAACTCCATATTTCTGTTTGCATACGGCTAACGAGCTGTCCCAGTTCATTCAGCCCTGCCTAGCTCAACCAGTATTTTAGTGCCATTTGCAGAGAGACTTGCCTGTGGGCCCAGCTGAGGCTATGCTACACTGGAAGCCCATATAGGGCCTTAATGCAGGAAGTCTTGCCATTGCACGATGTTAATTTGAATTTTTCCTTACTGGCTTTTGTAGCTCTGAGGATGGTGGATTTTCATGGAGTCCCTTATGAGTGGAGGGTCTCCAGCTCAGCTGAGTCCCTTATGGCAGACCTCCCAGTTGTCTTAGACCCAGAGCTGGTAAATACACCTTTAGGTCCTGAAGGGGCTCCCATGAAATGGATTTTCCTTTCAGAGTGAAAACGTTTTGTTTCAGCTGGCACCAAAAGGTGGGTTAGTTTGGGAAAACTCTTAAGATTATTCCCTGCCCAGGCATCCCAGAAGTGGCAGAGAAGCTCCAGAGTGATGATGTGTGCTTCAGCTTTGGGTACGCTCTGTCTGGGCTTCCTTGGGGCAGCCCTGACTTATTGCAGAGGGTATGTAACATCTGTACAGGGTGAGCACGTTGAGTCTGATGTGTCCGAGCTGGGTCAGACTCGCACGGCGTGTGTCTGTGCTTTTGAATCCCCCACGCAGAAACACGGGAGCCTACTGCAGGAGTCTTTCTTGATGTGCTGATATTGCCTATGTGGGACACTGTCAAAACCTTTCAGTGCCTTCATACAGCGTTATTTTTGGTGCAGTTGGTACCTGTGCTCTGGTGGGAAGTTGCGTGGCACACATGCTTTCCCATGTAGGGAGGTGTGTAGACCTGGGGTACGGATTGTATCTGGCCATAGGGACCAGGTGTGCTGCTGGTCAGTGTATGGTGCTGGCATTAAGTGTTCGTGGCGACTTTATATGTGACTAAAGGAGAGGAGAGGTGCTTCATGTGATTTTTGATACCAGCATCACAGATAATTAGGAAGCTCAAAATCAGGGTCTTGTTGTAACTTGACTAATCAGCAGATTTGCAGACATGGGAAATGGCCGTATTGCAGTAATAATGTGTGATGAGTCTTTCTGGGCTGGCGCTGGGAATAATTAATGTGTAGAGCGACCAACACAGTTACTGAGCTCGTGGGATATTTACAGCCTGCAGGCAGGTTATGCTGCCTTCCACGGCACTTCTTCATCCTTGAAGGACCTGGGAGTTGGCAGCTGTGGTTTTGAGATCCTCCACAAGAGGAAAGTTTCACGTCACGTGTGCTGGTGACTTCTGGAGGTCGCTGACTGTTACCCAGCCTTTGGTGCAGTTGCCAGAGATGGCAGGTGAGAAGGTTTTGAATGGTATGTGACAGTGTCAGGCCCAGGAGTTCACAGTGTCAAAGAAGAGCAACAGCTCTGAGTTGGACTTGGTCCTGCAGAGGTGGGTATGTTGCTGTAGTAATCCAGAGCACCATCCTCTTCTAAATTGTGGGATAAGTTACCCTCTTGTTGAAAAAGCTGCTGAGCCCTGGTGCAGAGGTGAGTTCTGGCAGGATCTGGACTGAGTTCTGTATGTGGCATCTCGTGCAGACTACGGACTAATGCCGGTCATGGCTTATAGCTGGGCTGCTGAAACAGAAAAACCTGGCTGCTTGCAGAAAACGCCTTCCTTCCAGATCAAGACCATGGCCTGGCTGTGTTTCAGTAAATCTCTGACACTCCTTTGGAGGGGTCCTACGCAGGTGATGGTCTCCTGACTGCCTAGATACTGCTTTGTCCAGTGAAACATCCATCTAGGGTCAGGAGGAGTTCTCTGGGCCAGGCCTTTCATAAAGGGAGGAAATAGAAGTATTTTTGTTGGTGAGAGAGAACCAGCAGCACAGTGGAGGCTGTTCACATTTTCCCTGCTTCTTGGCTCATCAGATTCCTTTTAATTTACAGTAATTGATTGGCTCCTGCTTTATGGCTCTCATCTGCTTTCTGGACCTCTAGCTGAGTGGGTTGTGTACCAGCACATGCTCGGTTTGGTTAGGACTGGAGTGTCTTTCTTGTCCCTTTCTTCCAGCAGTTGAAGAGTATTTGCTCATTTGCTGGGTGATGGCTGGAGGGCAAGCTTGGCTGGCCTGGTAAAGGATACTTGGTAGGAGATTGCTTGTTGAATTCTTCAAGGGCTTGGCCCTGTGACTTGAAAGAAGTTTGGTGAAGATGGCTGGTATTAGCTGAAGTAAATGAAGTATATAAAAGGCTACTAAAATGTGCTGTATTCGCTGTCTCTCTGTACAGCATATTTCTTGTACCATCCCCTGCACTGACACCATGAAAAGCAGGAGACCAGGTGAAACAGCTAGCCTTCCTCTACCTTTGGTTCGTTTTGTCTACTAGCAGAAAAGTGTAGCAGCTGATCATTTAAACTGTTCCTTTTCTCCAAGTTCTTCTTGGCTTGCTGACAATTTCCTGAGACTGAACTGAATAGTTCAGGTTGCACCACAAATTATCAAGGGCCCAAGGGTGAGGAAGAAAAAGAACACGGGTCCCTGTCCTAGCGATGGTCAGAAATGGTTCTTATGAGTGTTCAGACCCCTCGTGCTGTCTGCTGCCTCTTGCATTTTAGGGCCAGAGAGATGTAGTATCACTGTTTGCCCTTTTTTTTCCGGAGTGCTGCAATAGCCTGGGATCGGGGACAAAGTTCATTCTTTGCCACCATGCAGCTGTTGTGGCTCTGAAAGGCTCTTCTTTGCATGATTCCTTCTCATTGTCTTTGGCAAATGTTTTGTGGTAGAACTTAGTTTTGAGCTTTATTAACTCCCTGTTGGTTTTATAGAGGTTCTTTGTATGTCTTACAGACCCAGTTAGCAGAAATGTTGCTGATGGTAGCCCAGCTAGATGCGAAGAGTAGGTGCAGTCATCTAGAACCTGTTACCTTTCAAGGCCCCTTCCCACCAGGAGGGAGGTTGGGCTGGTTTCCTTGGGAGACTCTTGCAGAGTTGTGCTGGGAGAGAGTAATGTGAGCTGGTCAGTGGCAGGGCAGGACATGTGTGGAGGCTGCTTTGTCATCTCCTGGTGGAGATCTGTCATTACATACAAATTAATTGTTAACATGATGGGGGAAGCAAGCCTCGCTCCTCCTCCCTACAGACATCTGCCTTGGTCTGCGCCTTCCCAGACCTGCTCCAGAGGTGGCTGACCAGCAGAAAGGTGCTCCAAGAGCGCAGGGCTGGTGCTGGGCAGGGCTGCTGTGCTGGTAGCCTGGGACAAGGGGGTGCTGGCGAGCACACTGCTCTGTGGCAGCTCCCTGCTTCCCCAGGTGTGGAGGTCCAAGCTTTCAGACTTCGTTTCCCACCCTCCCCCTCTTCCCATTTTCCCCCTCTTCTCCTCTCCTTGCTCTCCTGCTGAGTTGATGCTTTTCCAGGAATGAGCTGTACTGCTGGCCCAGCACATTCCACAGCAGCAGCGCTTTCTTGGCAGGAGCCTCGCCTGCTGTTAAGAAAAAGCAGGACTGACTTGGCGTCCCTCAGCTGAGGGCCAGAAAAGGAAGGCCTGGTCCTACCTTCCTCACGGTGCGTGCAGGGCCTTCCTGGACATCGTGCCCCTCTCCCCTGCCTGTTGTGTATGTGCTAATGTCCCCCCAGAGGTCCTTGGAGCCCTTTACGGCTCCTCACTGTTGTCTTAACCAGCTTGAAGTCCTAGGCACTTCAAGGGAGCCTGTTGCTTTTCTAACCAGCTTAGGGAGGGGTGGGTGACTTCTGTGGAGAATTGCATGGAATTCCGCGGCCCCAACACCTTTTCCACAAACTTCTTGATAAGATGGTGTTGCGCCCTTTATGTTCTGCTGCCTGCAGTAGCTGGGTGAACCCTTGTTCCACCTCTCAGCACAGTCCCTTTCTCTTTGTTGGCAGTAGCTGCTGTGTTGCAGCTCTGTGTTGTAGGCACTTCCCACCATCTGTACCCAGACGGAGCTAAGTGTCACAGCAGAACAAGCCTCCTCTGGTTTGCTTGCTGTCTCTCAGCGTTAATATGAGCTATAGCAACGGCATCAGGGTTTTACCCTGTCTCACACACATGTCTTTGTTCAGCCGAGGCCTCTTTGGGGCTGTTTCTTGTCCCACCTTGAATACAAGGCCAACTTTTGGTCGCTGCTATGTCTGTGGGTGTGCAGAAGGTCACTTCTGCAGATGTTTAACCTCAAATCTTTCTTTCTCATGATGAGTCTTCACACTTGTGTCCTTGTGTTGGGCCATGCAAGCTCTTAGAGTTGTTGAGGAGCTGAAACTGAGCTACCAGGGTGAAGATCCTGGCTGGGCTTCTGCTGGGAGTTCCCGTTTGTCCTGATTTCCAATTCAAAGAGACTGGAAGTGTCACCGAACCTTCGGGGGCCTGGAGAATGCTTCCTTTGATGATGTCTCTAAATGTCCTTCTGGGGGTTGGAAGCATCACTTGGGCAGGGCGGGATTAATTAGTGTGGAGGTGCCTCCTGCAGCCCCCGTGCAGCTTCCTCCTCCCGGTGGGAGGACAGGCCTGTTGGGCTTGTTTGCAGAGCAGCGCTGCAGCCAGATGGTCACTCCAGAGATCAAGGCGGGAGGGGCCGCCAGGGCTCTTGGGCTCCCTTCGAAATCAAAGTCTGTAGCTTTGCTTTGATAAGTGCTGCTCCTGGGCAGGCTCGTGAGGTCGGGTGGCTGGTTCCTAAATGCCATTCCTTTTCCAGTCTTTGGACTAGATGAACAGGAGGTCTGTCTTCTGTCCTCTCCCACTCAGGGATGCTGGTAGGACTGAGCACAGGTCCAGCTGGAGCCAAGCATCTCCTGGACAGGGGGGCTGTGGTTGTCCTGGTGTATGTCCAGTGGAGTAATTGCAAATGTGTTGATGAGGGGTTCTTGGGGGAAAACAGCTGCCATCTTAGATGTCTCTTCACCCCCTGCCTGAGTGATCCTGGGGGGAATAGCACAGCAAGCTGTGGGGTGCATGGGGAGGCTGTGGGGCAGCAGTGGTCAGCACGGTTGGGGGGGCTGTAGAGATTACAGCCTGAAAATGAAAGAGGCTGTTCCTGTTCTCTCACTGATCGGCACGTTTTCCCCGCTCCTGAGGACAGTGGGTAGTAGCTTGAAAATGGGGTGACCTGCTCCCCAAGGAATCCTTGTAAAGCTCCCTCGATGTGTTAGGGGAGCAGAGGTGGCCTGTCCTGCTCGAAGGCAGAGCTGTGTTACTGTTGTGCTAGCAGGACAGCTGGTTTGTGCTGCTTGATTCTTAAAAAAAGGCCTCAGGTCAAGACAGTGCTGCAAGGGAGCTCGCAGGGACAGACGGGAAGACAGCAGCTCCTCTGGGGAGGAGGGTCTGACAGAGCTGAACGATCTGCAGATCTGTGTTTCCCTTTTTACCCTGTGCTACAGCACAGAGGAGCAGTGAATACCCTGTCTGGGGCTCCGGAGGGATATTAAATGGGAGAGCGATGGTCTCTGTTTATGCTCAAAGAGCCCTTCTCACCCCAGTGCACTGTGCAGTCTGCACCCTATGTACTCCTCCTTCTCACATGGGAGGTAAAAATACAGCGAGGAAGACCCGAAGAATGCCCTGGCTTACGGAGACAGACATCTGAAATCCTCTAATCCTGTTTGATGCATGCTGTTTGCCTGTGAAGCCCGAGGTCTCCACTGCTACACGTGTGTACTCTTTGGTTGGGCCTGTAGCCCGTGGGGGAATTGTATCCCCACGGGAAGCACACGTGTCGTGTCTGGGCTTAGTCTAATAGGCGAGTATTTCCCATCCAAAAATCCCAGCTCTGTTGGAGAATTGCCCTGTCCAATTTTCTCTTCTGGCAAAATGGCTGCAGAGCTTGTCCCTGTGGTCCCAGCATTTGATGTTGCAGAAGGGAGGAGGATTTTGCTCCAGAGCTAGGAGATGCTCACATTTTGGATAGTAGCACATGAAGGTGCTTCCTTTTGCTGTGCAGCATTATTAATCTGTACAATCATTTGGAGACAAGACATCCCTGCCCTAAGGGGTGTGTACTAAAGGTCTTGAAAATGAGATCACATTTCTGGTGTGTAAAGCCCTGAAGCTTGTGCTATTGGGTAGAAATGTCTCCTGATGTTTTTTGTTTGTTTTGGTTTGTGGGTTGTTGTTTTTTTTCCTCTCTCTTTTTTTTGTGGTTCTGTGGGCTGTAGGAGATGGGGCTGTTAAGGTCAGAGGAGTGACCTACCTAATCTGTGTGCTTTTGTGGAGGTTCTAATAGATGATTAAGTTTAACATTGAATTTCTGGGCTTTGCAGTGTTTGGAAAAAAATGTTGCTATTCTGTGAAGGTCTTTCCTTGCAATAATTGAACTAAATGAAGGAAAACATTCTTTTTTTTTTTTCATCTGCTCTACTAGCTTTTTATCTTTGTAGCTTGAAATTGTCACTGCTCAATTGTCTTCTCAAATAAGACTGTTTTTCATCCTGGCCATCGAGCTGTCTAACATGGTGGAGGGGTCCCCTTCCTTCACCTCCCTCCCTACTGACACCCCCCAACTCCAGATTCAGCTTTTCTGGTCCCCGCCGTGTCCCATGATTGCTTCTCTCTGCGTATCCTCCCCATTGCGAGCCCTTAGATAGACGAGTTGGGGAATGGGACTGCCAGAGATGAGCAGCGATCGCTGCTGAGCTCCAGCCTGCATCCGCATCTGAGGTTCAAATCCTCCTGCTGCAGCCTTTGTCAGTGCCTCTTGGATTTCTTCTTTCCCTGGGCTCGTGTTACCCCATCCAAGTTCTTCTCTGGGACCCCGCTGTGGTTAGCGGGTCCCGCTTAGGAGAGACCAGAGCTGACTGAAGCTAGAAACTCCTGAAACTCCCTTGTATCCGCAGGCTCTCCCGGGCTGGAGGCCACCGGGGGGAAGCGTGGAGGCTGGGAGCGCAGCAGCTGTGCAGCCCGAGGTCTCTGACACAGCACAGCCGTCTCCCAGCCTTGGATTTTATGGCCTCCTTTCTCTCCTGTGCACGCTCTCTTGTTTCCCTGCTTTCCCTTCATTCCTAGGACATGACTGTGTGATATAAAATACCCTCTTAATTTCCTGAGCCGGGCTGGAGCTCCCTGGAGAAGGCAGCGTCTGCCCGCCTGTCCCTCGCCTGCCCCTGCATCCTTGTTCCAGGCTGCCGGCCTGGGAGCAGGAGGGAAGCTGGGAGCATGGCATCTTCCCAGGCTGTGGGGAGAGGGTCTGCCAGCTCTTCCGGAGAAGCCGGTGGGAGGATAGGGCTGGAGCAAGGGCTGGAGCCAGTTTTCCTCCGCTTTCCCTCCTTTCTGCTGGGGCTGCCCCTTCCCCTTCCCCAGCTGCATGGGAGCAGATGTGCTGCTTGTGTCAGCCCTGGCAGCCCCCGCTGCACACCCCAGCCGGGCTCCTGCGGCAGCCAGAGCCTCGTCCCCTCCTCCTCGCCCCCGGCTTGGCCCCGTGTCGCTGGGGATGGCGGTTGAATCATCCGCCCACTCCGCCCGCCTCCCCTG
Organism: Chionis minor; assembly: GCA_013398295.1. NCBI lineage: Eukaryota > Metazoa > Chordata > Aves > Charadriiformes > Chionidae > Chionis > Chionis minor. Next base: position 311,098 of record VZSF01002496.1, read on the forward strand.
TAACCCTCCCTCTCTCCTTCCTCCCTCCCGCAGGTCTCTTTGTTGGAAAATTCAAGGCAGATGAGTGCTGGGGAGCGCTGGGTCTGCAGGCTAGGCAAGGCGCGTGCAGCTTGGCTGCAGCACGTCGGCCATCCCTGGGGACAGGATGGGGGCCGGCGAGTGCCCGATCCGCTGGGTAATTCTCCATGCAGAGCAGCAGCGCTGTGGGGGCTGGACCCATGCTCTCCTGGGCAAAGCTCCGGCTGCCCCTCCATAGCAGAGGGATTTCCCTGGCCACCGTTCTCAGCCATGTTGTGCCCAGCCCCCAGCAGGGCTTTAAACACAGGAAAGCCTGAAACTGGACGGTAAACTAAAAGCAGTCCCTTTGAAATCAGGCTTGGGCAGATGTTTTCCCTGGGCTGTGGTGGCTCCTGCCAAAAGGAAAGGCTTTTAGAGAGCCGAGCAATCTTGAGCCTTCTCTGGGTCTGCTCTTTCGGGATTCCTGAGCGCAGACCCCATTAGCTGCGGGCTCTTCCCAGCATTTCCACGGGATGGTTTTCCCTCCCAGCACATCGACAGGATGGTTTCATCTCATGGCCGCCTCCCCATGTAGCCGCGGTGGCGAAACGTGGCACCGCTCACAGCTCCCCCAGAGGCTGCTCGGTTGGTGGCTTCTGACGTGAGCCTGCGGTCTTGTTGGTGTGTGTGAGGAGTGTGACTTGAAGAGTGGTGAGAGGTGGGGGGAGGAAGGCTACAGCTCGGGGCTTGAGGCTGGAGAGGAATGCAGGGCACGAATAGCTGCCATGGTGCGAGGGGTGACAGACGTGAGCAGGACTGCAGAGATATTCCTGTTCGGCATGTGCCCGACTCCAGCACTATCAGTTTTTGCTCTGTGCAGTCTAAATATATAATCCATTGTGCTCTGGCATCTGGGTGATAAATAGTGATAAATAATGCAGTGTCTGGGGAAGGGGGGAGAAAACTGCTCTGGGGTGGAGCTGACCCCTGGGATGTCTGGGGCAGCAGCGGGGTAGTAAGAGTGACGAGGGACCAGCTCTGGGGACAGAGGGAGCTTGTTCTCTGTCAGGCATTGTGGTTGAGGGTGGGCAGGGGAGGGGGTCTTGGGGGTTGATTTCCTGTGTCCCCACTGAAAGTGGAATAGTTCATTTGCACTTAGCGGTTGGTCACCTTGACCCTGCAAATATATCACCCTGTCCCTTCACCCACAGGCAGGGCTCTGTGTCCCTGAGCAGGCAGCACGCAGCACTGAAAATTGGCTCTGCCTGAAGTTCTCTCTAGGAATTGGATGAAATCCAGGCTGCTGGCGACAGTATGAATGGATGCTAGTGCAGCCAGGCCAGGGTGCGTGCGTGTGTGGTGTGTGTGTGCTTGGAAGTGAGGAGACAACAACTTGCCTGCATTGGAAAGGGTTGGCGTGGGCACCGAAGGGGACGGATCCTGCGGAAGACTTGCCTGTGTTTGACATTCATCCTGGGCTGCAGCAGCTTTGGGCAAAGGCTGCCATGGGGCAGGCTGAAGAAGCATTAAGCCAACAGGGTTTTAATCCATTCTCACTGCTCCTTTCCTGCTTTTTCTTGCTTCTCCATCTGTGCAAGAGGAATTAACGCACATCCTGGGAATGGATTAGACTGCTCAAACCGTGACCTCCTCATCTGTGCCTTCTGGGGATGGGTAGCATTTGTCCAGTCCCTTTGCTGGCTCTCTAGTTGGGGCAGGGATTGTGAGTGCCAGCTGCCAGCAAAGACGCGGCAACGTGCTGCCTTTCGCCCTGCGAGACAGCCCTTTGCCGTGACACTGGAGGAACCAGTGTGGCTGGCAGGGTGGAGCAAGCCTGCTGCCCGGGTTTTGGGCTTCCAGCGCTGTTCGTTTGCCTTTTGCTGATCCCTTGTGAGCGTTGGCGAGCCTTGCCGTCCTATTTTCAGCGACGGTTTGGGCAGCTGTCAGCGCACCAGCGAGCACAGCTGAGAGCCCAGAGTACCTGTTTCTCTGGGCCCTGGCGTGCTGCGACTCGATGGCAGCGCCTGGGCTGCGTAGCAGTCTGGGGCGATGGGTCACAGCTCCGTGTCCCGCTCTTGCATCCTCTTGGATCCTCTGTGAGTTGGGGACTGCCTTGGGAACCCTTCAGAGCTGTTGATGGGATCCCACCTCTTTATACTCTGTTAATTACTTATAAGCTACTTCTTTTTAATACATAATTTCCCTTGGTTTCACCTTCGTTCCTTTGTTCTTTTTCTGTTTGATTCTTTTTCCCTCCAACATAATTTATTCACCGTTTAGTTGCTACATTATTTTTTAAAGACAGTATGTGTCAAGCTACCTGACTTACAGCTTGGAAGGGGAAATTAATATCACAAACTACTTGTAAGATATCTTTGTATTAAATAAGAGTGCTTAAAATGTTGTCATTGAGTAGAAAAGAAAATGAGCTTGTGGCCTATTTTGCCATTAAATTGGATTTATCAAAGATGGTATTAATTGAATCTGGTGAATTTGCAAGTTGTTTTGATTGCAGACTCACTGTGGAAAAGGTATTTACGTGCCCAGTGATTTTTAAAGTAGAAAGAGCATGTTTTTACTGTTTGGGGGGGGGGGCAGGGGAGTATCAGTACTGCCTCCACTATGGAGATTGATAATAATGTAGCTGTTTGCGTAATGCGGGAACATGACATTGTGGCACAACTATAAAGCTTGAAGTGATGTTGAAATATTATGTACGTAATTAAAAATCAACAGTAACAGTTGCAAGGCATCATGTTTAATGTGTTTCACTTTCATCTATTAGAAATCTCTGGCATAGGTTGTGATTCTTTCAGATCATTATAAAGAGGTTTAAATTATGTATTTCTTTAGAAATAAGCGAACTGGTGGATTTCTTTAGAAATAAGCAAACTGGTGGAAATACATCTGAATTTTTTTGGGGGGTGGACTGATTACAATGTGAATCTGGGGGCAAGACAGCTGGGTGCATGTGGGAGAGCCTGTTCTGCCCTTGTCTTCTCCCCTTCAGCCTGCCCGGTGCAGCTGTGGGCATGGAAGCTGTAGCCTGGCAGCAGGAGGGAGCCGCCAGTCCTTTCCCTGCCCCATCCCCAAGCTGTTGCTGGGTGCAAACACCTGCCTGGGAAAGTCTCCTTTTCCTCTGAAATCCTGGACCCAGCTCTGACTGCCTCCTCTTCCCCTCTGCAGGGTGGTGAAAGAAGAAATCTCGGATGACAATGCCAAGCTTCCCTGCTTCAACGGCCGGGTGGTGTCGTGGGTAAGCAAGCCCTTTGCTTCGGTATCCTGCTGCCCGTTTCTGCCCTCTGAAAACCATCGTTGGGTTCCATAGTGCCAAGTAAGGCACGGGGACTGCTCCGTACCGTCGAAGTGCTGGCTGCTAACGAAGCTGATGAGCTGGATTACCACATTCCAGTCCCTCAGCTGGAGAGTGGGCTGTGTGGTGCTGCGTCCCCCGTGCCGGGGAAGGTGTGGGATGCCTCTGTGGAGAGCTCGTGGTCACTGAAGCCTGGCAGAGGTGGCGGTCTCAGCCTGTCCACAGCTTAACCCGTGTGCCCCTATGGCAGGGTCAGCTTTCCAAGGAAAGTCCTGCTCCGGTGACTGGCGCAAAGGGCTTAAGTGACTTTAGTGCTGGTGAAGCAGACTGGATTTGACTGCCCTGAAGACTAAAGGTACTGCCTGGGCAGCTGCAGGACAAGCTTCTCCCTTTGTGCCATGCCATGCACATGCTCTGTGCCCTGCCCGCATGCCTCCCTCTTCCCCCAAGGGGACCCTCTTTTGGCAGGGGGCGAGAAGGGTATTCAGTCTCCATAGCCAACCATTCCTTTTTCCCCTCTGCTGAGCTGCAGTTTGTGCTGATGGGGGTGCATGGATCTACACCAGGGGTAGAACTAAGACCCAAGTGCCTTTTTCCAGTGGCCACCAAATAGTCCCTAAACAGTGAGAATCCTCCGCAAACCAGGCTAGGTTGGACCTAACGCTTCTTCTATCCCTGCACTAAACAGCTAGGACTTAGGTGGGGGGCCACAAGGTCACTGCATTTCGGGAGGGAGGGTGGGGGTGACAGGACTGGGCAGATGTCCCACCAGGGTGCTGGCCGGGGGAGCAGCGCGCAGGCTGGGGTCCTGCCTGCACCCCGCACAGGAGGAGAGTGTGCGCCGGGCTCCCACACAAAGAGCCAGCGGCCATCTGCCGGCCATCCTCCCTCTAGCGGTTAGCCAGGCCCTTCGGAAAGCAGCTTATCCAGCTCTTGGCCACCATCCCCACTGCTGCTGCTGCATCTGCTCCGAGACATCTCCCCACCCATCCCTTTCTAGGTGCCTTTTGTTTTCACCTGCTTTGTGGGAGTCCCAGTGTCACTGAACCCTTTCCATTGCTTTTTTTTTTACCTGGTGTGCTTTTCCTTGTGTTTGTTATGGTTTGAAGAAGCCACAATAATTTATTGTCGTTTAGACAATTATTTTATTAACTCGATGACCCTTTCCCACTTGGAAAGGGGAATCGGGGGGAGGGGAGGGGGAACAAGGGAACCCGAGGATTGAAATACAAACAGATTTAATAGAATAAGACTAAATGATTAACATTAATAATACTAAAGAACCAATATTGATCCTGATACCAATATAAAATATACAAGGATTATACTCAGCCAATTATATCAGTAGGAAGCTGTGCAATTGCCATGGACAGCAAATGTCAGACACTGGGAGCACTACAGGTTTGGGAGAAAGGGAAGGGCTCGTGGGTCCTGCACTGGGGCAAGAAGTTCTCAGGATCGCAGCCATCATGTGAATGAGAAAACCCCTCAGCAAACATTCTAATTTGTATTGAATTTACATTGAATGTGACATTCATGGTATGAAACAGTCCTGTTGGCCAGCTTGGGTCAAGTGCTCAGGTCGCGCTCCTCCTCATCCCTGTACCTGGATAACTTGAAAACACTGAGACCTTGAAACCCACATACCATACCTGGCTATGAAGTAAATTTTCACAAATTCAGACACTAGAGTCTTTGAAAAAATGCAGTTTTCCCAAGCATTAGACGAGACCTACCTCACTGAAAAGTAAAATTACTGAAAGAGAAATCAATTCTGTGTCGCTCAAACCAGGACAGTGGTCTACGCATCCACGCAGCTGCTGGCTTTCCCCGTTGGGGCTCCCTGGTTGCTCAGTGTGAGGGGCACATATCCAGCGTGGCTCTGTCTGATCTGACCCGGGCACCGCGCTGCTGCTCTGGTGTGCTGGCTCCTTGTGGGCAACTTGTGCCTGGAGTGAGCGCCACTACCAGCTCTTGTGCATGAAGGTGGTGGCAGTCTCAGAGACCTTTATGCACCGCTGATGATCTCTCTTTCTGTCCCTGCTGCGAGTCTCCTTGTCTGTGGGTGGTTTGGGGGCTGAGGGGGAGCACTTGCTTTGCTGCTTCTGCCAGACAGGCTGGGATGAGGCTATTTTAGGAACTCGGTACTAATTTTAGCTAAAGGGAAAGATGGGGGCTTGGATCCAAGTGAGTATTTCCTGACAGTGCAAGAGGCAGGAACGGTGCAGGGTGGTTATCAAAACCTTCCCTGGAGGAAATCCCAGCCCCAGGAGTGTTAGAGGAAGGCAGCATCAGTCCCCCTGCTTGGGAACACCCCCTCTCCTCTCCTCCTCAGCGCTGTTTGACAGCTGCCTGCAGCCAGTTCCCTCTGACCGCATCTGTTTGCCTGGTCTTGCCTTGATATCTTCAAGCACAGAGTGTTATATGGTGATGCTGGCCCTTTCCAGCATCTCTTCTCCCCTGTGCTCCCAGGCAGTGGCTGCCAGAGCAAGGATGTGGCCCTCAGGGCGTGGGATGTGTCCTGGGAAGACAAGTCACCAGGAAGGTGTGGGGAGCAGAGCGGAAGCTGAGCCAAGTGAGCTGGTTAGACAGTTGCGGGAGCAGGAGCCGTTGGGCTTGTCCTGAGGCTTGTGGGACGGGCTCTGCAGCTTTTAATGCCCCAGGGTGCACTCTGCCCTGTCTGCTGCCTTGGCTGTGGATTTTTCTGGGCTGCTCTGTCTTCCTTGCCGCATCTCTGTCTCTGTTCCCAGCGCCTCCCTGGCAGCAGACCTCTTTCCCCCTGCCCTAATGATGATCTGTGGGGTCCATCATCCCCCTTTACCGTGGTTTCCCCATTTCTCTAAGGTGGGCAGAGCACAGCTGTCTTTCATCAGTTATGCTGGGAAGCACTCAAGACTTGTGTAAACGAGTCTGCTTTTGCCTCCATACAGATGTGCTCTCCTTACCAACAAGCAGCAGAGCTGCCTCTGCATTTACACTCGGCATTATGGTTTGGGCAGCAGCTATCAGCTCCTTTCTAGCCTATGTTTCATGGTCCTTCTGTCCTGACCCACAGTGGGGTGTCCCTCACCTCCATTAGGTCAGACCTCTCCTGTGATGGCTGATGACTTGGCAGTTGGTTCAAGTACACAGGCTGAGGCCTGACCCCTGTCCTGGTCTCCTCATGTCCCCGGACTGGCTCCAGGCTGACCCATAGCCTGTTTTGCCTGGGGTGGATCAAGGCGCTGGACCCTACAGTTCCGCCCTGACACTGGGAGGGAGCCAATCCCTCTGTTTGCGTGTGCTGTGCAGGGTACAGGCGTGAGGCAGATGTGAAAAGCACATTGGAAGGTCCTTAAAGATGGACATTGATCTTCCCTTGCTCCTGAGCTCTAGCCTGTCCCTGGGTACTTGTTCTCTGGCCAAGGTGGGGGAATCCTTTCTTGGCCCTGCTGCCTGTACACTGGGGGTTCCTGAATGTCTCTCAAGGAAAAGGTTTTTTGTTGCTTTCCTGCCCAGCCCTATTGGGATTAGCCCTGCTTAGTGCAGCCTGAAAGTGGGGAGAGCACAAACCTGGATAGGGAGCAGTGTTGGAGAAGCCACTTTCCATTGAGCTTGTTTGAGCTATCCTGTTTCATCCCACTGGTGAGCCTGTTCCTCATGAGAGGGGCTCCACCTTATTCCCTGAGCCCTGAAATTGGTGGTTAATCTTAAAGGCAGAGGCACAGATCTAGGTGTGTGTGGGCTGCCCCAAAGTGCGGCTGATATAAAGTGTTCCCGGGCTTTGACCTTTCCTTAAATTTCTGTGCTGGGGAAACTGTTGAGCCTCCTCGAGGCTGGCTGGAGGTTGTGCCCAAGCCAATTGTCTAGGCACTGCGTGAAAGTTTGCAGAATACATGTGGAAGCCAGAAAAAGAGCATGTTGGAGTCTGTTTCAAAAATCAGCCTCAGCCCTGAGCTCTATTACCCCCAACCTCTGTGGGCTGGGAAGATGGAAGTCCTGTTGGGTCCTGCAGCTTGAAGGCAGAGGTGTGGAGGCTGGTGAAATCAAGAAAAGGAATGGCTGGTAGCTGCCTCTTCTGATGGAAGAAGAGCTAGGGGAATCCACTCCTTGCTATAGGATATGTGCTGGGGGTACATGAGTGGGAAAATTGTGCAGCGTGGGTGTGCAGATGATGTCAGAGTCTCCAAGCAGGGCTGTCAGCCACCCCAGCTTCACCGCTGGGTCAGGAATTCGTGAGCTGCAAATAGCCAGTGTCTGGGAAGGCATTGAGGGGGAATGTTGCTACATGCTTGGCCTGTTCCATACCTGCTCCTGGGCATCTGCTGTTGTCCACCGTCAGAGATGAGATCCTGGGCCAGACGGGCTTTTGACCAGCTCGTTTGGCCACTCTTGTAAATGTTTTCCTAGTGCCTCAGCCATTTATTTCTCTGTCTCTCGTCCCTCCAGCTGGTGTCTGCAGAGGGCTCCCATTCAGATGCTGGCTCAGTCTGTGCTGATAACCAAACAGAGTTGCCACCCTCCATGGAGCGCACGGGAGGAATTGGAGACTCTAGGCCCCCCTCTTTCCAGTAAGTTATCTGGACACCTGTCCTGGTTTTTGAGGTACCCACAGTGACTTTGCTGTAAATCCAGACCAGGGGCTGGGACGATCCTACCCAAATTGGCAGGGATCACAGCCAGCTAGAGGGGAGGAGAATGGGGCTGGGAGCGGATTTGAAGTGGAGCTGCATTGTTCAGCAAGCAAGGGCATGCTGAAAATAGCGCAGGCAAGTTGGCAAAGAGCTGGCACAGCTTCCCCCAGTCCCTCGCCATGCACCCACAGATGTGCTGCGGTTGTTCCCTACCGCCTCTGCTCCTGTCCCTCAAGAAGGAGACAGCCAATGGTTGGAGGCTCATGCTGGCCAGCACAGAAGTAGAGAGAGCCTGCTTAAGTTGTTCCCTGACGGGCATATTTGTTCCTTTTACTTATTGTAGCCCTAACACTGGGGGAAGTCGGGAAAACTTGGACAATGAGACAGAGACAGACTCGGTGGTGTCGTCACAAAGGGAACGACCTCGTCGGAAAGATGGGCCTGAACATGGTGAGTGTTGGTAATGTGGCAAGAACTCTTCAGGACATGGCTGCGGTATGGCATGGGCACCAGCTCCAGGCATGGGGCAGCACTGTCTGCTCTGCAGAGCCTTCCCAGACTAGAAGGGCCGTTCAGTGATAGGAGGCCACAGCCTCATGATGGAGGCAGCAGCTAACACCTGTGTTGCATCAAAGCTTGGAGTTGAAACCTTTGGGGCAAAGCAGATGTCTCCAGTAGAAACCTTGAGAGCAGGAGACAGCAGTGCCTCAGTCCTTCTTAGTTGAAAAGCAGAGCATGCTGTAGCCTTGCCACTCCGTGCTGCTCCTTGCTCTGCCAAGGAGCCGGCTGCAAGTCTTCCACAGGTTTAGCAGCATCGTTCCTAGTGTCCCATCAGCCTCTTCCCTATCCTGTAGTGGTAAAAGAAGTATCCCACAGAAGATGGATCTGATCCCGAGGTGGGCTCAGAACTGGTTGGCTCTAGATGGGATTGTCTGATGGCCAGATTCATTCTGAGAAAGTTGCCCTGAGCCTTACACAGGGGAAGGGATTGCTTCCTTGTGGCCTGTCTCAAGCATGCTGAGTCTTGTCTTCTCATAGCACCCAGGGTGAATGGGACAGTGAAGGGAGAACGACGCCGAGACCTGGGCGGGTACGAGAGCTCCTCCACGCTCATGAGCAGTGAGCTGGAGACCACCAGCTTCTTCGATTCAGACGAAGATGATTCCACCAGCAGGTAGGAGAGCTTAGGTCATAGAGGTTTCCCCCTGCCTCCCAGCACAGAGATATGCCTTTGCAGGGCACAGTAATCCTGGGCTCTAGGGTCCTTGCTCAGACCTGCCTCTGTCTCAAGTCTCACCCAGCAGCCCCCTCTGTTATTGTCTGTCCCTCATGTACATGTTCTGCCTCTTCAGTCCTCTATTTCCTGTGCCGTTTCTGTGGTTCTTTTGCTGCCAGAGCCACTACCCTGGCAGCAGAAGAGCTGACTGTCACTTTTGCCTCTAGGTTTAGCAGTTCAACAGAGCAAAGCAGTGCTTCCCGTCTAATGAGGCGGCACAAGCGACGCCGACGGAAACAGAAGGCTCCACGCATTGAGCGGGTACCCAGGGGCTGGGTGTCCTGGGGAGGGCAAGGCAGGGCAAGCGGGGCTGCCTGGTGGACCTCTCCACTCAGTGCTCCAGGGCTGATCAGGGATTTGGCTGTTTGCTCTGGGCACAGCTGGGGACAGGTGGTGTCCCAAGTGCTAAGACTTCATGAAGTGTTGTAAACCCTTCCCAAGCCAACGTAGCCTCAAGGGCTGGGACCACAGACCTTGTCCTGGCTGTGGAGAGGTCATAAGGACTGTGGCTGATGCCCTCTGGCTCTGCAAAGCTTCCAGCATAAGCCTGGAGTTGCGGGTTGTGGCTGTGGTGCCACAGGGAGTGGAAGGGAGCACAAGTGAAGGGAGCTGGGGCTGGGAATGTTGCTGAGGCACAGGAGGACATCTCATATTTCACTTATGTTGCAGTCATCGTCCTTCAGCAGCATCACAGACTCCACCATGTCCCTGAACATCATCACGGTCACACTGAACATGGGTGAGTGGGAGGTGTGCCTGGCGCTTGCAGTCCTTCCAGAGCGAGATTGGGTGGCAGAAAGGAAACTGGGGAGGGGGCAAAGAGAACGCATGCAGGGAGGAGTGAGGAGATGGATTCTGTAGGAAATGGGCTTGTCTTGAAACACTGATCTCTCAAGAGTTTCTCTGCATCCCAGGATGTCCCTCTGGGACAGCGGGACGAGCAACCATTGTTAGCAAGTGGTTTGTCTGAGGTTAGGGCTGCTTGTGCCTGCTGCTTTATGGTGTCTTACTTCTTTCTCTTTCCATCCCTGCAGAGAAATACAACTTCCTGGGCATTTCTATTGTGGGACAGAGCAATGAGCGTGGGGATGGAGGCATTTACATTGGCTCTATTATGAAGGGCGGTGCTGTGGCAGCTGATGGCAGGATTGAGCCAGGAGACATGCTTTTGCAGGTACTTCACACCCACATACCTCCATCTTTGGGCTTGGGAAAGCAGTAAGAAAAGACCCAGAAGCCTCCCTGCGCACTTTATCAGGCTAAACCCAGGAAGTTGCGCTTGGAAGAGGGAAGCTGAGTCACTGCTGAGCTGAGCGGGAGCTCAGTCTCTGGTCACATCCCTGGGACTCACCTCTCTGCGTTGTTTGCAGGTAAATGACATCAACTTTGAGAACATGAGCAACGATGATGCTGTGCGGGTGCTGAGGGAGATTGTGCACAAGCCGGGGTAAGTGTTCAGGTTGTTCCTTACCTCCATGGGCAGCTGTACGGTGTGTGCTTGGGGTGTGTGAGTTGTGTCTTCCAGCCACCTCTGCCAGTGGCTCTGCAGAAGTGCAGAACTTATATTTTTGGTGTTGATTCCTGGGTTTTCATGCCCAAAGCAAGAATTGCAGCCAACAGAATGGTGGTGGGGTCTGTCCCCTCTTTTTGCGGGGTTGCTGTGTCATTAGGGTCATCAGCAATGCTCGGCAGGGTCACATCATTGTGTCCGTGCCACTAAGGAAATCCATAGCTGGAAGGGGATGAGGGCACTTTACTGGCAGCTTCTCCCTGTCTCGCAGGAGAGAGCCCACATACAACATCTGCCCACCACGCAGGGGTTTGTGCCACTGGGCTCTTGTGCTGACTCTCTTTTTTTGTTGCAGGCCCATCACCCTGACGGTGGCCAAGTGCTGGGACCCCAGCCCCCGGGGCTGCTTCTCGTTACCCAGGAGTAAGTGGATAGCTGACCCACCCTTAACGCTGGTGCCCAGCTCATGTGAGAGCCCTGCCTTAAGCACTTACTTGGTTGTTGTCTTGTTCCTCCCCTGTGTGTGTGACTCCATGTGGCACTGAATTGGGGTTTGATGGGGTTTCAGCTTTCCTGTTAGGAGGCTGCTATGTCCTATTCCCAGACCAAAATGCCCATAAGCCCAGCCCTCCTTCCCACATCACGCTGGGGACGCGTTTCACTGGGGCGGGGGGGTCACTTGCTCGGGGCGCCAGAGGAAAGAGAAACCCCCCCTTGAGCCATAGGGGGATCTCTCCCTCTGCACCTCTCCTGCTGACCCTCCCTCTCTTCTTTCTCTCCCAGTTGCTCCCCAGCGGATCTGGGCTGGGCCAGACTCTCCATGCTCCGATCCGGGTGAGTCCCGGCAGATACTGGGGATGGAATGGGCTGTGCTGAGTCCCTGTCCCTCCCTAGAGGTTTATTTGATGAGGGCATAATTTCTTATAGCTACTGACTGACTCTTTCTTCACTGCAGGTGAGCCCATCCGGCCCATCGACCCGGCAGCCTGGGTGTCTCACACGGCAGCGATGACTGGCACCTACCCAGCGTACGGTATGAGTCCATCCATGAGCACAATCACTTCCACCAGCTCCTCCATCACCAGCTCCATCCCAGAGACCGAACGTAAGTCCTTGTGCCTCCGTGCTCCACCCGCTGCACGGCTTCCTCACCTTCACTGTGCTGTAAAGGGAGCAATACATCTGCTTGGGAACAGCTGGGGTGGGCAAGGTCTGCCCTGCCAGGGGGCTACGATCTCTCACCAGGCAGGCACTTGGATCAGTGGGAGTTTTGTCTGGGTGAATTAACACCACCTTTTTCAGCCTTCTACGTAAGGAGAGTAGAAGAGCCTGTGTGCAATCCAGGAGCTGTAGCGGGTGCAGAGGAAAGGCTCAGAGCAGTCAGGTTAGTGGCTGAGAGTGCCAAACCAGAGGGGGTCACTTTGTCCCTGGAGCAATTGCCCTCCCAGGCAGCAGATAGGGCAGGATGGAGGCAACTGGAAGCAAAGAGCCTTGCAGCGGATCAGGGTCCTGTTGAGCACAGGGCTCTTTTGGTTGCTTTCTGAAGGTTTTGGGTGATTGTAATATACAGAGCCCTGAAGCAAAGGTCTAGAGAGCCAGGGAAAAAAGCTATGAGTTTGTTGTAAGTTTGTGAGGAGCAGAGAATTCCCTTGCTGGGCTGCGTGGGCTCACTTGGCAGCTTTTGGATCTCAGCTGCTTGGATGGAAGGAAGGAGACGTAGGCTGGGTTTTGCACAAGATGAAATGGCTGACATGGGAAGGATAACATTGGGAGGCTGGAAGGGGAGGGGGGGTGTTGTGTTACGCAGCATGCGCCCCAAGACTGTCTGCAATGTATTGTTCCCTGGCCCATTCCTCCTGTGTATGATGCTTCCATGTAGCCCTGTTGTCTTTTCTGTCCCCTCTCATCTCTGCCTCCCTTCCCTTCGTCCACACCACAGGCCTCGATGACTTTCACCTGTCCATCCACAGTGACATGGCCACTATTGTCAAAGCCATGGCCTCACCAGAGTCAGGCCTGGAGGTGCGTGACCGCATGTGGCTGAAGATCACCATCCCCAATGCCTTCATTGGTAAGAGACTCTGCTGCAGTGGCAGGGAGTGGGGAATGGGTAGCCTGTTTTCCAAGCGGATGCCCAAGGGAGCATCTCTGTCACTGTAAATGGTTGACCAAGCCAGAGTCACAAATTGAACCTTTGGCTGTGCAGTCCCTTTTCACTTTTTGGCCCACTTTGTCTTGGCTCCAGTGTGGCCTGCTGCCTCAACGGCTACCGTCCTCCTCTCTGTTCCTGTGTTTAACTCTGACATTTGGTGGCAGGTTCGGATGTGGTGGATTGGCTCTATCACCATGTGGAGGGCTTTACAGACCGTCGTGAATCCCGCAAATATGCTAGCAATCTGCTGAAGGCTGGTTACATCCGTCACACCGTGAACAAGATCACCTTCTCGGAGCAGTGCTATTACATCTTCGGGGACCTCTGTGGAAGTATGACACTTGGCATGGGTGGGAGGGAGAGAATGGAGGGGCGGTGAGGTCCTGCAGAGCCCTGCTAATGGTGTGGGGACATAGCTACCACCATTGCCACCAGGCTGGGCCCCTTGTTCTAAAGACCCTGTTAGAGAGTGAGGAAGAATATCCCAGCTCCCTTGTCATGCTGCTGGGGGGCTGAAGTTGGAAGATGATAGTCACCTACTATGTGATCTTTTCTTCTGGGCAGCCATAGGAGAATCTTAGTCTTCACTGACTTTGTCTCCAGGCTCTGAACTTCCAATGCTGGCAAAGGGATGGTGCTCGGACAGCTGGGTTCTGCTCAAATAAGAGGGATGGGGGAAGTAAATGGCAGCGTGAGCTGTACCTCTGATGAGGTCCTTCCCCACCAGGCTGGTCTCTGTATTAGAGTGGCAGCTCTGACTTGCACAGCCTGGCTGTTGCCCAACCAGGAAGCACAAATGGTTGCATTGACTAGCAGGGAGAGTGCAAACTTCGTGCATCTCCTTGTGTATCCTTTTGTACCCCATCCTTGTCCATCAGCAAGGGTGGACAGGGAGCTGCTTCATCACACGTGATTGTCTTTCTGTTTGGATTAACCCCTCTTCTCTGCTTTCTTGCAGACATGGCTAATCTGTCTCTTCATGATCACGATGGTTCCAGCGGTGCCTCTGATCAGGACACTTTGGCTCCGCTCCCCCACCCAGGAGCCGCACCCTGGCCTATGGCTTTCCCATATCAGTATCCACCACCTCATCCATACAACCCCCACCCCGGCTTCCCTGACCCAGGCTACAGCTATGGAGGGGGCAGTGCAGGCAGCCAGCACAGTGAAGGTGAGTGAAAAGGACTAAAACGTGCCTGCAGGTGGGCAGATGCCCTGTTCGGTACAGGGAAGGGGCAGGAAAAGGCTGCTTAGGGAAGGCTGCCGTATGTGTGGGGAAAGCCAGGACAAAAGCCGTCTCGGAAGGGTTGTGGGACTCAGAGTTGAAAGGAGACTGAGAGCATGGACTGTGCTGGCGGATGGCTGTGCTGCAGCGTGCTGTAGTCCTCTCTCGGCTAGCGAAGCATCCTTTTTTCCTGGCTTGTCTGAGCTGTCACCTAACCTTGCCTTGTGCGCTTTGCAGGGAGCCGGAGCAGCGGTTCCAATCGCAGCGGCAGCGAGAGGAGGAAGGAGAGAGAGAAGACCGGGGAGTCCAAGTCGGGCGGCAGCGGGAGCGAGTCGGACCACACCACGAGGAGCAGCATGCGGCGTGAGCGTGCGGCCAGCGAGCGCTCGGTGCCGGCCAGCCAGCACAGCCAGCGTAGCCAGCACTCTCTGGCTCACAGCATCCGCAGCCACCACAGCCAGCAGTCATACGGGCCACCTGGCCTCCCCCCTCTCTTCAGCCCCCCCATGTTGCTGATGCCTCCACCGCCTTCAGCCATGGGCCCCCCCGGGGCGCCGCCGGGCCGTGACCTGGCCTCTGTGCCCCCCGAACTGACAGCCAGTAGACAGTCCTTCCGAATGGCCATGGGCAACCCCAGTGAGTTCTTTGTGGATGTAATGTGAAGCGCCCGTCCCCTGTCTGTCTGCTGCCCCTTCCTTCCCCCCTCCATCCCTGTCGTTTGTCTCCTAGGACCAGCCCTGGCTTCACCCCTTGTTTTTTGGGTTTTGTTTTTTTTGGTTTTTTTGTTTTTTTTTTTTTGGTCTTGATAACGGAAAAAAAAAAAAGGGAAAAAAAATATTAAATGGAACTAAACCTTGATTCTAATCCCTCCTCGAGCGGGGTGGAGTGCCTGGCAGGCCTGCTGGGTGCTGCCAGCCCATCCCGCCAGCAGACTTGTGTATTGCCAATGGTAATTCCCTCCTGCCATCCTCTCTAACCCCATTAATCCGCATCCGTCCCAGCGCCCTGTGCTGCTTGCACGTGTGTCGCTGCTGCCTCGGTCCTTCCACCCTAAACTTCTCTTCTTTCTTTTCACCCTTTTGTGTTTCTTCTATCAAGCAGCAAAGAATTACGGGGTGTTTGACTTTCTCTGAGCCTGCCGCCCATGGGGGGGAGAGCTGGAGCATGGCGTGGCCCGACAGGAGGACACGGAGCTCCAAGGGCGCTGGGCACGCGTGGCGCTGAAGATGGCTTCTTTCCTCCCCCTTGCGGAAGACTCCCTGCCCTTCCCGCAGCCCTGAAAGGGGAGCAGGGACCAGCCTTATATATGCATTTTAAATCCCGTTGTAGCTGCCTTTTGGCTAATGCATGAATGTTCCAGGGCTTCAGTGCCTCTGGGAAGTGGAGAGATGTTGCCACTTCCCTCTTGCCTCCCTCCTCTTGTCCACAGGTTGGGCCAGGTCCGAGCCTGGCGCTGCCCAGTGGCAGAACCCTCCTTCACCTTGCCCGGGCCATGAGTCTCGGGGCAGGGGCTGTACCTCTGCAGTCAGCCCGGAGTGGCGGTGGGTGCCTGCACACAGTCTTGTGCGACTCAGGGCCCTGCACCTGCCCTTGGGTGCTCACGGGGGGATTTAAGGGCAGAGTTCTGCTCTCTCTCTCATGCTCTTTGCCGTCCTGCTTGCGCTGCACTGCTGCCTGTCCCGTTTGTAGGGGCTGTCCCATGCCTGGGGCTGGCGGTGGCAGCTGTGGCCTTCTCCTTCCTGCTGTTGTGCTGCTACTCAGCAATGTGACATCCTCAAGGGCCTGGACGGAGTTAAAAGGCATTGGGGGGGGCCACCAATGGTTCGCTTTCATGCTTTGAGGAAAGGTGGAGGTCCCCTGTCCGAGCCTACCTCCCCCTCTGCCTAGCGCCACAAGCACTGCTGGCCTGGCTGCTAGGAGGAGGGATGAGGCTCTGGGATGGAGCTGGGATGGCCCGGTCCCTCTGGGCTGCGAACGGTACCTGGTGGCACTACAAGCTCTCTCCGGGGAGGGAGGCTGCAGCCTGAACCATGTGTGACCTCTGGGCTCGATGCCCGCCAATGCGTCAGGACAGTTGAGTCTGTCTGCTCCAGCGCTCCTTGCCCCTTCTCCTTCCTCTCCTGGGTACTCCAAGATATGCCTGTGGCTGGGGGCAGCCCCTTCCCCNGAGGGAAGGGGGGGCGGCGGCCGCCATCTTGGGCGCTGGGCAGCGAGCGGCGGCGGCGGGAAGCGGCAGGTGAGGTGCCCCGGGAGGGGTCTGTCCTTCCCCCCTCCCCGGCGGGGCCGNGCCAATGCGTCAGGACAGTTGAGTCTGTCTGCTCCAGCGCTCCTTGCCCCTTCTCCTTCCTCTCCTGGGTTCTCCAAGATATGCCTGTGGCTGGGGGCAGCCCCTTCCCCATGCCCAGGGCCAAGCACGGTACAGTACGGACACGCTGGACCCTGCTCCCCTCGGCTTTCTCTGCGAGCATCGCCGCCTCTCTGTTGTGTTTGTGGTTTTTATACGCTGGAGATGAAATGTACGTTACTCCTTGGGGGGGGGCGGGGGGGGGGGCCGGGNGGGGTCTGTCCTTCCCCCCTCCCCGGCGGGGCCGTGTGGCCCCCGCCGCCCTTCTCTGGGCGGCTTCCTGCGGCGGGGGGCGCCCCNGCGACCCCGCTGCCAGTTCTTGCGTGCCATCAGTTCATCTCCCCGTGATTCCCTAAAGCCTGCCCCCTGCCTGCTCTCTGCCAGCCTCCTGTCCCCGACCCGGGCACCAGCAAAGCTGTCCCCTGTCCCCCCCTCCTGATGCCACCCAGCAGCCTCCCTGGCCACTGCGCACGCCCTTGCCCTGCCCCGCCCGCTGGGTTTTATAAAAACAAAACCGATCTCCTTGTTTTTATTTATAAACATAGTTTTATTGGACTCCTGCCTTGTGTTGGGTTTTTTGTTTTGGTTTTTTTAGTTTTTTTTTTTCCAGCCTCCTTTTCTATCCTCCCGCCTTTCGCTCTTCAGCAAGATCCCAGGGGCCCGAGCCCGTTTTCCAGCCGACCCTTCCTGGGGTGCCACGGGCTGCTGAGGCCGCAACCGATGCCGTTCCCGGCCTCCCGCTGCCGCCGCTCCCCGCCGCGGGGCCTGCCCACGGCCGCTCCGCGCTCCCCTCCTCTCCCGTTTCCAGCGGGCCCACTGCTCGGGGGACAGCCGGGGACAGGTCTGACAGCGGGCGCTGAGCACAGCCCCTCCCGACCCCCCCGGCCACGCCACCGGCGAGGAGCGGGTGAGGCCCGGGGGGAGCCCGTGCGTAGGGCCGCGGGAGGCGGCAGCCCACGGTGGCTTCGGGCCTCTACGGGGTGGGGGTGTGTGTGAAGAGCAGCCTCCCGGCCCGGGCGCGCCCCTGTGCCCGACACGCGGTCCCCACGGAGGAAGGGCAGGCCGCACGCTGCCGCTCACCCCTCGCCTGCCGGCCCTGTTGCCGCCGCCGCCTGCCGGAACTACAACTCCCAGCGCGCACCGCGTCGCGGGAACTGCAGCTCCCGGCAGGCTCCGCGCGCGGCTCCACTCCCCGCCCCCGCCCCGCCTCCCCGCGGTGGCGCATGCGCGGTGGCGGCGGGGCGCGGGCGGGGCATGCGCGGCGGCGGCTCTGCAGTGATA